>BMAU01000600.1:0-463171 GCA_019973935.1 Trichonephila clavipes | reverse complement strand
TAATTGCTCGAGTTTCAGTTTTACCTCAAATAGGGGAAAATTAAGACACAAAAAGACAATTTCGCCTTATCTCTACAAAATAACAGAATAATATTGACGACAAAATCAAATATTACGATTGATGCAGTATTTTCTAGATTCTTAAATGATATTGGCAAAACCTACATTTCTTATTTTAGTAACCACAAGCTTTTTTGATAACAAAAGTATGTACTGAAACACCTAAATGGAATAATGTAAATAGACTAATAATAATGATAATTTTCTATAAATGTATACAATATTTTTTAACATTATGTATTGAAAATTAAAATTTTGTTTATACTTATTCCTTTTCCATCCTAATTATTTTTTTAAATACAGTGTGAAATAATAATGATAATAATAAATTTGTTAATTCTATATCAGATTACTTTAAAATAAATTTTAAGTATAAAAGTCAATACATATAAGCAGAAGAAGTTAACTTCTACCGTGTGATCACAATTATACACGCACACATTTTTAATTTGGAATAATATTATCATGTAATGACTATTTTTGTATTGCTGGTTTCGAATTTAAAACTAACCTTTTTGATGTATGTTCAGAATTAATGAAAGAAGCTTCTATGTGAAAAAATAGATAGATATTTTTTCTTTTTAATTTGGCATTGATAAGATATATATATATATATATATATATATATATATATATATATATATATATATATATATATATATATATATAGGTTCGATTTTAATTTTTTTAATTTAAAATAATTTTCTGCCTTTTCGTCCACTCTTAAATATTCGTAAACAAAGTCTTAGATTTTCTGAAAGCCAAATCAGAATATTTATTCATACAAAACATGTATAGATGCATATAAAAAATTACGGAGAAATATTTTTTTCAATAAGTTACATTATCTTTACTAATAAAAGAAAGAGTTTTTGTGTGGGTTTCACCTATAGCGGCAAATCTAAGCGACCCAGCACATAAATACTAATGATGTGCACTACGAAAAGTTATTTTTGTTCGAAATTCGTTTTAGATATTTTTAAATTAAATTTTTAAGCGATTATCTCAAATGTTTTTTTCAGCAACTGGATTTTAGTTTTGTTGGTATGTCAACAGTGTACTTGCTTTAGAATTCTTTACCCTCGAAAATTTGAGACAAGAAAAAACCTTTTCCAGCTTTTTCCAGAAAGAGTTTTTTAAAGCTCATCACATATTTACCAGCTTTACATATTTTCTTTTTTAGTTAAAATTTTTTTTCTGATTTATGCTTTTAAAGAATTTGTAATAGCTTTTATTTTAGAATTTTATTCCGATAGGAAGATGCATGGCTTTTCAATCTAAGCCTATTTTATAATTCTAAATTAAATTGGTTAATATACATTTTTGTTTTGCTTACATTTTATTTGATTATTCTGAACCATTTCTGAGTTTAGATTTAATTTTGTTTTTTTTTCAGCTTAAGACTTTGATTTACTTTAATATACATTTTTGTTTTACTTTTACCATTGTTTTACCATTTCCGCGTTTAGAATGTTAATGTTGATTGTTTAGGTGTTATTTTAAACAATAACAGAAGTGTTTAAGATGTTGAAATTAGGGAATGATACATTCCCTTGCCTGTCCCAATTGACGGTGATGGCACCTGCCTTTTTCGTTGAATTACTTATTTGCTCTGTGGTAATGTGTAAATCCAGCTTTGTTGCTCGACTGGCGGTTATTGATTATATCATCAATAACTCGGATAGATTCAAGGTATCTGCACATGATAATCAAGGGAATAGCTACCCATCTCGCGAAGCTTATGAAACTGCCATGTTTAACCCTATCACTTATGGCTCTGCTTCTGAGTTACAGGCTTCCTCAGAAGTCTTTTTTTTTTTTTTTTGCCGTTTCCAGATTTTTTGTAATGGACATCTCTTGGCTGTATATGGGGAGCATTTTGAAACAGTTAAAAACGTAAGGTTCAATGCCAAAACTTGAGTGACGGACACTTTGATGCCTATGTGTTTGTTTCTTCTAATAATGAGGAATTTGAAATTTTTGAAAGCAACATTAAAGTTGCAGGAAAACAAAAGCTGATCAATCCTAAAATGAAATCCTTAAGGAAAAGAAGTGTACGATTTCGTAAACATAAAAACAGAGAAAATATGAGAAGAAAACGGGAAAATGAAGCTCCACTAGAGCAAGAATCAAGGAGAAAATCAAACGGACTGAGAATGGCAGTTTTAAGGGCCTTGAAAACTGTGCAAGAACAAGAAACAAGAAGAAAGTCCGATTGCTTACAAATGATGCAAGGAATTATTTCTGAAACTGCTGATGATCCAAAAGGGAGACTTGAATGTCAGAGAAATGTCACACACCCTTTAAGAATGACTATTTGGAAAGATAAAGAATATGCTGGCTACTCCTACAATCCATCAATAGATTACAAGTCTGATGCGTCATGTATACTTGGACCCACGTCAATTACTTGCCAATCATAATATTTATATTTGTTTATTTTATTTATGTTTCAAATTTTCTTATTTAGGATTTTCCGTGAGTATTTTGCTTGTTTAGCATTAATTATGGTAATTTCATCAAAAAATTAAGGCTTAATTTTGCTATACCGTGATTCTTAAGTTAGTTTTTATGCCAGAAAAATGATTTGTGTGAAGCTTTTTCTAAACAGAAGCTTAGATAAATAGGTATTTATCTATTAGAATCACCGCATCAAAATTGGTGCCACGCAAATTATATTTTGATAGCAAATCAACGAAGAATCAAACATATTTTATACAAGAAACCATTCAGTCAGATTTTGGTGAAAAATGGCACGATTCGTAAGGTGCCAATTTAGCTGAATATCTGTGGATTTTATAGACAGTTAAAGTTCCAAATCACGTAACTTTTAATAGGCAATTAAGTGATTAATTATACACCGTGTAACTCATCAACATAAATATTAATTTTTGTATATAATTTTGTATATGACTATCCCATGGGGTCACTAGTAATTATTAAACTTGTTCTTAACTTTGTATTGTTAAATTAATTGTAAAAAACATTGTGTAGCAATGATACATTTATAACTGTAATACCTCAGCGTAAATGTGTATGTTAATTTTTATTACGTCAGAATGTATTTTGTTTGTTTACTTTCAGTAAATTAAAAACTTTTTGAAAATAATATTTTGTTTTCGACTTTTCAATATACTTGCGCCCACTTCGTAGAGTTGTCACGACTCCCAAGTGTGTGTGCCCATAGTTTTTGAGGAACGCTGTGTTCATAGACTTATGAGTCAACTGGTATAGCACACGACATGCGTCAAACTAAATTCTACTTCAGATAGAAATCATAAGGCATGCTCGCGTATCGGCCCGACTAACCGAAAGAAAAAGAAAAAAATGCATCGGGAGCAAAGAGGAAAGAGGGCGATCTAATTTTATATGAGTGTCATTGATGTTTGTACCAAATGCCAGATTTAACACATGTACAATAGGCTACCGAAATTTAAGCCGTAGTTCTTGGTATCAATTCCGGAAATGGCATGGAAAAATGTAAATGTATAGTACCTGCGTGGTATGGCTGCTCTCTAAATATTCGTAGAGCAACGAAACTCCTATTAAGTGGTTGGTGGAAGGTGAAGAGACCTGACCATCCTCAAGGTTTTTATCCTTCAGAATTGGGGTGGAGCAGGGAGTCAAATCGTACTGTTTCCTGCATGGTGCTCAAAGCTGCGGTTAATAACAGTCGTGAAAGTAACTGTTTGACACGTGGGCCTCATGGCATCGTCAATCGAGGGGGAGGGGGGCATTTAAAACTATATTATAAAAAATCTATATAAATGTTTCGGGTTAAAATAAAATAAAATTAAACAGAACAAAGTTTTTATATGCTCACTTCTTTATTAAACACAATGAAATATCTGTAATACATAGAACAGAATTCTAGGAATTACTTCCTTGAATTAACTTGTATTTTAGCCGCATTTATTTCCAAATTCTATACACTTTCCCACGAAAGGACTTCCACATATCTACAAATAAAAGAAAATATATAGTTAAAATTAAGAAAAAGCAAAAGGCGATAACTCTTTAAGCCTTTTTACAAATCTTACTTTATCTTATCATTAATATTGAAGAACAAATTTCTTGAATTGACAAAATTTTTTTTTTACATGGACCGTTAAGAATGATTTGCTAAATATAAGAAAAGAAAAGAGAAAACAAATATTAAAATACTGGATGTCTGAAAAGTATGACTACACATTCAAACATTCCTTTTTTTCTCAGTGGCTCGACAGCCTTGGCCTACTGAAGAAGCCTTTTCTAGGCCAGCCCTCTTCCTGCTAGTGTTCTCCAATTCTTAGTTCTCAAAACTAGGAGATCTTTTTCTAGGTCATCAATCCATCTAAGATTTAGCCTTTCCCTTCTTCGTGTGCCAATTGCTTGAGCATTGAAGACTTTAAGTGGTGCGGTTTTCGTTCATTCTGACAACATGACCTGCTCATTTAATTTGTAGTATTTTGATGAAATTAGCAATGGCGGATTCATTATATGATTGATAGAGCTCAAAATTTAATCTTCTACGCCACTTTCTATTTTCCTGAATTCCTCCAGAATTGAATCTTAAAATCTTCCTTTCGTAGATACTTATCTTTTTCTCATATGTTAGAGACATGGACCAAGTTTCACATACATAAGTTAATACTGATCTTAAACAACTTTAATACAATAGAACCTTTGTTTTTTCTTTTGATTAAATTCGATTTCATATATATTCGTATTCCATTAAGACATCTATTAGTTCTCATTTGGATTTCATTAGTACAATCATTTCTATTGTTAATTTTCGAACCTAAATAAGTATAAATGCCAACGGCTTCTAAATTATGCTCTTCGCTTTTAAAGTGGCAAGACATTTATTTGGTCTTATTCTACATTCAAAAATTAATTACAAAAAAAAAAAAAAAAATAAAGTTATTCACTTATGTTTTTTTCTCCACACAAGAAAATCATCAAAGTTTTTTACAATGATTTATTGCACGATTTTAACGAGCACCAACAGTTGCACGCAACCCATGGTGTTTATCCGAGACTTCTAGCCACGTTCTATGAAGCATTGCAGGTCCAAAGGTGTTATGTCTAGAGATTTAAGTGGCCACGTTATTGGATTTCCTCTTTCCATCCGTCGCCCGTGGAAATTCCCAACTCCAGTCTGTTGGCGCTGCATTTACGCTGTGTATGTGTACATGTATTGCAGATTTAAATCCGACAAACTATGCTACAACTTGCACTTGTTCTTTCAGATACGCCATTTTGAAACAAGAATGTTGCAAAACAGGGACGTTGTGCCATCTATTTTGCATTTCATAAAACAGAAACTTTTACCTTTTGTTTATGGAGCCTAAGAAACCGTAAATTTCTAAAACCACAATCTTTATTTATTTTTAAATTACTATTGGAATTTGTAGTCCTACCTTTTGGACACCCTAAGTGTCAGGGATGGTGAACCAATGCCACGCGACACAATATTTCGGGCACGTCACCGATCAAAACGGTTTGCATTTTAGTTCAAATTAACGAAGTTAACAATGATTGGTCGAAGTGTGGTAGAAAGAACATTCGTTTGTTACTGTCTTGCCTTATTTACATCGTGGACTGCAATGAGCTCAATTCATGACGTCACATGATAAAGACAAACACGTGTTCTCCATTGAATTCAAAACAAAAATTTAACTAATTGTACTTGCTGTTTTTTTTTAGTAGAATTCAGATAAAATTTCAAATTTCATATTTGGGTAAAGATGTTTAAATGTTAGGAAAAAAATTTCTTCAAAAAGAATTTTTTTAAATTAAAAAAAATCATATTTTATGTTTATACTTTTAAATAAAATGCATTTTGTATTTTTATGTACTTTTTAAGGGAAAGTTTTTGGAAACAGCAAAACTAGGCAACACCGGAGCGCGTGAACTGATTAGCTGGAAACACTATAAAAATTTTATCGTGTGACTATGGCGTTGCATGAGTTTTTGAATTGATTGGCTAGAATAACGTGACTTTTTGATTATCATGTCACAATGACGTCACATGTATTGAGACCATTGCGAATGTTGCGAAGTTTGTTTAATGATAGAATGGTCAATTTCATGGGCACTACTATATTTTCAAGTTTTTTTGCGTTATATTTACAATTTCTAACCGTTATTTAACATGGCTAGTTCAGCAAAAAGACCACAAGTGCAAAATATTTAATGTAACAGAGAGTTTCAAACTTGGTGGATCGAGAAATGTGGCATGATTAGTAACGACGACAAAGCGATGTGTATTTAATGTTCTGAAAAAGTTTCATGCAGAACATCGTCGGTGAAACAGATTCCAGACACATTTGACTGTTCGAAGAAGCTGGCTCGTGGTATTTTAAGCATATTTTCATTTGTCTCTGCCAGCGAGTCATTATTTTTGAAGATGAATAACATTAAAGAGTCGCTTAGAAACCGTTTGGAAGATGATTCCAATTCAGCGTAAATTCTGCTAAAAGTGACATCTTACAGCCATACTGTGATATTTATAATCTAATCTGAAACAGCAGAAATCACACTAATGTTACTTTATAATTTGAATTACACGTATAACTAAGACATTTACTACTATGCTGTGCAAAAAGGAATTTTTTTCTAGTAAATACAGTTGTGAGTTACTATGTTAGTACAGTAGGACCTATTTTGGTGCGGTTCTTTTTCATGCGATTTTATTTTTGTACGATTTTTTGTGCAATCTTTTTTTATGTAGTGTATGAATTTCATCGGTTTTGGCGCTATTGTAATGTTTTCTATCACTGTACATAAATACACTTCAAGACACTCTGTTCATAGGTTATAAACATTCTCACGACAATGCCTGTTCCATTGCTTTCTCACAATGCAATTGCAGCACGCACTTGATTGAAGTCGAAACTTTCAATGACAGTGACATTATCAATAATTTGATAGATTATGAAGTAGGACATGAAGAACTGGATTTTTTGAGAGCGGATACAATATAAGCTGGGATTCAGCTTCACAATAAATCGAAAAGAATTTTCTAAAAATAGATACCAATTCCGAAAGGAATTTGAAATTTCAAAAAGAGCTTCAATCATGCATACCGTGACGTTCAGAAACATCTGACCAACCGATCGTCGTCACAAAAACTTATCTCTTACTTTATGGTGTCAAAAAATAAATCAACTGAAATGACATCTTCAAGTGACCAAAGCGATTTTGAACTAATGTGTTTTGGATAACAATGAGTAGCAGTGAATTATGTAAGAGAATCTTGAAATTTTTTCCACTGTAATACTGTAATAAACCAGCTGTCGCGTTTATCGGTGTTTGAGGGTTAGAATAAAGATCAGCCATCTCGTCAATACAATTCTAATTTATTGTTCTTTCACTTTATTTAACAACCCAGGGTAGGAAATTCACACTTCTAAGTATAAGAGTATTCTTAATATTTAATTATAATTCTATTTAATTATTATATAATATTATATAATATTCTTAATGTTTAATTATGATTCAATTAACTTACTCTTGGAATGCTTTGGTTATCTACGGTCTAAATTACCGTAATTCCATACTTTGTCGTTCGACCTCTGGTCGTTAATATTCAATTCTAACTTTATTAATTAAATCGTAAATTAACAATTCTCGGTTATTCAGCAATTAATCGGCGAGTAACTCTCAGCTACTTTCCACTAACCACTGACTTCGCATACCTAAAAGTTAATGCCTAAATAAAACTCTTCATTTACATAAACCATGTCTTCTTCTTCAGGAGAATGTTTTATATAGAACAACATTTTTAAGAAAACAATTTACCCCAAGAGTATTAGTGAAGCCAGACCCGTTACAATACAATGAGAAATTAAATGTTTTTAAAATGTTTCTATGTGGAATATAATTATTTTTTTTGGTTGTGAGAGTACTTTCATAAATTTCTTAAGTAACTGACATACTTTTTAAGTACGACTTTTTTTACGCTGTCTCTTTCCACCGCATAAAAAAGTGTTTTGTAGTATGTCGATGAAATTGTGTGTTATATGTAAATATTATGAAATTTTTTAACACTTTTTGTGCAATTTTTTTACGCGGTCATTATCTACCGCACAAAAACTGTCTTTCCTGTATTTAGTTTTATTACTTTTCCAATAACCACAAGTCAAAATTATTTCCCGGCACGTCTATACTTCAATAAACATTTCTTTAGAAAAAATAGCACGTGGATCTATAACGGTTCGCCACTCCTGCCTGTGTAGTCAAGTCATTTTTTCGTGTTTGAAATATGCTTGTTTTTATTAAGTTTTTTCAATTAAGGGATATCCAATTTGAAAGTAATAGCTAATACACGCTTATATTAATTACAACCGTGTATAAGCATTCCGGACTGGCATTCCTTCGCAGAGGCAGTTGATAACCGGATTAAGAGCAAATAACTCAAGGATAGTGTTGAAATGAACTGGTGCTCTTTTAAAGAGTTGATCTTAAGAACTCCGAAGAAATATATTCCAAGAGGTAAATTAAAGAAAAGGAAACCCGAAACAAGTAAATCGCCCTTTTGCAGCCTCTGTTGGAAGATGGAAAAAGAATCTTTGAAAATAGGGACACTGGCAGTAGTAATTATATAGGGATTGAATTAAACAACACTGATGCAAAAATAAAAAGACTATGTGTATAAATAAAGCAAAGTAAATGGAATGAACTATACTCAGGACTTGAATCAAGAACATCTAATGGAAAACTGTGTATACTTGGGAAAAACATTAGCAATCAGCAACCACAAGCAGAACAAAGTAATACAATTCTGAGTGAAAACTGAAAATTAGCTAAAAATGTCGAACAAGCTGCCAATCTATTAGGTTGGCACTATCAGAAAATCAGTAGACTGAACTTAACAGTCGAAGACAGAAACATCGAAATTAGGGCTAGTCGTATTGTCTCTTGCTGCCGCAGCGATACCCAAAGAGGAACCTCCATTTTCAATAGAGATTTCAGAGTGAAATAACTCTTGGCAGCGGTCGGTGATTCGGTGATACTAATCTAAATAAATCTCCGTCCCGATGGTATTCACGGTCAAATGATTGACCATCTTGACCTGAGCGGAAGTCAGAGATTTCTTAATATCCTAAATTGTTCCTAGAACAAGGTGCAGCTTCCTCGAGACGACCATCAATCCTATTAAAAATTTGGCAAAATTGATGGCACCCCTGAGAGTTATCGACCCATTGCCTTAACCAGTATTGTTTGCAAAATAAGGTAGAAATAGGATTTGAGAAAACTCAATTTTGACCTGCATTCCCACAATTTTCTCCCGGAGGAGCAGTGCAGTTTCAAAAAGGGACATAGCACTACAGATCAGCTTCTTTACTTCTGTCACAGGATAAGAGATACGCTCCACCGGAAACCTACTAATCACATTGTTGCGGTTTTCCTGAACTTATCCAAAGCTTTTGACAAAGTCTGGAATAATTTTCTTGTTATCAATCATTATAAAATGTTTGGTATTGGAGGAAATGCCTTACCCTGGATCTACGATTTATTGAGAAATAGACTTATCAGTGTGAAGTTTAATTATTCCCTCTCCAGGAGTTTTACATTATTTTAAGGGGTGTCTTAGGGATCTGTTCTAAGCTCAATTTTGTTCTCCCTCAACTTATTAAGTTTGAGAGAGTTATCAAGAGGAAATGTGAGGTCGGCGCATTTGCGGATGACATTGTTCTTTGGAAGTCCGATTCTGACTTGACGAAACTGGACAGAGACATTAATCTTGATCTAGAGGACATTCGGAATTTCGCTGTAGACCACTAACTGAGTTTTAACCCTACTAAGTCAACAATTAGATTCTTTACAACCAATAGAATATATAATTTCCATTCTAATATCTTTTTGAATGATTAACTACAGACTGTGGAAAAACATCCAAAATATTTCGGTTTCGTATTGGATCCTGAAACACTGGAAAACAAAAATATTGATCATATTGTGTACTGAAAGTAAGTAAACGGCTCAACATCTTGAGGTATATTTCGGAACGTGATTGGGGAGTAGATACTCGCACTCTCAGAAACAAGTATATCTCATTTATCAGACCCATCTTGGAGAATGCTGTTCTAGTTTACTGAAGCGCCTCCGATACAAATCTTCAGAAACTTGAAAAGGTCCAGCTCAGCGCTGCTCGGATCACCACTGGTCTAAGAAATACTTGTACCAGACATATAGTACATTTCGAGAAGGACCTACCTTATCCTTAAGAGACGTGCATGTCTAACAAAATGCTACAACAAACTCAGAGGTCTGGATTCTCAAAATCGTACTTCTGCTTACTTCAAAGACTGGTGTAATAACCAGAGACTTAGGAGAAACAGTCCCTTCAGCCAAATGGTCTCTTTTGATTTTACCGTTGGTGCTGTGTAACCACACCACCTGTCACAATGTCTTGATTCAAAGAACGATCTTCACGGTGTCTCATTTCATCCAGAATTGCCAGTACATGTGGATAAACAAACAGATCTTCCTGCCTATCTAAAGCAACTAGCTCTAGATAGAATTGGAGAGACCAGTCGACGCCGTTCAGTTTTATACGGAGGGCAATATAGACAATTATTATCCATCTAGCAGCAGAATTTGCATCAAATCACAAGACCTTAACTTAAGAATCCACAGGAGAAATCCAGGCGGTTGCTCAGCTTTTCGCAGTGAGCTAATAACCATTGATTAGGTCCTTGGTTTTCTTACATCTCTTGCAAATCGAAAAGAGATTTGGATACTGTTTGATAGTAGAAGTGCAATACAAAACTTGTCCAATTGGCAAAGTGTGAGAGATAATTTTGAAGTGTCAATACTCAACAAGTTAAAATGACTTTCCACATCGCATAAGATTCATCTGCAGTGGATTCTCTCCACGTAGATCTAGAGGGAAATGAGATTGCGGACACTTTAGCCGAGGCTGGATTTTGAGGGGCCCCAAAGCCGTCAGGATCCCTTACCTTTTTGGAGATTTTCTCAAAAAATTAACACCAGAATAAGAACGCTGAGATTGGCCCCCCAGAGCACCATTGGTATCAGTATTCTCGTCCAGGAAGCTCTCCGACTCACGGTTTTAATAGACAAGAACAAACTATTCTATCCCGTTTTCGAAGTGGTCACTTTAAATCAATGTAATTTCCGAAGGATCCAAGAACTTTGAAATGTGTACTAACTATTCTTCTGAGCCAGCCTCACGTGCTCACATCCTCGAATGCCTATGTGACGAATCTGTACGGAACCTTTTCACTAATCTTCTTAGGCGTCTTTTTGGGGAATATAAATTCGCGTTTATTTCCAATCAACTTTAAAAGATGAACGGGATATGCAAAATAGATAAGGTATTTAAGTCGAGCGTTGTATGATAGCAAGGGAGATGATGGAAGGCTATTGAGCCAGAAACTTTAACAGCAATTTTAGAGGATTCCAGTTTATTAGAATCGTAAAGACGTCACGCTGCTATCCGACGGAAGTAACAGAAAGTTGATATAGCCAGCTGTAAATATAATTTACGTACGCTTAAAATAAGCGTCAGTTTAGGCGAATTAGTAAAGTTAATGAAAGTTAAGAATTCGAATACGTGTATTTCTCGGATCACCTATTTCGGTAGACCTTACTTGATCTTGAGCGTAATTATTAATTAGTTGCATCATTCGTAATTTAATTTAGTAAAAAGTAAATCCCTTTATTGGACGTAACATAAAAGTATTATATGTTATCAAAGATTTTTTTGAGAAATTGAAATAATAAATAAATATTATTATTATTCAAAATGGCTCTTAGTGGTTCTTTGCCTCAAATTAATCTTGGTGTCCAAGGTGAGACCCAGGGGGGTCTCCACACCTAGAGCTGAGCAAGCAGGATTTAGCTGACAATGCCTTACAGGTGTTGGATTATTTGAAAGTGTACGACTTCATTGACCTGGTCTAGCACTGCTGGCCAATGCGACAACAACAACATTATTAATAACACGATAATATAAAAGTTCATTAAAATTTTTACATTAGTGTTCAAATAATATGAAGTAAAGATTCTTTTTTTCATTTAGTGGCACAAAAAGGACAATATTGTTTCCCTATCAAGAAAACGATAGTTCTATAGATAATAGAATACTATAAATTTTTATAGAATTATAAATATACATACAAATCACAAGGTATAATTTATTGATGAGCTAAATTATTATAATGTAAATTATATATACCGTATTTACTCGAATCTAAGCCGCACTATTTTTC
The DNA here is from genome assembly GCA_019973935.1 of Trichonephila clavipes. Classification (NCBI taxonomy): domain Eukaryota; kingdom Metazoa; phylum Arthropoda; class Arachnida; order Araneae; family Nephilidae; genus Trichonephila; species Trichonephila clavipes. The sequence goes on along the minus strand of BMAU01000600.1, from coordinate 450,887 downwards.
CAGTGTTAAGAGGACTTGGTACCCTAAAAATCACAAACCTATCGTTTTTTTTTATTTTCATTTAATCTTATTCTTTGCATTATTATCTTTCGATTGATGTATCACTTGTGCATGTCGGAAAGTTAGAAGTTGAATAAAACTTCATTTGAAAACAAATTAGGCAATTCAGCCACACCCCCTTTTTAGAAAAAAAAAGCTAAAAAATGCGTTATGATAAAAAATCTATTTTATAAATAGAAATAATAACTATAAAAAAGAATGTGTAGTATTAAAAGCAGAATATTTCCGAGGCAATACAATAATGTAATTTTTCTTCCTTGTGAAATGTGTGCATGTAAAATTTTTAAATTAAGGCATTTTATATTAATAATTTTATAATTTCAGCTCTTATTCCTGATATATTTTTCATACAAATGTAATACTTTAATATTATAAGAAGAAAAACAGCTAAAATTTCTGTAGTGACAGAAAAAAAATTTTTTTTAACGTTTTTCTTGAGTTTTCTTGTGCAATTAGTACTCTCTAAAAGTTGATCATTTATAAAAATGTGTGGGTTGAAAACATATGAAAATGCAATTATTTTAAAGAAAAACGTATAAGTAATATCTTAAAGTGATATTTTAAGTTTAATTAAGCTTATAATAATTATTTTTTCAGAATTATAAACTTTAAAGTGGTTTTTCTCAGTTTGTGTTTTTCGAAACCTTAGTGCATTCAAAATGCTAATCCTTCGACAATTATTTACCAATCACTTCAATTTTTTTCCTGCGTGTTAAAAATAAAGCATGTAATAAAATTAGGGATCCGTTTTGCTATAAACTGAATACTTTTTTTTTTTTAAAAAATAAAATGTAAGACATGTTGGCTTTTTCGTTGATTTTTAGCCTGTATATCAACATTTTATTTTTTTTCTCGAAAACGAATGAAGTTATTCTAAAATCGATCCCTAAAGTTGTTAAGAACATCCATAAGAATATTATAAAAAAATTTCAGGTTAAAAAATTAATTTTTACAAAAGGAGTAGGATTTTAAAATTTTCCCAATTTTCTTCAAAAAATTTAAATTTTTAAAATTGTGTGAATAATATATAAAAATTTTCATCTGGTAACATTTTCTTGAATAGAAACATTGTATAAAATATTAAAATATAATTTTTAAATACGTAAATAAAGAAGTTTGCTCAAAGGGTGCCAAGTCCTCTTAAAGCTACTAAAAAGTGTGTGTGGCTTAAAATCGAAGGCAAAATATTTATTGGATGGGAAAAATTGAATTTCCACCCCTTTCAAAAGGAAAAATTACATCGTCATTCTGGCAACTTGCATCAAAGACTTATCCCATTCGGCGGTTTATCTTATACATTCAGCAGTTTCAGTCTATCTTTTAAACATCGTAGTAAGTTCATATTGAGGGAATGCTCTTTTTTGTTAAGAGGACTCGGTACCCATTGAAAATTTTTTTTATTTATGCATTTAAAATTTATATTTTAGCATTTCATACAATGTTTCTATTCAATAAAACAATATGAGGTATAATTTTGCATATATTACTCACACAATTTTAAAAATTTAAATTTTTAAAAAAAATTGGGAAAATTTTAAAATCCTACTCCTTCTACATTTATTAATATTTTGACATGAATACTTTTTTATAACATTCTTAAGAATGTTTTAAACAACTTTAGGGATCGATTTTATAATAACTTACTTAATTTTGGAGACAAAAAAATAAAATGTTCATAGACATGCTAAAATTCAACAAAAAAAAAACACAATATCTCCTACATTTTAATTTTTTTTAAAAAAAATTATTCAGTGTATAGCAAAATGGATCTCTAATTTTGTTGCAAGCATGATATATAACACACAGAGAAAAAATGAAAGTGATTGGCAATAATTGTGTAAGGAGAAGCATTTTGAATGCACTAAGGTATAAAAAAAACACAAGCTGAGAAAAATTATTTTAATGTTTATACTTCTGAAAAAATATAAACCTAAAATAAACTGAAATACCATTTTAAAGCATTAGCTATACATTTTCTTCAAAATAATTGCATTTTCATATTGTTTTAACCCATATTTTCTATAAATGATACATTTTTACTCAGTAATAATTGCACATAAATATCAAGAAATCTCGAAGAAAATGCTAAAAAAATGAAACTCTGTTATAACAGAAATTTCAAAATCTTTTGATTCACACAATATTTAAATGATATATTTGTATAAAAAAGTTATGGTAAATAAGAACTGAAATTACGAAATTATTATTAATAAATGCCTATATTAAAATATTTACATGCACACATTTTAGGAAAAAAATTTACATTATTCTAATACCTTAGAAATATCCTGATCCATATATATATACATATATATAACTGCATCCCTTTTTTAATTAATATCTCTCTTTTTAAAAAGCTTTTTTTTATTAATTTGCGTGCATGCTGGTATTTAGTGTTTTTACGTCTAATTCGGAATAATATTTTACGGGATTCAAGCCTCACACCAAGATCAAGCGAACATTTCCCCAAAGGTATATTTAATGTTTTTTGAGTCTTTCTAACAGTACGTAGAGTCCAATTGTTGAATTCACAAATCGCTTGAATTACGGCATGTTTCACTCTGTCTTTACTCACAAATATTTTCTTGGGACCCTTCGAACGAATCATGTTGTGTAAGCTTTCATTAGCATTTTGGATTCCGAAGTTCATGCACCTTTCTAAAAGTTCATTCGAAGCAAGCCGTTGATAAATAAAAAGGATGTGTTGCAAAAAACTTTCATTGATTGGAGTCCCAACATTTTGTTTATGCTGATCTGTTTTTTGTCCTTTTGCTTTTGCTGACTGGTAAAAACACCAGGAGTCAGCACCGACTGGACATTTTGAATGCTGAGGTTTTTGGTCTGTCGAAATGCTATGATGTATAGTAGCATATATTGCTTTTTTCATGGCAGGAGCATTACCTTTATTTTGTGACATGGCTGTTTGGTAGTATTGGTTTAATTTTTTAATTGTTGCTTGTTTTAATGTGCCATGGTATATCCTCCTAATGAAATGCTACGAGCTCTCGAATCCTTGACAGCATTTCGTAGAACAGTGCCCAAACTTTTGATGACATGATTAATGCACTCTTCTCTTTTTTATGTCGAACTTATCCCCATACACATTTTTCTGTAAGGTAATTGAAAGTTTTACAATCCCCATAAAACAATAAGGGGGAATAACAAAATCCCAATGCTTGTAATCTTCCCCAGAGGATCAATGATGCCTCCATTTCCATCGTTGATGAGCCAGAATGATTAATATTGCAATCCTTCCTATGATATTGAAACCCAATACCATACTCTGCACTTGACTCTCCCAGTTGTCTTTTCGCCACAGAAGAATTGCGACATACCTTGCACATAGCTTCAATATAGATTATATAGCCTGTAAGTATATCAATAACACAAGCTATGCCAATCAAAGATATACAGGTATAGGACAAAATAATAGAAACACTCATTTAAAAATGAGTCGTACTTCAACCGCCCAATAAACACCTGCCACGTGTAGCAACAGTGTGCCATCTAACGGCGACGAAAAGGAAGGCATCAGTCAAGTATTTTACAGTGGGAAAGTTTCTTGATAAAATTCTATTCCCAGCTAAGTGGAATTATGCGCGACCTCTCTGACGTGAAAAGAGGTATAGTAATTGGAGTTTGCCTCACTGGAGCCTCCGTGTCCAGAACAGCCAACCTTGTAGGTGTTTCAAAGACCACTGTGTCAAGGGTTATGACAGCCTACACAAATTTGGGTAAGGTGTGTTCTGCGAAACACAACAGTGGGCGAAAGTTGAAGTTGAAGGACCATGATAGACGGGTGTTAAAGAGTATAGTCGCCCGAAATCGTAAGACTACTCTGCCACATATAACGTCCGAGATAAACACCCACCTTCTGAACCCCGTATCCATGAAAACTATTCAACGAGAGTTGCATACTGCGAAAATCCACGGCAGAGTAGCTATTCAAAAACCGTTAGTTTCGGGGCAGAATGCTGCAAAGAGATTACAGTGGTGCCTAGACCACCTAAACTGGACGGAACTGCAACGGGAACAAGTCATCTGGTCTGACGAATCCTCATTTACATTATTCCAGACCACCGGACGTGTGTTCGTTTGGCGAACACCGACAGAAGCATTTCATGTTGATTGCCTGGTTCCAATTGTGAATCATAGAGGGGTTCTGTGATGGTTTAGGCAGCAGTATCTTCACGTGGGTTGGGGCCTGTCGTTGTCTTGAGGGGGATGATCACAGATGACCAATACCGAAGCATTCTCGCAGATCATCTTCATCCTATGCTTCAGACTCTCTTTCCAGGAGAATGTCCTGTGTTCTAAGACGACAACGCCCCTGTTCACACGTCACGCTGTGTTCAAACACGGTTACATGAGCATGATGATGAAGTGGAACATCTAACCTGGTGTTCTCAGTCCCCTAATCTCAATATCATTGAGCCTTTGGGGGGTTATTTAGAGAACAAAGTGCGTGCTCGGTTTCCACCTCCTAGCATACTATTTGAACTCGAGACTGTCCTGCACGAAGAATGGGTGAAATTTCCTATGAATTTTGTTCAAGACCTTTATTTTTCATTCCCACGTCGAATGCAAGCAATGATTCAGGTCAAAGGTGGCCCAACACACCTTACTAATTAATAATTTTCATTTTATCACAGGTGTTCCTATTATTTTGTCCTATACCTTTATGTCCTAGTGTCAACCAGCTACCACCAAAGGAAACACTTAAATGAACAACGGGAACATCAGTTGATGCTTCGTACTCCTTTTGCACTTCATTATGTACTTCTCTCAGCTAAGTCCCTGCAGATTTAGCGTACGCTTTGTGAAGAAGTTTAGTGTACTTGCTATATGTTCTAGATGAAAAAGGAGATACATTTACTGCCATGCAAAATTTTTCAATTGCAGAATAACATTTTCCAAACTTAGACAATGCTTGAGTGACACGTAAATTAATATCAAAAACAGTATTACCTTTCCTATCATTAGACGTTTCTACAGCACAAACTTTTTCAGCGAAAGGATTGCAGGTTAAATTTAACACGTAGGAAAATCCTACCTGGTTTCCAAGTGCAAGCTTTAAAGTTTGTTTGTTACAGTATGGTCATTTTTATTTCATAAATATTTTGCTGATTTGCTCAAAGTTCACAATAATGAAATTTCCCACTTCATAATGTTCAGTCTCTTCAGCATTTAATAACTCCTTAATTTGATGTTAGGATCTAATTTGTTTTCTTCTGTGACACATGTATTTGCAGTATCACTATACCATCGTTTACTGTTCATTTGAGCTGAATGATTTCGACTATTTACTCGTGGCATTTTTAAAACCAATCGTTAAGAGATAAAAAAAATGATGATACTGAAATCTTAGCAGTTTGAACAACAGTCTTGAAAAGAAAACAATCAGTAAAAGCCTTGAGAAAGACCTTTTCAATATAAAACGTAAGTAAAACTAGCAAGATAATTTCAAAACAAACGAAAGAAGCGCAATCAACAAAAACAAATAGCTTGTAATAAAAGTTGTTACTAAAAAGTACGGTAAAGCTTTACAGTTATGGTTAGATTAAAATAAATTTATTTTTGAAAAATAATTTCTAAAAATTAGCTTATATTCACTGACACCTCTAAAAAGGGGGTGAGGTCGAATTTCCAAATTTTACATTTTTCAAACGAATTTTTTGCCAATTTCTAATTTTTAGGCATACAAAAGTGATATATCAATCGAAAGGTAATCGTTTAAAAATATAACTAAATAAAAATAAAAAAGGCGATAGACAAATTTACAGCATAGTAGCATGTCATGATCTCAAATTAACAAATGAAGGAAATCCAATGAAATTTCTGTCTAAGAATGATTGAAAATAAAAAAAAAAAAAAAAAAGATCCCTCCCCTTCAAAAAAAATTTTTTTTGGAAGGAAAAGTCAAAAAGGAAAAATGAAAAAAAGAAGTCGAATAATTGAAATATATTAAAAATTTTCAATCTGTGGTACCATATTGAATGTATGCAGCAAAAATAAAAATCATTAACGTTAAAAATTATATCTGAAATATTTAAAAAAAACGTAAAAGGAAAATATTAAAAAGAGAGAGAGAGAGAGAACTTGAAGTAACTATTTATAAAAGTAATAAATCTTGATTTTATAAAAAAATGCAATTATATAGAAAATTAAAGGATAAGCCATGATCACACACACACACAAAACAACAAATATTAAACCTTTAAACATTAATAGTACCGTATTTTCTCGAATCTAAGCCGCTATCGACTCTGAGCTAGTTCTTCAATTCTCTACACGCTTTTGAGAAAAAATTTTTAAAAAATTATGTAAAAGGTTCATCAATAACCAATACTTAAGAATTTTTTTTAAAAAAACTTAAATGATAAATAATAAGAAGTTAATAATTTATTTATTTTACCAGTATTAAAAGCTTTTAAATACATACAAGATTCTGTAATTATTCTAACTGACAATATCCTGTTTCGAAAATGGTTCGTCACTTCCATTGTCACAGCTTGCTTCAGAAGTAGTGCCGGCATAGCCATTTTTCTTCACGGCGTCGTCTTCCGCGCTATTCAATGCATTTGTTACGTAACCATCTTTTAAAAGAATTATTAAAGACTGTTGAACAGTAGCAAGCAAACATTTTGCTTAGGACATCGACGTATATTTGTTTCATCTGTGTCAAATTTTCAGTGACCGCAGCTCCGTTTCAGTTTTTTTTTTCAGCATATAAAATTACCTCCTTTTTTCATTTTTGCGTTATAGTGAACTCGATACTATTACCGAAATCTTGGATGTTTAGGTAATAAAAAGATAGCTTATACAAAAAAATTTCCTAAATACAAGCAGACAAAGATGTTTCGGATACACTGGATGCTGGAGATAAACTGCGAATTGGCATAAGTCATCAATGCAAGTGGACAGAGTGGATGGGGACATTTTTCTTTTTAAAAAGGGTGGAAAATCAATTTCCCCTATCCAACAAATGTTTTTGCCTTCTATTCTAAACCACACCTGATTTTCAGCAGCATTAACACTGAAAAAAAAGTGCGGCTTAGATTCGAGTAAATACGGTATTTGTTTTATCACTCACCCTAATGTACTGTTACGATATAAATAATTAAGAACAATCCTTCTATAAATAGAAATTGAAATATTTGAATTCCAGAAAAGTAACTTAAAATAGTAAAACTAAAGGCATCTCTTTTAATCAAAAATATTACTGTTTAATTTGTTAGCAATTTTCAAACTTACATGGAATTATCTGGTGTTAACTTTTTCAATAAAATAATTTTCCTTCCATAACTTATGTTTCGATTTTGTGTCATCTTAATAACTGATAACTCAACATTTTAAAAATCATGTGAAAATGTCTTAATTCAATTTTATGAGTTATTAGAATTTTAGAAATTTCTAACATCATCCCTATGTTGATCGGTCCTAAGATTAATATTATTAGAAATTAGTTGGATATATTAATATTGACAAGTTTTATACTCTCTTTCGGTGGTTAATACCAGGTGTTTCAAAAGTCACGCATCTCTGTTGCTAAAAAACAAAAAAAAGGGTTGGTTGAGATTTCTGTCATTAGATCGCAGAAGGAACTTCATCATAAGAAGTTTTGAATGTATCAGGCATCCGTTTCAAACTACTTGTCAGTTGTACTCACCTGAGCACAACGGTAGGTGCACGATGTTTTTCAGAGAGCAAAGAATAGCCATTGTGAAATTTTATTTTGCTGAAAATCTCATTGCCATGTGACAAATGCATTTCAGTCAAAATATTCTGGTGAAACAGCACTAAACGCATCAACAATAAAATTTTTAGTGTAACGGTTCTGTGACGCAGGATCGCTTTGCATACAGGAAGCGATCGGGTAGAGTGCCCATAGTGAAAAGGAAAGTGACAGATATGTTGATCGATTTACAAACAAGTCCATTGAAAAGACAGTCCGTCTACACAACATCATTACGGAATTTTTAGCCTTGCTGAAAATGATGAAAGGTACTCTTGGTTGCAGCAAAACGGCGCAATGTGTCACACATCATGGGATAGTATGGAAGTTTTTCGATGATGGTGTCATTTCCAAAGGACTTTGGCCCCATGTTTTACCGGACTTGTCAATTCAGGATCTTTTTCTTTGGAGATATCTGAAAAGTGTTACCTTCAGGAATAATGCTTAATGAAAGTGAGAGTAACATCTTTCATATACAATACCGCACATTAATTTTCACACTCTTCGTAAAGTGTGAATTAATCTGGTAAAAATGTACGATTGTGCGTTCAGTAAAATGGACATCATTTTGAACAGTTGTTGTTTTACCATGTCTGACACCTGGCAATAAGGATAACCGTTCAACCTTTTTATGTCCTTTATTCTGTTTGTCAACATAATTCATCTGTTTTAATCTCAACCACAAAGGTTGATGTGTGACTTTTGAAACACCCGGTACAATTATAAGTTTTACATAAATAAAAGTTTGAACCAGAATCAAAATATAATCGTTGTTATTAATGTACAAATTTTACTTCTCTCTCTCTCTAGCATCTTTACACCTATTAATTAAAAAATATATTATAATTTGGAAGCACTTAAAATATTATGGCTAATATTAATGGTTTTATTGGATTAAATTTTTTCCTTATTATTGGAAACGAAATTTCTCTGTTTATCTTGTAAAACATAATTACTAATGAACTTTTCTTTTTAAAAAAGGCCTGTTTGTTAACGTTTAATTTACAACTGTTTAACCATTATACACTGGTGTGCAAAAATTAAGGACGAAGTCGAAAAATTAGCATATCAGCTGAACGAAGAGGCAGAGCGGACAGAAAGACCAATCAGGAGATTTAAGTAAGGTGATGTACGGTAGCACATGCGCAGATATGCAGGTAGACGTAATGGGGGAGTGTCTGAGTAGTATAAAGCATGTTGTCGGTGTAAGATCAGTGTATTTCTGGCAAAGAGATTGCATGCCGTATAGCAGTTAAAATCACACCGAGTTGCTGCCTCAGCGAGAAATGGCGAATAATCAATCTGTTAGACGACATCTGGATGATTTTACCCGAGGTCGAATCATTGGAAAGTTGGAGGAAGGCCGCAGTGTGACAAGTGTGGCTGCAGAGTTCGGAATTGCTCACAGCATCGTTTCACGACTTTGGAGACAATTTCAAACTACAGGAACAGCTATCCGGGGGTTCAGTAGTGGTCGTCCACGAGGAACCACACCCGCAGATAACCGGTACATTGTCTTACAGGCCAGAAGAAACAGGCGGCAGACAGCGGGAGAAATCGCTAGACACACGACACAGGCGACTGGACGACCGATATCGCGTTTTACCGTGGTCAGAAGACTGCACGGTGGTGGTCTGTTTGCACGACGCCCTGTACGGTGTGTACCTTTAACGCCTGCCCATCGGAGAAGGCGTTCTCTGTGGTGCCGGGAACACCGGAATTGGAGAGACAATGAATGGGGACGAGTACTCTTTACAGATGAGAGCAGATTCTGTTTGAGTAGCTATTCTAATCGCATACTCATCTGGAGAGAGCGGGGAAGCCGCAATCATCCCTCGAACATCATTGAAAGGGACAGGTATGGAGGTCGCGATGTTCTCGTTTGGGGAGGCATCACGCTTGGTAGTCGTACAGACCTTCACATCTTCGACGCAGGTTCAGTCAACGGGACCCGTTATTGTAGCGAGATTCTTCTTCCCTATGTGTGTCTTTTTAGAGGCGCTATGGGTCTGCAGTTCCTTTTCATGGACGACAATGCACCATGTCATCGCACAGTAGCTGCCGAACAGCTCTTAGAGAGTGAGGATATTGAACGTATGGATTGGCCGGCACGATCTCTGGATCTCAATCCCATCGAGCATGTATGGGATTTTCTGGTCAGACGCTTGGCAGCTCGTACCTTACCACCAGTAACGATTTGGGAGCTTCTATTGGCGCTGCAAGACGAATGGGCAGCAATGTCTCAACAACTCATTGACACCCTCATTCTCAGCATGCGCAGACGCTGTGAAACCTGCCTAGCAGTCAGGGGAGATTATATCCCCTACTAAAGACCGGATGTTTCTTGCTGGACACCCATCACAGGGATGTTTCGGCCTTCAGTCGCATTGTGCTCCATACTACTTTTTCAATGAAGCTTCTTTTTATCCCTCTGATTTCTCTTTTAGTAAGTGTTGCTTACATATATATTACTCATGTCCTTACGTATTGGGGATCTTACGGTATTAAATGTGTTGATTTGGAAAGCTTTTGTACAAAGTTATATTGAAAAAACCGTCTCGTCTTTAAGTTTTGCACACCAGTGTATAATGCATCAAATGTCCTTAATTTATTAAAAGTATATTCCTCACCTAAAATTGTCTTCTGACATAAAGTCATTATATTCTCTATCTTGACAAAACTACAATTTTCTACTTAATTGCTATCCATTATGGCCATATAAAGAATTCATTGAATTCTATAACTTAATAAAAATGTCCCAAACAAACAAGAAAAGCTTCGTTTTACGTAAAAACTCAAGCAATTTGATAATAAAATCAAGAGAGCTAAAAATAATCCCACAAAAAACCATAAAGCCAAACCAATCAAAATTAAGGCCCAAATAATCAGAACGAAACACATAAACCAAGCAATAGGTAATTTTATAACGACACTGTACCTATCTCTAATCAGTATACAACTAGGAAAAAATTAGCTTACAGTTAAACTAATTGCCATCTAAGTACTAGGCAAAACCAAAACGCATTACAATATATAGTTAAAGAATTGCTGTTATTTTAACTTTAAAATTAATGGGAGAAATGTTTACTTTGAGCTCTTATAGTATATGTAATTTTACATTTGATGCCCTAATTATACTGGGATGCTTTAATTACATTTACTGAATACTTAAATTAGTTGTTTTAAAAGATTTTGCATTTAATTTTCTCACGATTGATTGAAAATTCTTTTATTTAATTAATAGAATATGAAACAAAAATTAAACAGAAGTTAAACAGTTCTTTTACCTTTGATTCATGGGCTTGCATTTGTTCCCTAGATCTGAGTGGATTGAATTGAATTTCTTCCTATCGAAAAATAAGAGCAATATATATATATTTAAAAATTAAAATGTTATACTAAAGCACAAATATACACATATAGGCATAATGTTACGCTTGAAAATCTTCACAATAGGGGTTGTAACATTCTTGAAAGTAACTTTAAAAATTAAGGTTGCAGAAATAAGAAATCTAGTTATTTGTAAAATATATGTTTCTAACATTATTTCTTAAATAATTTGTCAGTTTTTATAAAAAGGGGAAAAGGTGCAAGTCCCATTTCATTTAGTAGAACACTTAAGGGGGGAACCACATTAGGAGGCTGTTTGACACTGATTTTTTTGGAATTCTTTTTGGGGGTGGGAAGATTTAATTAGAATTCAAACAAATTTTGACATCATTTCATTTATATTTCGAAATGCCTTTTTGTGATTTTTTTCAAAACATTTCAGCCAATAATAACAACAGAACGATGTAATGTCCACTGAAGGTAGTTAGTATAGTTTTCCAATCGCGTGCAGTGTAGCCATTCCGATTTTCACCTGAAATCAAAAAGGTTTTGATTTTAGGTTAACAACTTATTCTCTAACAATAGGAATCTCAAAGCAGGTGAAAATAATGACAATTGAAAATTTTGCAGATGTTGGAAAATTTTAATTCGATTTTCATGATTTTTTCCCTCAAATTATGCAAAGAAAAATTCCCTTAAAATCAAGATATCATCTCACAAGTTGGTTCATATAATTTGTAATTTTATAAACACAATCATGCTATCAGTCTTCATTATGATCGGTTCTATACTTTTTGTGTTAGACTGCAGGCGAATATGAAAAAAGTCACTTCGAGATAAACGCGTTTCTCTCTAAAATAAATTCTCAGAAACTAGAAATCCAAGGAAGTTAACATCATGTAAAATGCTTACCGATTAATCGGTGATTCCAATACCATACAGCAATCTTTCTTCTATCTCATAAGACCGTTTTGCGTTTGCAGCAGTGCTTTCTGAGCTTTCCGACCTTCCTTCGATTCCAATGAACTACGTCAATTCTACCGGCTCACGCGCTGGTTATCCATTTGTTCAGCATAATTAAAGCTTTGCCTGCCTACTACAATTCCTGCCTCGTTCATAACCATCAGAAGGGAATAATCTCTTTCATTCAATAAACTTGCTGCCGAATGCGATGTCAATTCAACGATTTTTAGTTCGGAGTGCAAGTATTCAGGAGTTAATCACCAAATAGTGGAATTAAAACTTTCATTTGAATTTTGTGTGTGGTCACCTAAACATCTGTCCAGTAAATCATACCTTAATAAATCTTTATATATTGGAAGAATTTCGTTATGTACATCGGGGTGCAATGGAGTAGGGTGCGGTTATTGCTCCATTCCAAGGTTTCTGCCACTGACGAACTTCTAAGCGAATGCGAATTGCGCTTTGAAATTTTGACAGCGTTTTCTTGAAGACTTAAGCTAACGATTTATGCAATTAAAAAGGGGGTTTTTTAATCTCGAAATGTTTTTCCCTTCAAGCAATTTAATAACGTTTTAAAGTAAAATATACAATAAATAAATAAGAAAGATTCGTTAAATGAAGAAGTATTAACAGGCAGACTGTACAAACATGCACTTCTACAAATATCTACTAAAACTGACTAAATTACCAAGAAATTACATATGAAAAGCAGCCAAAATCTCTAGGATTTATTCTTGACCATAATTTACAAATCACCAACATATTGTTTCTATTTGAAAGACTCTTCTCAGCATTCCGAAATTCACAACTAGTAGGTGCTGGGGAGCTGATGCGATCACTCTTAGAACTACTTCTGTTACGCTTATTTGGCCCATTCTGAAACAGAGCTTTTACACAATTAATTATTTTTTCTCTCACTCGAATCTGCATACTTTAGAGCCAGTCCAGTTGAGTACTAATCGTATGGATGAAGTGCATGTTTTTTTCGGAAATTGTCCTTTCTGAGGCAGATTTGTGATATATTTTATATAAAATAAAGTCTGGACTGGGTGTGGTCAAACACTATAATATAAACTCTCTAATTTCGATCCATACAACAATAACTTCTACACATCAAAATATTTGGAGAAAAAACAAAGATAAAAAAAATAAGCCGTTCCAGTCAAGTTAACTGAAGTTACTTACAAATGATGTAGAGTTCGATGTTCTACGATGTTGTTTTGAATCCATCGAAGGGTCTTTGCACAGTCAACTATCCATTATCTCTCTTTTATTATGAAATATTTTATCAGATTGTACCAAAAACAGTTAGAATCGGAGGTCATTAACAACATCTCTATGAAAGCTAAAAGAGTTCACACTGATTACAGTAAAATATTTGACTAAGCAGAGGTAGCAATATCGATATTGATAATCTTCAGGAAATACTGACTTTTAGAGAGCGTTATAAAACTTCTGTTTGGTCTTCGTAAGTGAATTTCTTGTAATGTGTGTGGAACTTGAAGCTGTCCTAACCGAGAAGAACTATGCTGAGTGCTAATTTTTTTCCGATAGCCGTAGCTCGATCCAACACCATGACCACTGGTTCCAAAATGGCGACAAAAACAGAATATGTATACATATCCTATACAAGCTAAAACTTATTTAGGTGCAGCAAGATATTAATTTTTAGCAGATCCAACCTTACTGTGCAGCACCTTCCACATTCAAGGCAATAAAACGGTGAGTAAACAAGCAACCGAGTCTTCTAACCTCCTATTTTCCTCCTCCTCCACCTTTACCTTTGTGTGGAATTTATATTCGCTAAAAAAAAATCCCAAAATATGGAGAATGGGAAGATGCTCCCACCTATCACTGATTGAGTTTGCCTTTATCCATGAATGTGACACAACCTCCAAACTGCACTCACACGTCTCGTCAATGGTCATATGAAATGCATTTATGTTCTCCGAGGACATGAAGATCTCTACCACTTGTCTCAAATTTTGGTTTCAACAAGCTTCAGACGAGCAAAACTTGGGTTGAGTGGGATCTTTAGAACAGACATCTATCCTGATTCTTTTCTTGGGCTCAATGTCTTAGAAATCAATGCTCTTAGGGATCTTGTCTGCCAGCATCAATCTTTAACAGATTTGCAACAACAACTGCAACATGTCTTGATAGGAGTTACTCTTATTCATTTTATAATACTTCTTAGAATATATGCACGTATGCGTAACAGTCTATAGATAAGATATATCAAGACAACAAGAAAAATAATTAAAAATAAATTTTTAAAATATTATGTAATCAAATATTTTTTTAAAAAATGAAAAATTAATTTCCAGGGGGAAAAAAAGAAATCCAAATCTTACCATATATTGCCACAATGTATCATGCATTTTTGAATAGATTTTAAACATCTGCAATAATAATTATTATTTCAATTTCTATATTTAATAGGTTTATTTAAATTTTTTTGAAATTATTGTTATAATTTTTATTTTTAACTTACTTCTTCCATGTTTGTTGCATTGCAAAATTCCAATTTAAAGGCCTCTACTTGATCAAAGTTATATTCTCCTGAAAAAAACTCAGTATAGGTATCCCGTACTATTTCCTTTACCTAAAAGGATAAATCATTGACGAATCAGTAAAGCATGCTAAATTGCACTTTCTAATACGTAAATTCTCCTTATGAGATAATTATGTTAATTAATAAATCACTTAATTTTTGGCTTACTATGTTTTTGTGCTGTGTGTGTGAATTCTTAATTTTATTAACTAATTAAACCCTTAATCACATTTTTATTTTGTAAGAGGAGATGTTCATTTCCTAAGTTTTTAAGGTAGCTTTTTCAAAATTTTGACTGTAAGTATGCGGAAATATGTATTTAATACTTGTACTGTCATGGCTTTATTTATTTAAAATGTTTTGACTTATTTTTCTTTTTTAATTAATATCATGTGTGTGTGTACCTTTCGTTGCTCCTAAAAATATATAGTTATACTTAGTATTATAACAATTTGTATGTATTATTATTATTGTGGATTACATATATGTAATAATTCACGTTAACTGCATCTTAAAAGCTTTTTAATTTGTAATGGTCCTTATATTTCCAGGACTTCGAGAAAATAATGAATTATTAGTTACACTGTAGCTTTAAATATTTGGAAACTAGGTAGTCATCGAGAGAGAGAGAGAATTTAGAGTAATTTTTATGTAAGCCGTATCATCCAATTATCTAGACTAATCAGAAGAGACGTCCAAGAAAGTCATGTGAGTTTTTGAACTTTCGTTGGCCAGTTTTTATAAAACTTGGATATCTATGAAAATTTGCTGGCCGCTACCTATATGTATAATGTTACGTTAATTTTTTGTCCGTATTTTTTGTTCTTTGTGTTGTGTGAGTATGTTTGCTGTTTAAATGAAATATTATTCTACTGAGAATAAATATAGATTATATAATAGCAACTAGTAGCCTCCATCCTATCAATACCAGTTTCTACATCCATTCCAGATGGAATGATCAATAGTTAAATCCAATACATCACTCCTCTCGGCGGATCATATACATATATATATATATATATATATATATATATACACTCAGGAGCATTGAAAATAGCGACCCAAGAAGGAAGCTAAGTACAATCGTGAAACTTTGCAAATAAGTACAGCGTAATGGAATGTGCAAATGATCCAAGTTTTGTGACAATACGCATGATCATATATGCCGAAGTGGCGCTACAATCAGAAAGAGGGTGCCAGAGCAAATTCGAAAATTCATAAACATGACGAATACCCGCCAATAGTAGGAAGACTTTGGTAAGCGAAACATGCCAGGTAAACGTTCTAGAAGACATTTCTCACAGTTTAGCAAGTTTGAGAGAGGCCTGATCATCGAGATCAAAACTGCAGTCTGGTCGACGCACCATGTTGCTGGCCAGGTGGATCGTTCGGAGTGTGGTGTTAGAAATTGTTGGGAGCAGTGGACACGAGAAGGTACCCACGCCCGGAAAACCGTGTCTGGAGCGACCAGGAAGACCACGAGGAGAGAGGATAGAAGGATAGTGCGACAAGCACTTGTGATCCCCACAGTGACTCGTTCAACAATACGAGCAGACGTAGGCGTCGCAATTGTTCCACAAACAATTTCCAGACACCTTGCAGAAGCAAATCTTAAATCCAAGCGCCCTTTCCGTGCACTCCCTTTAATACCGGAACATCGGCAACTGCGTCTACAGTGGTGCCAGGTCAGATCAATGTGGAATGTCACAGATTAGCAAAAGGTTGTGTTTAGTGATGAATTCCGGTTTGTTTGAGGGACAGATGATAACCGTGTATGGGTGTGGAGGCGGTAATGGTCTGGGAGTCCATAGCCTATGACAGCCAGTCCACTTTAATTGTGATGCGGGGATCCTTAACGGGCCAACGTTACGTTGATGATATTCTTCGACCCCATGTAGGACCTTTCCTAAATGGTCTCTCAGGGGCAATTTTACAGCAAGATAATGCTCGTCCGCATACAGCAAGAGTTGCTCAAGACTTCCTACGTCATTTTCAGATTCTTCCATGGCCGGCCCGCTCCCCCGATTTGTCCCCTGTACAGCACGTGTGGGATCAGCTAAAACGGCAGATGCCATCGTGTCACTCTGTACATGATTTAGAGTTGGCTGTTCAAGATTTGTGTGCCCATCTGCCTCAGGACAACATAAGGTGTCTAATCAACTCAATGCCGGACCGTGTGGCGGCATGTATTGCAGCTGGAGGTGGTCCAACGCGCTATTGAAGTTGCCCAGTATTTGTGTCGTTGAACACCCTGTATTCGTTTAATTGTCTTGTTTTTTAGATCAAATGAATCTCTCATCTGTGCCATTATGTGTATTAAATTTCATTTCAATCCGATGTTTTCTTCTTGGATCGCTATTTTCAATGTTCTTGAGTGTATATATATAAAGCGTTGGCGGGTGTTGGTTTATTGCAACTGGTTGTTTCTGAATACGCGGAGAACTTTTTCTGATTTCTTTTTTTTTTCACTTCTTTATTTTCAAATGAAACAGCAAAGGCGTTACGAGACATCACAATAATCATGTGAGCACATAAACAATAAGGATAAAAAACTGCAGCTATTTCCACATTTTCACGTCGAGGTGGAGACAAATGAGAGCGAGCACAAAAAACTCGCTTTTTATACCGGCATTGAAGATCGCGTGACTCCTTTGTAACAAGAACTCTGATTGATTAAAATGGGCCGGAAAGAGATTTCTGGTACTAGAGTTGATTGCGATTAAGGCGTTAGTTTTGAACCTCAGAATTAAAAACTTACTTAAAGATTATTAAAAAGAGTTCATTGAAAGAAGGCTTTAGAGCAGCGTTCACCAAACGTTTTGACCTCACGGACCATTAAATTTATAATTTAAATCCCACGGACACCTAATATGATTTTTTAAGTGTTAAACATATTTATAAAAAATTGTGATCTAAGAACACAATCAATGCATCTTAAAACATAACTTAACGTGATGAGTGACTATATTCCACAATTTTTTGGGGAGCTGTGAAATGAAATTTTCTCGCGGACCACTACTTTGGCAAACTCTGCAATAGAGGGAATTATTACCATTCATACATACATATATATACAGTCAGGTCTCGTTTTATGCGGTAGATACGTTCTACCGAAAAACGCATATAAAAAAATCGCATTAAAAAAGACATTACTTGAATGGAGAAAGTAGGGATACGTTCCTTAGTTTTCTAAAATCGCATAAAACCAAAACAACTAGTTAGAATTAACTTAAAACTGCATAAAAATAATTGCAGAAATGAAAAGAAATAGGCTGCATGATAAATTACTTCGAATGTCTGAAAAATTTCATACAAAAAGCTAAAAAAAAAAAAAACTTGTATTCAAACCTTAATTCATTTTATTTTTATGGAAAAGTAATACACATAGTTTTACATTTTTAATCATTATCGCTGTCTGATAATGGTTTGCACCGTTTGCGAAGTGGTTCCAAATCACCTTCATCATCAGAAGAGACTGTCTCTGCAATAGATATTTGCGGTAAAGGCCACGGATTTTCACAAACTTCATTCTCGTTCTGTGTAGCTCTTCCTTTTCTGACAATGTAATCAGTAATTAAACTTTGCGATAATGATTCTTTTATTTTTTATATAGTTCACGATATCCAGAATGCAGTTCTGCAGCTCACGTTGTAATTTAGAGGCTCGTTCAGAATTGGGGTCATTAATAAGAAAATTATTTTCTACTTTACTGCAAAGTTGAAGACCTTGAATTAATTTTCCAGTGAGGGGAGTTGATTTTTCTTCCCCATCATTATCACCTTCTAGACCTACGACGCCGTCTACAGTTAGATCTAAAGTTAAATCAATAATATCATTGTCACTTAATGCATCATCCACAAGCAATTCATCTATATCATCGTGGCTGAAGGTATTAAAACCATCTCCTCCAATTTCATGTGCCAAATTAATTATTTCATCTGATAGTGTCGATGTTTGAGTGGTTGTATTGTCTGTCACACATGCTGGTCAAATCTTTTTTCAACAGGTATTTAAAGTTCTAGGTCTTATTTGAGCGGAAGCAGATGCAACATGAATTAAACAATCAAAAATGGAAAATTGTTTTCACGCATCTTTTACTGTTAAAGACTCATTTTTTAGTTTATTCAAGATGAATTTGTACGTTGTCTTAATATAATATTTTTTAAAGGTTGCAATTATGCCTTGATCTAATGGCTGAATAAGGCTTGTTGTATTGGGCGGATGAAATACTAGTTGAACATTTGGATGTTCTAATTGTGGATGACTTGCTGCATTGTCAACAATTAATAAAACTTTAAAATCGAGAGATTTTTCCTTCATATAGGCTTCCACTTCTGGTACGAAACAATTATTGAACCATTCTGTAAAAATAGCTGTTGTCATCCAGGCTTTCGGGTTAGCCATCCAATGCACGGGCAGTTGTTTTAAATCTTTACCTTTAAGGGCGCGTGGTCTAAGATTTATTTATTAAAAGAGGTTTCAACATCCGATCTCCTGATGCATTGCTACAAAGTAATAAGGTGACTCGATCTTTACTTGCTTTATGTCCACTTGCAGTTTTTTCATCATTTGCAATGTAAGTACGGTTAGGCAATTTTTTCCAATAAAGTCCTGTTTCATCAGCGTTAAATACTTGATCGGCAGAATAGTCCCCATCTTCAATAATTTTCGCTAGCTCCTCTGGAAATATTTTTGCTGCTCATTCATCTGCTGTCGCACTCTCCCCTGTTATCTTAATATTCTGAAGTGCATTTCTTTTTAAGAACCCGGTTAGCTATCCTTTGCTAGCTGAAAATTCTTTTCCAGCTTGGGAAGTGGAAGTTGATGGTTCTAACTGTTTCATTTGATTTATAAAACTGAAGAGCTTTTTCTTGGATTAAATAACCACTTACAGGAATCCTTCTTTGAACTTGTTCCTCAATCCAAATTGCGATGGCTCTTTCCGTTCTTTCTAATAATGCATCCCTTGTGTACGATGCAAATTTGGTGCTTAATCTTGTACCAGAAATGACCGATTTTCTTATTGCAGCTTCATTCTTTTTAATTGCTCTGACAGTAAATTCGCCTAAATTAAAATGTTTTCTAATAGCCATAGACCCTTCTCTTTTTCCTAAGCTATCTAAAATTGCAAGTTTCATTTCCAACGAAATTGACTGTCTTTGATGGGTTTTTTCCTCCATTGGGCCAAATAAAATCTTAGAAAAGAAATTTTTAAAAATTACACTTACGATTTTCTAATGAAAAATAAAACTTTACGACACTCACTTTAAATCCAGAAATCAAAATTTACTGCTTATTATATCGCAACTTAAATTCGCCACTTATTAAAGTGAAATTTTTATAAAAATGAACGAGGCACCGCTAAGAGAAAATATAATTTCGAAATAATGATATCGTATCGATATACTACTGAAATACTACTGAAATAACAAATGCGAAACTAAGACTGTCGCAGCCCAGCCGCAGACGTAAGCACCAAAAAAATACGGAAATTCTCGGAATACTACGATCTATGTCTCAGTATAAAAAATAATAATAATAACAAAAATCTAGAAATGTTTGGAATACAAATCGCAAATGTTTGAAATCCAAACCGCACAACTTCAAAATCGCATAAAAACAATCCGCATAAAAACAATCCGCATAAAAACAATCCGCATAAAAAGAGACCTGATTGTATATATATATTGATGACAGTTTCATTGAGGAACATATGACATTATCCAGTCCCTTTCAGTTACAAAAATTCTTGGTTATTAAAAATATTTCGACATCCTGCGAATGGATTTCGACAATGCGGCAATTAATCGCAGTAACACCGGACAATCGAAACCGAAATGTGGTAGAAACTGGAAGTTATACCAGATGGAATAATCAAACATACGGTAGTGTACACAAAGGAACTGATCCACGGCACCGATTCCAATCAAGAGGATATCATGGACAGCAACATCACATGGTGCGATTCAATGGACAGCAACATGAACATCATCACAGGGTGCGATTCAATGGAAGGCAACAGTTCAACAGTCAATCTAGACAGTTTGTGAAACAGTATCGACAAAATTTTCTCCCACCCAGAAATGATGAAAATATCCAGAGGCAAGGATGACAACTAATAATTGATTCAACGGTATGATACAAGCACTTTTGTACTCTAACTGACACAGGAAGCAATATGTGTCATTAATTCCAATAAATTTATCTAAACAACTTAAAAATTTTAAAACTTTAAAAAATAGTGATCTATACATAAATCAAACTTGTGGGACTATTCATCCCAAAGGTATAATTACAGTTTATATGAATATTGGAAGTATATCTAAGAAAATAGATTTTTTTGTAATTGATACTAAATTGCCTTATATTATTTTCGGACTTGAATATTTACATTTATTTAAGCTTGACATTAGTATTCGTAAAATGTGGGTTTTTCAATTTGGTAAAAATTTAAGTAATGTTGAATTTGCAAATAAGTGTGTCAGTGAGTTGAAAACATATCATGGGAAACATATTGTAAAACTCTTAATAATGATCAAATTATAAACTATCCTAATGCTAATAATGAAAATAATATTAACGTTAAGGCTAATAAAGGTTTAGATCAAGTACCAGAGAGCCCTGAAGTTGATCTGTAAAGATTGTTTAACCCAGCCATAATTGTGGAGGACACAGTACCAAAGCAAACTAGTAAGCAATGGGAAGATTTAACCTAAATCCTTGACAAATTTCAAAGCATATTTTCACAAATAAAGTATGATGTAGGTTGTATCAATTTTGAACCACAAAGAAATCATTTAATCTTAGACCTTCCTATAAGTTTACGCCCTTATAGAAACAGTCAACAAGAATCTAAAGAAATACAAACACAGACAGAAGAAATGTTAAAAGCAGGTTTTATTAGACCCTCCCGTAGCCCATATGCTGCCACTGAAATTTAGGCATACAAAAAGGATGAAGGGAGAAGATCAAGATTATGTATTGATTATAGAAAATTAAATGAAATTACACGAAAAGATTCCACCCCTGTACCTCTGATAGACTTTGTAATCGATAATTTGACTCATTCTAAATTTTTCTCTACACTGGATTTAACAAGTGGATATTGGCTCATTAAAATTCAAGAAAAATACACGCAGAGAACTTTCAAAACTAATTTTGGACTCTATGAATGGTTCAGACATCCATTCGGGCTGGAAAAATTCCACAGCTGTTTTCCAAAGAACTTTAAGACAAATTTTACAAAAATATCAGTTAACTTTTGCTTTAAACTATTTTGATGATATTATAATTTTCTCACACTCTTGGGAAAAGCATTTAACTCATGTAGATACAATATTTCAAATTTGTAAAAAAGAAAAAATTAAACTTAAAAAAATCAAAACGTCAGTTTGCACAGGAAAAAATAAAATTGTTAGGATATGAAATAACACAAGGTTATGATATTTTCTAAGTAATCCAAATATTGAAACAATAAGAAAATTGGCACCACCTAAAGATGTAAAAGAACTCCAAAGATTTCTTGATTCCATCAATGTGTATCAAAAATTTATTAAAGATTATGCAAAACTTAGAACACCATTAAATAAATTACTTAAAAAATATGCAGTTTGGAATTGGTCACATGAATGGCAAGAAGCTTATCAAAAGTTAAACAATTGTTTAATCTCAAAACCTATACTTAAATTATACAACTCTCAATATCCCTGTCATGTGTTTTGTGACGCAAGCCAGGATTCAAAAGGCGTGGTCTTGAAACACCAACACCCAGATGGAACTCTTTACCCCATAGCTTAGCACTCGAGACAATTACTTAAACATGAAAAAAATTATACAATTTCCGAAAAAGAGTGTTAAGCGATTATAGATGCCTTAGACAAATTTCACTGTTACCTACATGGATCCAAATTCACAATACATACTGATCATGATGCTTTGCAACGGCTTAAAAGTGTAAAACCATTAACTGGGCGTTTATTTCGGTGGAGTTTAAAACTTTCTCAGTATGAATATTCGATAGTTTACATAAAAGGTAAATTAAATGTTGAAACAGACATGTTGTCGAGGAGCCCTGTATGTCATTATACGTAACCTATTTGTCATTTTTTAAATACTGATGAAATTATTAAATACCAAAATTCAGAGAACATTAATGATCCAAAATATACAAAATATAATGATGCATTAACCGTTAAGAAAAGAATTTAATTTAAATTGTAGTACCATTAGCTTTGAGAGAAAAATTAATTACAACTGCACATGAACAATTTGGTCACCCAGGTGTGAAAAAGATGTTAAGAATTAATTTCCCTAATTTACTACCGAAAAGACATTATATTAGATATTTCAAATTTTGTTAAATGTTGTGAAAAACATGTCAAATGAATAAAAAATCTACACAATAAAAGTATGGATTATTAGAAGAAGTTCCTGTAGCAGAAGAACCATTTGAAATGATATCACTAGACAGTGTAGTAGGATTTAATTATCATAATTCACAAAAGAAATACCTGCATATTGTTCTGGACCATGCTACCAGATATGCTTGGACATTTCCATACAAAAGTGTCACTTCTGAAACTTATACAAATTGCTTAAAACAAATTTTTTCGATTCAATGCCGAAAACGACAATTAAGTGATAGAAATGTTGCATTCACTTCTAAATTTAAGAAATTTTTAAAACATCATAATATTAGACAATTACTAACTTCAGCAAATAGACCCCAATGCAATGGAAAGAATGAAAGAGTTAATCAGACATTAGTAGCAAAATTAAGATGTAAAGTTAATTCAACTACAAAATTTATTGGACAAAATTATTAGAACAAGTTACATATGAATACAATAACTCGCCACATGATGTTACTGGCTTTCCAACTGCATATTTAATGTTTGTAACTTTTCCTGATGACTCGCCATTACCTAATCAAGTAAAATTAAACTATCCACCTATACAACAAACAAGACAAATTGCAGTAAACAGAACAATTAAATATCATAAGATAAATCAACAAAGGTATGATAAACATTATGTTGAGGCAAAATTTAAAATTGGAGATTTGGTCTTATATCAAAATTTCTCATGCCCTAATTCAAGTAATCTTCAAAGTCCTTATAATGGTCATTTTAAAATTGTCAAAAAACTCTCAAATGTTACTTATGAGATAGATAAACCAAATCAATATACAGGAAAATTAATAGATATTGTTCATTCTACAAGATTAAAACCTTTTCATTCAAAGTACAATTTCCAATTATGCTAAATTCTGATTTATATTTGTTATAGAGTGTTTTCTCAAACATGGGGGGCGAGATGTGCATTGTTATTTTAAAAGAAAAGCAATGTTATTTAAAAATAATAATAATAGTTGCTTTTAAAATTTGAATTAAGACTTGTTTACATTATGAACATCGAAATTTAATGTAATTGAATTTTTATTATGTCTTTATTCATAATGAACGCATTATTGAAGACTATTTTTGAAAAAAAAATAAAAGAATTAATTATGGACTGTATGAAAACATGGTGATGAGGTCAATTTTATGCGATACATGTTATAATAATTTTACTGTGATAGAAGTATATTCTGAAAATACAAATTATTATGTGTTATTCTGAAGATTTTATTATGGTTGTTTAATTTTGAAATGAGTTGGGTGAGTAGTGATTCTAATAATAATAAACAAAAGAACTGTGAGATAATCAATACTTCAATGATGAACATTGAAGTATGATTTTTCCAAGACAGGAGTGTATGAAACATTATAACAAAAAAAAGGAAAAAAAAGGATGGAGATTGATTGAACTTTTACCTGTGCTTGATATATCTGAAATACAATTATTTTTCTATGCATTTTATATTTCTAGTGATATTTTGATATAATTTTGATGTTGTGTTTATTTTGGTAAATTTTTGTGTTATAATTATGTAATCTTTCCTTTCTTGGGAGCTCCTAAATTCATTTTGCTGTTACTTATTTTATATCTATTCTTTTTATGTATTTAATTAATCATTATTCCTAAATTCATTTTGTTATTTACTCCA
The DNA here is from genome assembly GCA_019973935.1 of Trichonephila clavipes. Lineage (NCBI taxonomy): Eukaryota > Metazoa > Arthropoda > Arachnida > Araneae > Nephilidae > Trichonephila > Trichonephila clavipes. The sequence continues at coordinate 426,197 of BMAU01000600.1, read as the reverse complement.
TATATGTCCTTTTTATGTATTTACTCTACCATTATTCCTAAATTCCTTTTTTTTTGTTATTTACTCTATACCTATTCTTTCCTCTATTACCTCTATATTTATTTACTCTTTATTCTAACATTCAACACCATTTTGAAGTACTTGTAACTTTTCGACATTTATCACTTTATCAACATTGTTTACTATTGATACACATTTAGTGAGAATTTCACTTGATCTTATGTTATGTTGTTCAACACTACTATATTTTTGGATGTCTAATGTGAATTATATTTATCTTATGTTGTTTTTCTAAACTTCATTATTATTATAGTCAAAGTGAAAGTATTAGATGTGTGATATTTTTGAGAAAACAATTCTATGTAACACAATGCTGTATACCAAATTTTTGATTTTTTTAAATTCAATATTGCTATTTTTTACATGTCAGGATTCACCAGCTCACTCTTTTACACAATTATTATATCTTCTAGATTTTTATTTCATTTGGGGAATTTTTGATATCATTGAAATATTATTTTTATCCCTGGGGACTTTCCAGTCAGGACTGGCCCACCTGGCTGTGCCAAGTTTCATCGGAGTTGTCAGGTTTGAAAAGTTTAGCTTCAAAATTAAGTAAGTAATAAATGAAAATAAAGCAAACTCTTTGCCATTGCGTAAGGATTTGTGGGTAAATAAGCTTATTTAATGGTGGAGCGAGCGCTGACGAAGAAGAATGCAGGCCCGAAAAAGCTTAGCTGGTGACTCCTCGCCGAAGTGTTCATATTTGTTCTACTCGGTTGCGCGCCAAAGGGCCGCCATGTTGGATTTTATGTGATTGAAGCAAAATAAAAACGTTATTATAGAGATGACGCCCTCCTCATTTTAGCAGAAGGCCTGGGGCCTGTCATATATATATATATATATATATATATATATATATATATATATATATATATATATATATATATATAAGGATAATTAAATTAGATTAAAAATTAAATTCCCTATCTAGCACTTAACTCATCTTTCTCCATTCCCATATTCAAGCATCAAACTAATCACCCATCTATTTCTTCCGAACATATGGCCTAGCCAATAAACATGTCTAATTCTAGATCGTTAGATTTAATAGTCAACATATGTCAGCATTAACTTGCAAAGCCCCTCTTCAAAGCAGCGATACTTACCATATGTTTTTCAAGTGTTATCCACTTGAAACCACCACCATGGCGTGCTTTTTCCTCCCTGCTCAGTGTCAGAACAGATGTAGAATTGGTTGAATAAAGACCGTCCCTTTTTCTAACTTTTAATCTGATTCTGTCTCCAAAATCATGACAGAATTAAAGCCGGCAGGATCTTATTTGCCATTAAATTTCAAATCTTAACGTAAAAAACTAATCTTTTTTATAAAATAATTTTAATATAAAAACTAAAGCCAGCGACCATAATAATTGATATGGAGAATTTGACGGCACACCAAATGCACCATATGCCAAAATGCTGAAGACGACGGATTTCCGGAATAAAAAATGGTACGGAAAAAGAAAAAAACGCGCTAGTGAGAGAGAGATCCCCGAAAGAACATCGCTCTTAACACCGAGAAGAATGCAGTGTTTACAGCTGAACGATTTTCTGTCTTTGCTGAAGAGGCCATCCAGTTTACCGTGAATGGAAGAAACATTCTAATGGAGAGGGAAAAAAAGGGGGAAGCGTGAATTCCCTAAACTCCATGATGAAAGATATCAATCCCTTCCGCCAGAATAATAATAAAAAAAATATGTTCTTCTCCGAATGGTATTGGGATTTAGCTCCAGTGATACAATGATGGAAGGACCAACATTACCAGAAAAAAAATCTTCGCCGGAAAGTCTGCACGGTAATAATGTGAAATAGTGAAGCAACAACATTGAAAAAAAATAATAAATAAAATTTTACTAGTGAAATAACGTGACAACAGCATCTGGATTACCGTTCACCAAGAGTTTCTGGCGCTGCAAAGTGGAGGTCAGTTAAATGGTATATTTCCAATTTTAGTAACATTGAAGAACTGAGTTTTGCTGAACAGAATTTTAAGAAAAAGAATAATATATGATATGTGATATGGTATTTAATTTTTATAATATATATATAGTTGAGTTATAAATGAGATATTTTCTTTATATATTTTAATTGAGAAAACAAAGTATATAGAGGTTTAGTCATACAAAATTTTGAGAAATTTTAATATACTTCTCATAATTTTATCTTAAGATGTCGAATGAGTTAAGAGTTATGATAGAAATTGGTGTTTTAAAGTGAAAGATATAAATTAAGTTTTTAGAAAAATGATTAATGTACTAACACTAATGATATTTTGATAAGAAGCACAAGTAAAGTCACGTTGCATTCTCTTTTCTCCACTGAATTCAATTGTTTTGTTAAGTATTTTATTCAGCAGTAATCTTATTGCATGTCATTTAATTTTTTTTTTATTTTGAAATTGTGTGTTTTGATATAGTGGCCATATATCAGGATTCACTATTTCTTAAAATTTTCCTTATCTAAAATTAAAATTAACTTAATAACTTGAAGTCTAATTTTTGGATATTATACAGTGGATAAGGGAGAATGCAATCATTATAATTTTGTATATGTCTCGAAACATTAAGAGGACAAACTTGTTTAGTTTGATATGTACACCTCTCATTGTTTCTTATCAGCATCCCTGAACATCTGTGAATTGATGACGCAGATTTCTCAGAGAGATGTGTTCAAAATTAAGTAAGGTGATACAGTTTTATTAGTGAATGTGTGATGCAAGAGAAACTCAAGAATTTTTGTCTATGAAACGTATTTTTAGAAGGTTACGGTAAAATTCAAAATATTGCATGCGATATTAAGTTACAATGAATATTGTGAAAAATTTTCAGAAATACTAAAAGTTATTATTGAAGTGAGTCCACTTTTCCGACTCAAAATAATAAAAAAGAGCTCTTATATTCTTATATTCTTATAATTTTTATGTTTTATAACGCATATGAAATAAAATATTGTTTATTGTGTTGAATAGTGCATATATAAGTTGTGTGTTGTACACTGTTTTCATATTATTAATAACTTCATTTTATTGGCGTCTATGTTTTTTTATCTTTTTAAAAATGTATTTCATATATGCAAAATTTAGTGTATCAATGGCGCCAGAGAAGATTTTTATACAAAATTATTATTTTAACATTTGTATGATTTCATGTATTTTTATATTTACTATCTTATTGTTTGATATATTATTTTCCAACATAATTTTTTTTGAAAATATCTACCAGCTACAATACGAATCTATTATTATGAAGGAATAGGAGGAAACGCGAGCTCTTTTTCTGGATGTCGAATAGATTTAAACAAGCTAATCTTCAATTATATGTATGGAAATTCATTTTTATCAATTAATTGTCATTACTGTGTTTGTTGTTATAGTTTCGTTTATTATATTGCATTTTGATTTTAGTATTCCTATTGCTTAAATATTTCTACTGTGTGTAATATGTCTTTCTAAATAATGTTATGTATTGTTTTGTGTTTATTGAAAATTGATTAAGTTTGTAAAGAGAGAAAAAAACCACGCCATGACTCCCTTTTAAAATTGGGGGGCAAATGTAAGGATAATTAAATTAGATTAAAAATTAAATTCCCTATCTAGCACTTAACTCATCTTTCTCCGTTCCCATATTCAAGTATCAAACTAATCACCCATCTATTTCTTCCGAACATATGGCCTAGCCAATAAACATGTCTAATTCCAGATCGTTAGATTTAATATTCAACATATGTCAGCATTAACTTGCAAAAGCCCCTCTTCAAAGCAGCGATACTTACCATATGTTTTTCAAGTGTTATCCACTTGAAACCACCACCATGGCGTGCTTTTCCTCCCTGCTCGGTGTCAGAACAGATGTAGAATTGGTTGAATAAAGACCGTCCCTTTTTCTAACTTTTAATCTGATTCTGTCTCCAAAATCGTGACACATATAGATATAATCCAAAATATATAAATACACAAATAGCTATAAAATCTAAGATAACTGTACTAAATAGGAAGAAATAGGCACAGTAGTTCAATAGGAAACTCCTGGTCTTAGGAACCAGGATTACAGGTTTAAACAAGTTTTACGGCTAGTCAACCTTCACCTGTAGTTTGTCATATTACGTACCAAGAGGAAAGGAATGAATAACATTAGGAGATATTTAAATATTATAAATAAATTTACTAAACTAATAAAATATAATTATAAAATTATAGCCTACTAGTATTCATAGTATAGATATAAATTCGATGGAAGATGTAGATAGTAAGACTTACTTCGGGAGTGTAACAACTGGTTATGTTTCCCATGAAATACAAGAAAGGGAAAACAGTTCCGCATAAAGTTAAAATTATGATAGAATAATATTAAGTTATATATACACATATATATGTACATTTAAAAAATCATAAATATATATAGATATAAATATTAGTGGAAAATAAATGAATCCTAGAAATATATATATATATTTAAATAATATTAATTTATTAAACATGTAGCGCCATCTATTTAATAATTGTATAATTAGTTAAAATTATCAGTAATAAAACATAATGTCAATAAGTTATTAATACAAATTGTGTATATCATTGAGAACTATTAGAAATATATCTGTAAAGAAAATTAGCAGGATAAAACCATGTTCAATACATTGTTTAATAAAGTTATTAATATTTAAATAGATATTAGCTTTATCACTAACTAAAACATTATTACGATAAATATAATTAAAAATAATATTTCTATATAGAGATATTGATAAATTTGAATTCCATTAGGCACTTTAAGTTTGTTAAAATTAACGGCATCTCTTTTATCATAAATATTACTATGTAATTTCAAATCCTTAATGTACAATGTCACATGTAAGCAATTAGTTTTGATTGGATTTTTATTAATTTTAACTAAGCTTAAGTAAGTCAGATAAAAATTAATAATAGGATTTAAATTATCATTTTTACCAAAAATAATTAAATCATCAATATATCTAAAAATTTAATAGACGTTATTAATAATATAATTTTATTCATAAAAGTGTAAATATAAATTAGCCAAACTATTTCTTTCTGGGCCTCCTTGTGGCAAGCCTTTATTTTGTTTTTATAATGAACCATTAGAACCAATGCAATTTTCTTTTAATACAAAATCTATGAGAGTTTTAAATTTGTTAAAATTAATATAAAGATTATAAATATACTGTGGTTTTTCAAAATTACTTTAATAATATCATTGATATCAATGGAATTGAAAAGATTTTCAAAGTCATAACTATTAACTGAATGAATATTTTTATTTTTTAAAAATTCTATAATATCTTTACTATTTTTAATTATAGTTTTATTACAATGCTGATTGATAAAGTTTTGTATAATATTATGAAGTAATTTGCCTGCAGTAGTAATAAATGTTTTTAAACCATTTGTCACAGTTCTAAATTTAACAGGACTTTTATGGAATTTTGGTGTAAAAAAACATATGGATACTTAATTTTAGGATCACAAAAACCAAATTTTTTATAAATAGCCATAATACGATTACTAATTTCATTATGTGACAAATCTAATTTTTTAAAAGATTCATTATTTAAAAAGTGTTCATTAAGCATTTTATAATAAAAATACTTACAAATCACAGCATAGTTCCCAGGTACTTTATCTATATAAACTATGATAAAATTCTTTTGTAATTCACAAATTTTCGGTTTTTTTTATCTTTAAAAGTAAATTCATATTGAGAATGCTATCTAAATTTCATAAGGTCTTTTAAAATACTGTACTTACACTCATCAAATTTCTCTATAGGGAGTCCATATTTAATTGCAGATTTTGTAATAAAAGTATTTATATCTTTATTAATTTGTGTTTTAAAACAATATTGTTGTTATTAGAAACAGTTAATCTGAAACTAGTGCCTTTACTCATTATATCCTTTACAATTTTGTCATTGATTATGTCTAAGTTGCCAGCAACTACATGTCTATGATGACCGTCAATAAAATCATTATAGTTTTTACATAAACAATCTTCTATGTTAATAGAAGGTGAATTATTATTGTAATTAAAGATAAATCTGCCCATCGTTTTGTTATATTTAAATTCTTTCTTAATAACCACATTTCTAACAGGAAAAAGTGACAAATGTCTATTAAATACATTAGAAAAATTAATTTTGCCAAAAGTTTTATTCATGAATAATAAAGTGCAGTAGTCTGTAATAGGTTCATTAATTTTCTGAACATTTATTTTGAATTTATTAACTAGATAATTATAAATATCTTTAATAATGTGTGTACTGCATGACAAACCTTTAAGGAATCATTATTTAAGATTTCATTTAACAATACAATTTAATCTTTATTACATTAAGACCATATGTATATATTATATTAAAACTCCTAATAGAACGGGATTTTCCCACCATAATCTGTGCTTAGTATTTGGAATAATTTTAATGATAGACAATTCAACATTTTTGAAATCATACATATGAAAGTGTCTAAGTTCAATTTTATTAGAATTATTGGAATTATTAAAGTTTTTAACACCATGTCTAAGTTGATTAATCCTGAAGTTAATAGTATTTGAGGTCTGTCCAATATATATATACTGACAAACTTAATAATTTAAAAGGTAAATACAATTAAAAGTTTTACATAGGTTAAATTTAGATTCACAATCATATTGATCCTGATTTAACATAGTGCAAGTCTTACATCTACTATCTCCACATTTATTGAATTTTAACTTAAGACTATTATAAGATTGAACGTTTTCATAATTGTATGAACATAAGTTATCTTTATTTCCATGTAAAGCAAGACGCTTAATGTAGCTTTTATTTATATTTTGTGTAATGTAATTACTCGAAACTAACATGTTTTGTTTAATATGATTATTATAACTATATTAATGAACTTTTTGTTCCAAAAAATTCTTGTCTTGAATTGTTTAATATTAGTATTACTATAATAATCATTAAATACTTTAACAGAAAGTGATTCCTTTCCCAAATTGTCATTAGAGAATGAGTTATAAAACTCCTTCATCCTAATATCTTAACAAGTCCAAATTGAGTCAAATATTTATGTATTTCAACCAGAAATTGATACCAAGTCAAAACAGAGAGTGTGTGCCAAAGCAAAATAAAAACAAGTTAATTTTTAAAAAAACAAACCTGAGTGTACTCTTTCAAAGGCAAGAGAAAGCTGTGTTTAAAAGAAAACAAAACTAAGTATAAAGGCTCATAAGAAAATCAAACACCCCACATATATCATAACAGAAAGATGCAAATAGGTAATTTTATAACGATACTCTACCTACCTAATCAGTACACCACCGAGCAAAGATAGACTATAAGCTAACATAATTGCCAGTCGCTAATACAAAGTAATACCAAATCATTAAAATAGATATATGTTAAAGAAAATTAAAAGCGCAGTGCCTATGTAGGTATAACCCTCATCACCTCAAAATCCCAAATAATAACAATACAAAAAAAATTGGATTTACAAAACGGTACAAATTACTTATATAAAAAAAAGGATAATATATAAAAAGATATAAGTAAAAACTAATGCTGCGTCGATTTCGTTCAGGTATTTTTGATGTTAAAGATGCACCTCGCACAGGCATCGCACATCGTCGAAAATGTCGATAAAATCACAGAAATAATCGAAGTTGATCGGCATGTTAGTAGTCGTAGCATCCCTCAAGAACTAAAGATCGAATTATAAACAGTTTCAAGCCATTTGCGCAAAGTTGGATTCAAAAAGAAGCTCCATGTTTGGGTGCCACACCAATTAACACCAAAAAACATGATGAATCGAATTTCCATCCGCGAAGTCTTAACCAAACGGAATGAAATGGATTTCTTTCTTAAACGGATGGTGACTGGAGATAAGAATTTGTTCCCATACTACAATACTGTGCGAAAACGATCGTGGTCAAAGTGCGGTGAAGTAGCTCAAACGGCGGTCAAACCAAGATAATGTCCAGGAAGGTTCTACTGTGTGTTTGATGGGACTGGAAAGGAATCCTTTATTAGGAACTGCTTCCACATGGCCAAACACTAAATTCAGCTCTCTACTGTCAACAACTGGACCGTTTGAAGTTAGCGATTGAACAGAAATGGTCAGAATTGACCAACAGAAGAGGTGCTGTGTTCCATCAGAATAACACCAAGCCACAAACTTCTGTAGTGACTCACCAAGACCTTTGGGAGCTTGGTTGGAAAGGGTTGATGCATCCACCATAAAGTTCGGACCTGTCACCAAGCGATTACCACTTTTTTCTCGCATTGCAAAACTTCCTGAGTGATAAGAAATTGGGATCAAGAGAAGATTGTGAAAATCGATTACTAGATGGTTTCACCAATAAGGGCCAAGACTTATATGAAAGAGGCATTATGAAGCTACCTTTAAAATGCCAACACATTATACAGCAAAACGGTGCATATTTGATTTAAACAGCACATTCGAAAGCATGTTAAATAAAGTCTTGATTTTCATGTTAAAATAATGGATTTCTTTTTCCCCAACCTAATCTATACATATAAAGGAGAAAAGCGACTCACTCACTGACTAATCACGATATCTCCGGAACTATTAAGCCTACAGACCTGAAATATGGTAGGTAGGTTTCCTTCATGGAGTAGACGTCAGCTAAGAACGGATTTTTCAAAGTTCGAACCCCAAGGGGCGTTACGGGGGTTTAAGGGCCGTTATAGATAATTATTTCCATTACTAAACTATTAGATGTACAGACGTGAAACTGGGTACACAGATTTATTTCATAAAGTAGAGATTCCCTACATAATGATTTTTACGAAAATCGACCTCCAAGGGGCGTCGAGGGCGCTTAAAGGGCGTTATACATAATTATTTCCATTTTTAAACTATTAGACGTACATTCTTGAAATTTGGTAAGCGGATTCCTTTCATAGAGAATAGATCCCCTACAAAATGGGTTTTGTGAAAATTGACTCCCAAGTGGCGTTGTAGAGAATTAAGTGGCGTTATAGGCAATTAACTCCTTTTTTAAACTATTAGACGTAAAATCTCGAAATTTAGTAAGCTGATTCCATTCATTAAGTACAGATCCGCTATAAGATGGGTTTTGTGAAAATCGTTTCCTAAGTGGCGTTGCGGGGGCTTAAGGGGCATTATACATAATCATTTCCATTTTTAAACTATTAGACGTGCAGTCTTGAAATTTGGTAAGCGGATTCCTTTCATGGTGTAGAGATCCACTACAAAATAGTTTTGGGGAAATTGGATCCCCAAGGGTCACTGAGGGGGATTAAGGAGCGTAATAGATAAATATTTCCACTTTTCAACTAATAGAAACACCTGTTTGAAAATTAAAAGGTATGTTCCGTTCATGGAATAAAGTTCATTTTATAAAGATTTTTGCAAAAACGGACCCCCAAAGGAGTGGGGTTGCGAGGGATTAAGGCGTGTTGTAGAAAAATTCCTGTTTTTGAATTTAACTCATTTACTTGAAATTTGTTGAGTACTTTTCTTTAGTTGAATAGAGTTCCACTAAGAATGGATTTTACGGAAATCAACTCCAGGTGGAAGCGGGGAGAGTTATTGGGGCGAATTGATAGACAAAATTCCCGTTTTCGAACTGCTAAGACTACAATAATAAAATTTGGTTTGCATGCTTCTTTTGTTGAATTGGAATCTGCTAAGAGTGTTCTGAACGAGGTATTGATGATAAAAATTCCGTTTTTGCTCTGTTAGATTTAGACTTGAAATTTAGCACGCATGTTTATTGTATGGAATAGAGATTCACTGAAAATTGCTTTGGTGGAAATCCACTTGATTATTAGGGTAAGTGAGCGAAAAAAATCTTTCTCCTTCTATTTTAGATATAAATAGAAATTAGATATTATAATTTGTTCTTTTTATATCAAGAGGCGAGAGTGTAACAGCTATAAATATATTTTTCAATACAATCGAATTCTTAATGCTAGATATCAGTAATTAATATATATGTAAACAGTATACATATATACAACATCGTGAAACGCCCAGTGAAGCGGGTGGGTAACGGCTAGTATATATATATGTGTGTGTAAGGCTAGTCGGTGGTTATGTATTTTTTTTTTGTTTGTTTCTGATTTCAGGACAGCTTCTTCCGAATTAATTTTCATCTCTTTTATTCATGGTTAAACACACATATAAGCGTAAAAGGACATCCACATTGTTATTTCACAGCTATTCACAAAAAAGGGAATGAATGGCGCGACAAAGACACGGAGACATGCTACAACCGGTGACACATATTGAAGACGAAGACAAAGAGAGAGTGGAACAAAGAACTCTTGCTTTTTATTCTGGGTGGTAAAGGTCACGTGACTCCTTCGAGCAGAAGACCCGATTGGTCAGAAACCAGTTCCTGACAGTTTCTGTCGCAATCTTATCATTCGATTACGATTAAAATCCTGACCACGCGGGCAGGCAAGTTAAAATAATTAAACTAGAGACCTGAAGGACTGGACCAAATAATTAAAAAATTACTGAAAAGTATATCAGAGGGAATTATTACACACAACACACACATATATAACCCCCATATATATATATATATATATATATATATATATATATATATATATATATATATATATATATATATACATGATTATGAAATGTTATCATAAAAATACGACACAGGATCACGAAAGATTTTTGCGTAGATAAATCTGAGAGGGATTGCATCTTATTTGAGATAAACGCAAATTCCTACCCTTTCGTTTGTCTTATTCGCATATCACATATTCATTTCTAACGTTTAACTTAATACCTTTGAGAGTCGGTAATCGTGTTTTAACTAACGACACGGATATTTCCAACTCCTTTAATTCATTTTATTCAACTAAACAACGCCTAAAAAAGAGCCTTAAGACCAGACAGAAAATTATTGGGCGAGAAATCCGTAATATTGCTTCGTCTCAATCTCATGGACATGAGATTTTCCATCGAAATTTTAGTATTTCAGAGCTAAGAGAGGCTGTTGGGCACATAAGGTGTGCTAAGAGTCCCGGACCAGATAATTTTCACCCTGAATTTTTGAAACACATTAGCTGTAATGCACTTTCTGTGCTTTTGACACTGTATAACCATAGCTGGAAGTATGGTGTGCCTGCAATCTGGAAGAAGGCAATAGTTGTTCCTATTCCTAAAAAGAACAAACCTCTGGATGATTTAAACAGTTATCGCCCCATCTCACTAACAAGTATCTTATCTAAGGTCATGGAAAGAATGATCACTTCTCGACTCGACTGGTACCTCGAAACTAATAATCTCCTGACCTCTTCTCAGGCTGGCTTTAGAAAATGTCAGTTCACAAACCAACAAGTTGTTTTTCTTGGCCAGTCCATCAAGGACGCCCTTGATCAGAGATACTCTGCTCTTGCCCTATTTGTGGATTTTGAAGCAACCTTTGATAAAGTTTGGCGGCTTAAATGTATTCAAAAATTACAGACCCTGGGTGTGTGCAATAATATGCTTATGTGGATAAGGAACTTCATTTCTCAGCGTTTCTCGGCCGTTCGTTTTGGAAATGCTATTTCCAGTTTTAAACAAAGTGAAACTGGCCTGCCCCAAGGCACTGTGATTAGTCCTATCTTATTTAACATCTTTATTAATGATCTCCCTGATCTCTTGGCATCTGATGGACTGACCAATACGGCTCTATTTGCGGATGACCTTGCCATCTGGTGCAGCACACCAAAGAGGGATCAGTCCAAACTAAATACCATCCTAAATCTGACCCTTGAAAGATTACACCTTTGGTGTATTGAAAATAATATGACTGTAAACCTAAAGAAGACTACTTGTCAGTTCTTCACTTTAAATAGACAACCATTCAGTCCCCAATTGGTTTATAACGGTATGCCTGTTCAACAGAGTGATGTTTCAATTTATTTGGGTTGCGCTCTTGATAACAAATTGAAATGGACTAAACATGCTGAGCTTGTTGTTTCTAAGGCAAGAAAGCGACTCTCCATTCTTAAAAGATTGACCGGAGTTAAATGGGGATGCAATAGGGATACCTTAAATACAACTTACAAGACATATATTCAACCAGTTCTAAATTATTGCAATGAGGTGCTAATCTCTGCTTCAGAGAACGTTAGAAAACTTCTTGACACTTTCCATAACCAAGCCCTTCGCATGATCACTGGCGGAGTTAAAACTACTCCAGTACTTGCCATGCAGTTACTTTGCGACCTTCAGCCATTCACTAATATAATTGAGAAGAATGCTGCTATTCTCTTCAATAGACTTATTAGACTCCCAAATAATTCATTCTGGCGGGACTATGATTCCGATGGAGGACGTAATCTTAAGACTCAAAAGGGCTTTATTCAATGTGTTCGTGAGAACATTCAATATAAAGTCATTAATGATGTGCCCTTTGAATTACTGTCTTTTGCTAACCCACTCGACTACGCAATACTCGACATCAGATTGGACCTTGTTCTGAATGTGAGAAAACGTGATCTAAGTCCAACTGCTCTTCACACTATAGCTTTGGAAACTATCAATACCCGCTTCCCACCGGAGGAGTGGCTTCACATTTACACAGATGGCTCACTCTTGGACTTTGCCCAAGGTGCTGGCATTGGTGTTTTTAGTCACCTCTTCTCCTTCTATTTACATGCCGGCCCTTTGACAACTCACTTTGATGGTGAGGTTGAGGCGATACATATAGCCCTTCAGCAACTTGCTGTTCGTCTTCCCCCCATTGAAAGAGCTGTAATTCTTTCAGATTCTACTTCTGCCCTTCAGGCTTTGTCCAACTTTAATGAGAATAATTGTTTACGTGTTCAGAACTGTAGAGAATTCCTGGGAAAGATAAAAGGAAAGATCGTCTTTCAATGGGTACCATCCCACTGTGGTCTTTGGGGAAATGAGAAGGCAGACTTTTTGGCAAAAAAGGGAACGGGTATCCTTCAGAACTTTCGAAGAGACCTGACACTTCATTCTGCCAAACTGGAAATTAAAAGGATTTTTAGGGAATCATTTCGCCTTACAGCTTCTCGTGTTGCTCGTGATAAGCCTTGGAGTACACTATGTAAGAAATCCCACGGTATTCCAAGTTCTCCTCGTGCTGCTGCTGTGGCTAAATTTAGACTTTTAACCGGACATGACTGCCTTTGTGCTCATCTGTTTCGTTTTAATTTAGTGACTTCACCTATCTGCGTTTTGTGTGACACTGGACAAGACATGACTGCCGCTCATTTGGACGAGTGCTCTGCACTGAATGATCTTAACTGCATTGTAAAAAGGTATTGGAGAGCCCGTTGCCTAATGACCTGATGGTCAATGGCCTGGCATTTGTAAAATAAATAATACTTAATAAAAGAAACTTTTTTGAAATCTTGCAGTAATCATTTCCAGTTTAATTTAGTGGCTTTACCACCAATGCTGCTTCCAGATCCACTCAAGAATCAAAGAAATGAACATATTTTCCTCAAACAAAACAAAAAGAAGGTACGGCGACAAATTATCATTATAAAATATTCATTCCAGCGAAAACAGATATCGAGTTTAGATTTTCTTAGGATTTGTCCATAATTAGAATATGTAACTTATTTTCGAACTCCACGACTGTGACAAGTTCTATCCGTGGTCCTTCTATTAATCCTCTTGGAGAATTCTTCTTTAACTGTAGTTTAAGTTTAAAGCTGCATTCCGTAGAGAGAACTTGATTTTATGCTAATTTGAGTGCTATTTAAGCCCTGGAAATGGGTGTGTTAGAGTTGGTGCTTACGTTATCATTCAAGGAAGTTGACACAATTGCCTTAAGGAAACATGAAAGTAAGAAAAAGAAAGTTTTGGAGTTGACTGCTTCAGCGATCACCAAACCTTTGACCTTACGGACCAATATATTCATAATTTAAATCCCGCGGACCACTAATAGGATTTTTTAAGTGTTAAATATATTTATAAAAAAAATTGTGATCTAAGAATACATAAAATGTACCGTTAATAAATTGAAACTATAATTGTAAGCAAATTATGAAAGATTTATTAATTAACCATTATAAAAAATAAATGAACAAAAACTGTAAAAACAAAGCAATTAAAAATGGTTTATCAAACTTTCAGCATTATATATTTCTAATGTGATGGATGTTTCTGCTTACTTGAAATAAGATTATGGATATTTGGAACCAATATTGTTAATGCAAGACAGAAAATTGCATTTATTTCAAGCTGAGATCGGTACAGTGCTTTGATGGCTGTTAAAGATGATAGGGCATTTTCATATAAATAAAACAAGGAGAATTAAATCAGAATTTTGATTGCCTGTTCAATAGGAAAAGTGTAAGGAAAGCTAAAACTGAGATTTTGATAAGGATAAATGAAATTTAAATTTGAGAGTTTGTCGGACGATAGGTCGATGAGGCTTTCTTTTAGATGCATGCTTAAATTATTATCCTGAATTTTCGCTGCAAACGAATACCTATTACCTACATATTACCATGAAAGTGCGAAACGCAACTTATATACCGTGGCATTATTCTATAAAGTAGCATTTTGATAATTTCCCACGTATTGTTATAAATTGAAATATGTTTCACAATACATCTTAAAACAAAACTTCAAGTGATGAGTAAGTATATTCCACACATTTTTCTGGGGACCAACAAAATTTTCTCGAGGACCACCATTTTGGCGATCTCTGGACTATAGCAAACTAGGAAAGGTCCAACACGTGCTCTACCATCAGATCAAAACATAGGTGTTTAGTTGGTTGTCTTATAAGCTTAAGGTAGAAAACAGAGTTTAAATTGCTACCACGGTTTATAATCTTTAATTAATCATACGGTGTTTGGTCTGAAATAAAAGTAATTTTTTATAACAATGTCTGGATTTTTCGTCTTCCAAACTACGCCTGCAATTTTCGAGTTTGCGACGCATCTATCAAAGAAAAAAAAATGTTGGTCCCCAAATAAATATTTGAACTATTTTTGTTATAAAATCTTGTTTAAAAATTAATAAATACTAGATGATTCCCCTTGTCTACCTAACGGCGGACCAACCTCAATTGTACAAAATATACAAGTGTTCATACTCATTGCTCAAATTTGAAACATAGTACTTTTCATATATTATGTAGTTCTTTTTTTTTCAATATACTGTAAGCATGGGAAAAATTAATAAAGTTCTAGTTTTCATCTCCGTATTTTGATTAATACTTCATTTTAGTGTCTCTTCAGAAAGAATGCTCCTAATCATCTTTTCCTCAAAATTGCATTGAATTTTTATTCCGTCATTGCTTCTGCACCTTGATAGGGTTACACAAAAATGTCCAAGAGTAAATATTGTTTCCTTCCATGTTACACATAAAGCGATTTTTTCTAAACTGTGTCGCAACTTGGAGGTTGCAGGCGTAAGAAAGTTCGTGGAAGAAGCAGACATTATCTTATGACGGGCTATATCGGATTTCCTTACTAATCCTCTTCGGGAATCTTTTTTGGCCAGAATGGCATTATTTTAATCCAATTTTCTCAAGAAGAAACCATGATATACAGATTAGTTGATATATATAAATATATTAGAGCTTTTGCATTCGCGTGTTAGAAGAATAAAAGTCGGATAGTAGTAGAATGGAAGAATAATAGCAGATGAATATTAGAAGAACAGAAGAAAAGAAAGACAGAAGCTGAGATGCTGTTTACCGTGAGATATTGATAAGATATTAATTTTAGAAGTGTATGTATAGAACGGACTTAAGTGTGTTCAGGATATTTATATATATATAAGGTCTATAAGGATTCTTAGGATAGCTTTTCATAAAGATAATGATTAGGAGTACAGGCTCTATTTACTTAGAATTTATAATTACGTAGTATCACTCCTTGTTATATCCCTCTAGTAAGACTTGTGTTGCGTCGATCAATATACACTCTTGGACAAGAAAATTAGCGCACCAAGCAGGAGTCGTCAAAATGAAACGAAATTTTACTTACGTAATGATTACTTTTATGTAAGTAAATGAATAGAAAATCAAACAAAAAGAATCATTTATTTCAGAGAAAAAGGCAAAAGAACGGAGGGTTTAATACCCTGTTGAACTCCCTCTCGTGCGAAGGCGCGATGACATACGATCGGACATTGAGGCATACAAGTTCTGTATGATGTCTTGAGACATTTCCTTCCTTATTTGCTGTAACATTGCCTCTTATTCGTTCACACTAGTGAAACGCCCAACTCGCTGTCCCAAATGATCCCATATATGCTCGATTGGAGACAAATCTGAGTATTGGGCAGGCCAAGGAAGGGTAGTAACAGTGCGGAGACAGTCTTGTGACACCCTTGCCATGTGAGGTCGAGCATTGTCTTGTTGAAAAATGTCTCCTGAGTGCCGTTGCTAGAGTGGGAACACATGTGGTTGCAGGATGTCATGAACAAACAACTACGCAGCTATGGTAACCCGGATCAATACTAGAGGTGACCGTGTATTGTAGGCAATGGCACCCCATATCATCACACCCAGCTGTGGGAGCGGAGTGTCGCCGTAAAGCAAAGGCAGGATTGAGGTATTAACCACGGGGTCTCCACCTAGGAACACGATTGTCATCACTGCTGAGATTAAATGTGGAATCGTCGCTAAAGACTACCTGGTTCCATTCCCCTGGTTTCCTCGTGCTCGGTATCACTCCAAACCGAGACGTCGATGGGTAGGCGTTAAGGGCAGCACACGTAACGGGCACCGCGATCCCAAATGTCCTTCAGCCAGGCGCCTTCGTATGGTTCGAGAAGACATAGAGACCCTTAGTGAAGGTACTACTTGTGCCGGGATGGCGGCCGATGAAGCAGTTGGCTGAACGCGTGCACTTCTTACGATGTGGCGGTCTTCTGGACGACTGGTCTATCGAGAGTGTCCTGAACCTGGTCGTGTAAAGGACATCTCTCGGATCCACTGGTCCCTACACCTGCTCACAACACAATCAGAGCGGCCTAATGGACGAGCTACTCTCCTAGCAGACCACCCAGCTTCCATCATGCGATGATTCTCCCCCTCCCAAACTCCGACATCTTCTCATATTGTCTTCAAAAACGGCGTAATGGCAAGTCTACCTCAGGTCTTACTTTGTAAACGATTTAGCACACTCAAACAAGCTTTGGTTTCCTGTTTTATACATCACGAAGAACGACATTAAACGCCCTCTACCGGTTATACGTAATGCGCAACCACGCTGCATTTCTAATCATGTGCATATCTCCCCGATATGTGCCTTCATGCCAAGTTCCGTTACGATCCCGCAATTATTCCTTGGTGCGCTAAATTTTTTAACCTGAGTGTATATTTAGAGAATAATAAATTAGATTTATGGAGAATTTGGGTGAGAGAAAGAGAGAGAGAGAGAGAGATCATTTATTCCTACAAATCTAGGTCGCGGGGATGACGAAATGTTACCCTCGGGCCGGGATATATCACAGTTATAAAAATAATTACTTTTATTTGAAGTTTATTACTTTATGAGCAATTTATACCAATTCAATAACTTCGGGAGCAATCTTAATCTAAATTCTTAATCTAACTCATAAGATTATTCAAAATAACTTATCTCTTGTTCTGTTTGTAGTTCACCAGACAATTTCTTCTTAAACTGCTACAGCTATATACGAATCAACTCCTACTTTCCTCTCACTGCTCTGAATGGACGCGGACTAACTTCAGTACGCACGACTCCTTATTCACAATTCCCGTTTTCTAATAACTTTTCACATTAAAATAATACAACCATTGCAAGGTTTAAATAGCATTTACATTTGCATAAAATTAAGTCCTCTCTACCTACGGAAAATGGTTTTTAAACTTAAATCATGGTTAAGGAATCCTTTCTCCAAGAGGATTAGTAAAAAACCCGCAGATAGAACTCGTCACAACTCTACCCCTGTGATTTATTAACAGTCATGGTAAATGCCAAGGTTACAGCCAATATTTATGCCAATGGCATATCTAAGTACTCTTGAGTGGCCAGTGTGATCCTTGGTATGCATACAATTACGCCTTTATTATCTACTGATATATTTCATAAAGCAGTATATTCTTCTGAGCACTTTTCACTGCCAATCTTGTGCCATCACACAGTAATGCATGAATTTCTTAATAGCTTGGCGATATACCCTAAGCTCAAATTCAATTTTGTGGGTGGCATTCCCAATGGAGATAGTGATGATAGATATTCAGAGACGGATAGCGTAGCATAACATTCTATTGATGATCACCATCGTCACCGCAAGAGAGAGGTTTCTTCTGCCACCAAATTTGGCGACTTGGGGACCATATGGATGCTTCTGGAGATTATTGCATAAATCTATAACATCACGATCTATGACGCAAGTGGATTTTTCGAGAACAGTTCTGGAAAGGAAGGGGTTACCTTTTAAGCAAAATTTTCTCGGTGCTTCTCTGAAGTTAAATTCAACTTTTTTTACGACCCATTTTTTTAAACTATACCTTATGTATAAACAAATGTATTACAGCATCCCGAAAAGCTTTTTTCATGTGTAGAGAAACATATTATAACTATTTTAAGTATTTTGCATTAATTGGTATTGTATTTTTCTTCATTTTGTTTTAAGAATCTTTGTGTTTCTCATAGCATGAGCGTGATAATTATTTTAAATATACTTAAAAACAGTACATTAGGCTTATAGTTTTTACTTGGTCAACACAACACTAGATAGATTAAATGATAAATAATCTCAAAGTAATGAAGCTGTTTGCACAATTTCCATAATATTTTTTCTATTCTAAGAAAATTTGCCAAATTTCATTTTATATCATTTATATATATATACAACAATACACATGGAAAACTGAGGTCTAGTAGGACGTGATTTCTGACATTTTGAGTTTTGAATCAGTTTATTTGAGTTAGTTTTCATCGAAACCTCCACTTCATTTTCGTTATTTGTCGACTGTTTTTGAATGGGATATGTTCAGAAAGTCACAAGGACGATTATGTACCAATAATTCGCAGGCAAGAAATGAAGTTAAATAATTATTAGAAAGGTAATAATGAAAAGCCCTGAGAAATCATACAAATAAACAATAAGATATTTCTCCTTTTTTTGTTTTAAAACACTCGTTTTAAATGGCTCAAAAAACATCTAAAAATTCTATTAATAGGAATAAATAATTAACAGATTACATAATGCTGAAGATAGATTAATCATCCTATTAACATAGTTTGGGACAACTTTCAGATTTTCTGTGTATAATTACAAAGTAATTTTTAACATCTTAGAGATATTTTACCCGTTAGATATATTTTGCAGTATTTTTTGGTTTAAATACAGTTTCATGCTTTATTAAACATGAGTTGTTAAAGCAATTTATTAAAATTTCAAAAAATATTTAATTTTAAAAATAGATTAGAAAACAAAAACAAAAAAATTTTAGCATTTTAAAACTTATTAATGCAATTAAAACTTCTTTATATTTTAAAATTTTGTATTATAGAAAAATATTTAGAGAATGTTTTTGATTAACTTACCTTAAATGGAGCGAGCCTCAAGCACTTGTTGACTTCTTCCATTGAACCTGAAGGAACAATAAAATTTTACTTTGAAATTTTTAACAAACACTCAAAGTTCAATACTAATTATTGGCCTGTAAAATGTTCATATTCGAGATGAAATTCACATAAAAATCTGACATTATTTAATATATACTCCTGTAATTGGTACTATTCGGGTAGTTATACTAATCCTCTTGGGGAAAGTATTTTTAACAGTGATTTTAGTTAGGCAGACCTTGTACAGACGCTTAGGGCAAATTAGCATAAGGCGCTGGCCAACTCTCCAGGTATACAGTGTTATCACTGTATTGAATTGAACTGAACTAGGGTTGATTGGTCTATTTGTTCCTGGACCTGCCAGATGTGTTTCATTTACTCCAACTCATTGTCACCTGGAGTTAGCCTGAATAGAGAGCATGCATTGTCGACACCGCATCACTATCCTTATGTGATGTTTTCCGACGAGTCAAGGTTTAACTTGCAGTCTGTTCTCGCCGGACTTTCATATGGAGAGCGCCAGGTACCCGTTACCACCAAGAGAACATCAGTGAACGACAACGTTTTGGTGGTGCAGGATTGCTCGTTTTTTTTTTTTTTTTTTTGGAAGGGGAAGCTGGTTTCCAGAACCAACCTGCGTGTTCTAATTGGAATCATGACAGGCCAAATTTATCAGAACGTCATTTTGGAACAACATGTACGTTTGTTTCGTGGCGCCATGGGCGCAGAATTTGTGTTTATGGAAGATAACGTTTTGGACGATTTTGAAGTTATACTTCTTATTGCGCGTTAAGGAAAAAGGATGAGGGTAATTTTTACGATGCGCACACACATCTTCACGGATGCGCGCGCATACCGTCATGACACCGATACGCGCACACCGTTGTCTAACATTTTAATATGCCACTTTTTTGGTGCTAGAAGACTGATATTTGCGGAATCGTAATAACTATTGTTATAAACCATATCTGTTGGGACGCATCCCCCCCCCCTCTACAGCGTTTTGGCCAATATCTCTGCACCCGGGCCTTACAGTCCATTCGGACCTGGCTCATTCGATCCCTCTCTATCTGCTCTTATAATTTATTATAAATGCATATTTAATTATAATTTCATGCTCATAGGACTATTTCTTCTATAGTTTTTAATTATATTAAACTTTTTGTATTTGTTTAAATTCACAATATCTAGGCTCCTGTTTGAGTCTAGGAGTTGAGATTTGGTCCAACTGCTTCACTCGTCGAGACACATCCAGTCATCTACTTTATTCCCATTGTGTAGGCATGGGTAGGGATTAAGCACTAAAATATCATCCTCCCATATTAATCCTATGGCAACTGGAAAATAAGGAATTGAGTCTGGGACTTGATTTTTGGAGGTCCGCTATATTTTCGTATTAGCGCTCGCTTCACTTGGAATTGTCCACCCCCCGGGTGCTCCCCCTACAAGGCTTCCATTCTCGAATTCTGTTCCATCTTATTCGACCGCACTGGCTGGATTAGATTGTTCTACCTATGAGCATCCCACATATATTTTTTCAGGACAATAGCCTCATTTCTTCAACCATATTTAACATTTTAAAATTATTTTAAAGTTTTAAATTTTTTTTAAATCCCGCATATCTCCAAGGATTTTGGAGCTTTGTTAATGAAACTCGGACCATAGGTTCTTCTCAATGAGCTCTTTCATCTGTTTCAACTCGTGTGTAGATAGTAGGCCTAGGGGGGCGTTATCACTAAAATTAGAATTATCCTGTTATTCCTATAGCGTTCGATCATTTGATGACGTCACGGTATTATAGAGATAGAAGGATGAAACTTTGAGATCACCTATTACTTTGTATATCGTTGGGATGTACGTGACCATTTACGTCACACTTGATCCCCCTCGAGGGGAAGTTAGTTTCCTTTTCCTTTCCTGAGCTCGCACTACCTTATTTGCAACTACTGACTTCGGACCGGTTTGAATGGATTCCTCTTCTGTTTCCTCACAACCAAGCCGAGTTTCGAGTTGCTGGGTGCCCTACTTCCATTTTATTTATCTGTTTTAAATTTTTTAGTTATTTTAAAATAACCATAACTCGGTTGTTTTTAAGGCGCATGTCTTAATTTTCTCCGGAACGATTCTTTTCACCGAGACATTCAATATAAGGTCTCAGGTGTCACATTTGGTTTACCACATCTCTATATACAGTCTGCCGAACCCCCCCCCCATATTATTGGTCCTATTGTCCCTGTGTGGGGTGTTGAAATTCATTTAAATCGTGCTTATCTCGGGTTTGGCTGATCCGATTGACTTAAGGTTAGTATCGTTCAACTCTGCTTGTGACCGCCTTTCGTCCTTAGCCTAGCTTGCCCTGTTCAAGTTTTTCATCTTCTTACGCCAAACAAGTATAACTTCGTACGTGCGTAGATAAGTACACACACACACTCACTTTTTTTTGTAATTGCTCTAGGGAGCAAAACTCGCAATTTTTATTAATGATATTAAACATACAGCATCGTTTTATCCTTTGTTTAATAAAATAGTTTTATTAATGAGTCACATGAAATATTAACGAAAGTTACCTTAATGTCCTTCTCAAAATAGTCATTATAACTATGCACAAATGAGATCTGTGCTATACATGTCCTGGAAACTTTGCAAGAAGTCTTCTTTTGGATGGAGTTTAACAGTCTCGTCTCGTTTCGTTGGATGTCAGAGATATCGTCGAATATCTTTCCTTTCAAAACGAGTTCGAGTTGTGGGAATAGAAAGTTCAGAAGGATTGAGATCTGGCAAAAATGGTGGATAATCAACTCGCAACACCCCCTTTTTTGACAGGAACTGTTTGACCATATTGGCTGAGTAAGCGCGAGCATTGTCGTGAACAAACGTGCGTAATGGTGTCGTACTCTAAGTAAACGTTTCATGAAACGGGTCAAAATTTCAATGCACCTTTCAGCATTCATCGTCCAGCTGTCACGCACACAGTTAATCGGTGATCTTTCGTGATTAATTTCTTCACTTTCTCAATGTTTCTGTCACTGACGGAGCTCACCGGTTTTTCCCTACGGGGTTTGTAAGAAACACTTTTCCGACCTTCTCGAAAACGGGCAAACCACTCGTACAAACTTCATGAATAGTGCTTGGTCTTCATAAACACGTACCAGCAACTAATAAGTTTCTGTCATTGTCCTGCCAAGTTTGAAACAAAACTTTAAATTGATCTTTTGTTCGTTCATTTTCCTGTTCTCAGTTAAGAACCAACACACCTAAACAAGCGCATTGTAAAACACCGTCTTACACGGAACACAAACAATGCACAACTGCACAATGGTGGTGGTAGGAGTGGGGCAGATGGTTAACTCATGTAGTTGCGCACGTGCGGCGTTTTGCTTCGCCAGCGTTGCAAGATTGGCCGTTCTGACTTCATTCAAGAAGCTGTATTGTCAGAAGTTGTATTCGTGTTAACAAAAGACAAGTTTTACGAAAAATATTGTGCACCGATTAATGATTAATTAAATTGAAAATATTAATTGTTTTACTTAGAAATGTTAAATATAACATTACTAAAAATCAACATCCTCAATTAACCTCATTTATAAAATTAAATATTCATATATTGTTAACTAACAACTTTGTAAATAATTAATGTATTATACCTTATTCAAATATATATATATATATATATATATATATATATATATATATATATATATATATATATATATATAACGTATTTAAATATGAGATAAATAAAATGCATAATTAAAAATATTAGGCTGTGTTATACTTAATTTCGACTCTCCGAAATTATAAATGAAGATTATTCTGACTCTGTTGAATAGTTTAGTATAATATATATATTAAATCAACGCATTACAACAAACCACAGCAACGCGTGGCTGGGGTAGCTTATAAATATAAAAAAGAGCGTTTATATTTTCTGAATTAAAAGTAAATTTCTTTCAGTTCTTTCAAGTCTGATTTTGTCTCTCTTGTTTATAAGAATTTGAAATTCTTTGAATTAATACATACTTATTTATTTTTTTTATTACAGAATGTTGTTACTTCCAAATACTTTTTTGGTGTGACATCCACATGATTTTCCCTTACCTTCTTTTTTTCAAAACAAATTTTAATTCCTTGTGTTTTTTTATGACTTAATTACTGAAATAATGATTTTTACCAAACAAATATCTGAAACACAATTTATGCATTTTCATTCTAACTATTGTTTTATATGCATTTATCAGATTCAATAAAAAAATTCACATTCGAGCGTTTTAAAGTTCTTCCAATTTTCTTTCAAATAACTGATGTAAATAGAAAGCTAATAAAACTATGCTTAATATCTTTTGCAAAGTAATATGCAATAGGTTCTAATGAAATAACGTATTTAAATATACCATAAAATCCGGCGTATAAAGCGCCCTTTTAACCCTGAAAATAAGATCGTAATTTACGGGTGCGCATTATACGCCGAGTATAGAAACGAGTACTTCAAAATTAAATTTTTAAAAAATAGAGATAAACTTATAAAAACACATACACACACACATACCATATATATTTCGAAATACTGTATATTTAAAAGAAATGACACACACACACACACACACACATTCTTAATGAACTTAAAAGACTATGGCTCTAAATAAATACTATTTTTACTAAAGTTCAGGAAAATACCTCGAATAAATCGCTTCAAGAAATAACAGCGTTGCATACTTACATTTCATGTTTCTTCGTAAAAAAGGGTGTGTGCGTTATACGGTGATTATACCTAAAAATTAAAAATTGCAGCTTAAAAAGTATGGGTGCACGTTATACGCCGGATTTTAAGGTAAAAAAGATTTGTAAGAAGTATTGTAGTAGAAATAAGTGCTAGAGCTTTCTTAAGAACTCAGTATGAAAGAGTAAAAAATAGTGAGAATTAATTCGAAAAAAATATTTGTATTCATACCACAGTCGCAAAGTTGAGCAGTAGCACAATCAAACAAATCCCGTTTTGTTCCGCATCTAGCTTGTTCTAAAATCAATAATAATTGGCATAACAACCAGAGAATTCCTTGAAAAGTTTTAAAATTTTTCATCTCTAACAGCAAGTTATTTACGTTAAAATCTTTAGAACTATTCTGTGTCTTTCTGACGCGCATTTGCAAGTAGAACTGGCTACATATATATAGATGCTGTCTCTATAATTTAACAAATAATAAAGTGTTCCAAATTTTTTTTAAAAAAATATTGCTCGTGTAAATCATATGTGGTGATAATTTTTGACATATTTCTGAGAGTATTGTATTATTTGTTTGGGTCTCAAATAAATTCCAGCACATTTTGTGAGAGTTTTTTTAAAGTTACTTTCCTACAGCTGTTAATTATATTTATGCTTTGCATAACAAATAAAATAGGAATAATGGTAACAATAAGCTTTTAGAAATGTCCAGAATGTGTAATGCTAATTTACACACAATAGTTCATGGAAGGGGGAAACGGGGTCGATTTTCGGCTTAGGCACGCTAGGCATGTACCTAGGGCGCAAAAAATTGGACTACAAAAAAAAGAGAAAAAAATTAAAATTACAAGGAAGGTCCCACCGCCTAGCGATTCATGAGAGAAGCGGGGGCATGATAACTGTACGAAGGAGGCACGAGTATATTGAAAAGTCGAAAGCAAAAGATTATTTTTAAAAAATTATTAATTTTCGGAAAGTAAACGAACAGAATACATTCTGACAAAATAAAAAATAAAGTACTCATTTGCACTGATATAATACATTTATAAATATATCAGTAATCACAATGCATTTTATAATTAATTTAACAGAACTAAGTAATGAACAAGTTTAAAAATTACCAGTGCTTCTCATATATAAAATAACACTCAAAAATTTTTACTTGTCTTGATAGTTTTTACGGTTTATAATTAATCCCTTAACTGCTGGTTAAAAGTTACACGTCTCACGTAGTGGAGTGCATGTGATGTGTTTGGAGGGAGATAAAATGGAATAAAAAAAGTAAAACGTTCTCTAAAATAATAAATCCTTCGTTAACACTGTCAGGGCTCTTATTGCATTCTGAGGTTTTCGGAATATTTTTTATGCATAGCAGAGCATAGAGAAGATCGTACTTCGGAAAGACGTATGTATATGTCAGGAGCAATGAATGCTTTGGCTGAGCAAGACATTTATATACCCCGATAACACTCCAGAAGTTAAAGTTGTATTGTAACTTTAGCGTCAAAGTACAAAATTATTGAATTCGATGCATTTTTACTGTATGTAAAAGTTGGGACGATGAAAAGAAGAATTGAATATATATTGGGTTGCAAATATTGAAAGTTTGAGAAGCGCTGTGTTATGCACTGAAGATTACATTGTAATGGAAATTAATTATATGATGTCATCAATGATTTTGCAATGATCAAAAAGCTCGAATAAAGCCTTTGATGTAAAAGTACAATGACAGTGACTCAACAAAGAATAAGGATGTCTAAAGGTAAAAAAATTGTAAATCAATAAGCTATGAATAAGACGAAAATGAAAAAGTTGAAAACAGAGTTCATACAGCAATGTATAAGCCTACTATACTGTAATTGCCAACTATTTCATTAATTTTCTGTACTAATTTACAAAAGGTTGGTGGATGGTCCGTGATGCCGTAAGATAATAAATGAACAAGGGTAGACAACCCATGTCACTATCCTTTCCTAAAGGCTGCCAGTTGCTAATCCAAAATACGGTGGGTACATAGATGGTGGATAATAGAAAACTCTTCAAAGGACAAAAGCAAAGAAAGAGAGAACAGTAAGAGTTAAGGGAAAATTCTTCCCAAACCAAAACTGGCAAATAAAAACTGAAGGACATAATGTGTGTTGGGGAAGGCGAAGCAACTTGAAGTGCCTAGGCACCGGGGTGGATAAAAAATGGCCCTGAAAAAACTGTGAATTATTATTTAAAATAAAATGAATAGCTAATCATAAAGGGGTTATGCGTGTCCATCGTGTCATAAATAAATTTTAAATGAAAAATGATACAAAACGAAATAAAAGATAACAAATGTTCAAAATTGAAAAAACCAAACTATTCTTTACTTCATAGTAAAGTAATGTACAGTAGAGTGTATCAAAAAGTTATAGATATCCATAACATTCTTCTATTTTATAGCTGTTGAACATATCGGAATCATTGTCGATAACTTGAAAAGAACTAATTAAGGATATTAATATAGATCAATTTGTTAAACCTAAGAATTATTTCTTCTTTTATAGATTTGTTTATTATAATTTTGAGTTTATGTTTTTTCAAGTTCTGTGCCATTATCTCACATTCGAATCTCGAATTAGTTGAACTCGATCTGGGGACGTTTAGTCATCTGCAGTTGGCAACACTTTAATGGCAAATAAGAACGTGTTATAAATATACGATTGCGCATGTCGGTGCTTGATGTATTTATGTTCTTTTGATTATATATAGGTTGAGAGTTATGCGTATCCACGAGATCGTGCTCTATTCAATTATTTTCTTTTTAAGTATTTTATTATAATAATATATTATATATATATATATATATATATATATATATATATATATATATATATATATATATACATTTACTTTACTCCAGTAAAAAGTACCATGTTTTTTATTCATAATGAATTATTTTTAAAAAGAAATCCTGATCTCTCGTAATTATACCTGACACCTCTACAAACAGTCCCGTAGAGATCATAATTAATAAACCCTATAGAAAAATTCCTTATATTTTGAAGATTTCCTCAGGGGAATAAAAAATGAAAAATAAATAATAGTTTAAAAAAGCTAAAAAACGTGATTTTATAGTTAATTGAACTGAAAAGTAAAGTGATTCTTATTATAAGAAAAAATGATTAACGAGAAAATTAATACCATTGTGGTAAAAGCGTGGGGTGCTCGATATCACTTGTTATAATTTTTACTAGTTCTATTCTGAAATGCAGTGTTAGTGTAAAAATGTAGTAAAAAGCACCTCGCATACGCTTTTACCACAACGACATTAATTTTCTCGTTAATCATTTTACTCTCATATTAATAATTATTTTTTTAATTTTTAGTTCGATTAAAACTATAAAAGCGTGTTATTCTAGTTTTTTGAAACAATAATTTAATCTTGATTTTTAGTGTGAACCACAATACAAAACCATCTTTTTTAGTTTTTTAAACTACCATTTATTCAGTGATCAATTAATTCTAAATTCGTCATTTTTTTAGAATCTGGAATGCCCATTGGTATCCTATCAGTTTTGCAAAATGTAGGATCAGCCAACTGTATGGAAATTCGGGAAGAACTAAATTTGAAATATTTAATGCGGAAATATTTCATGCAGTAATGATATAAGAGCCCTTTTATTTATTTGTTATACTTGTATTAACCATGAGCGTTTTCGTTTTAGGGTTGTAACTTAATCTCTTAGTCGCCAAATCTGGAAATTAGATCTGAAATTACTCATAGTCACCAAATCTGGAAATGGGAAATCGTTATTTCTGATGATTCTAATCAGGACAATGGGACAAAATTACTAAATTATTGTATTGTCATCGGTCCTTGACAAGTGTGCAAAATTTGTAATTAATCTGACCTTTTAAACAAGGTAACAATCGAGTTCAAACATTAGTTACTTACAGATAAAGCTAATAAAAAAAAGGTTAAAAATATTTTTTTAGCATTTGGTACAGTAAACTTCTGTCGAATCTCATCTTAAAGACTTGACTTATGACTTTGTAATAGGTCCTATCCTTAATCCTCTAGAACCGGGATGGGCATTAAGTCTATCGTGATCGATCGGTGCATAAGAAAGACTTTTTGGTCCTTCACTAAGTCCATAGACGCGCATACAAAAAGAAAAATATTTGTGGAACACCAGCTCCAGCTAGACTGGAAATCGGCTTTTCACAATCCATGCTATTATAAGTAGATGACACATGTGTGACGGATCTATTCGCTTACCTTCCTCTAGCCTTCTTGGGAAATCTTTGGACTATTATTCGCGTTATTCACAACCAACTCTTCTGAAGAAGAAATCGTGATATGTAAATTAAGTTTACTATGCATAGTCGAGATTTTCCAGCTAGAAGGGAGTAGCAGTGAATGTCAACCGGAAGCCAGGTCAGATAGATAGGTAGTGACAAGTATTATTTTTCAATTATTGTGATTAAATACTTATTAGAGGAAAGATTTAAATTGACGATTTATCACTGAGATTAAATTAATATTAGATTAAATCAGATAATAGATTAGATACTTTATAAAGTTCGGATCGAGTTTGATAGTCTCCTAACCACCCATGCATCTCGTTGTTGTTCCACTTTCGCTGTTAGCATAAGATATTCTCTTTCTGTTATTCATTGAATTTGTGACGTTTATTTTGTGTGATCAATAAATAGATTCATTGTATCATGGCTAGTGTTTCTTCCCTACCTCCTACATATCTCGGTGCTCAAGAGAGAGTTGAGGACCACTCACAATGGCGCCCAACTATTCAAAATCCCGAGAGAGGAATTAAATCTAATTTTAGGGTCCTACCTGAACTTTTTTTCCGGATCAGCAAATGTGGTAGAACTTTTAGAATTCATTGATAATAACTTAGCCTTCTCTATGAGATAACCGCGAATTTGGCTTGTGCATATTTGAAGGGTCATCTCAGAGGACGGGCGCTAGATTGGTTTGAGGTTATAGGATATTCATTTGTGCTAAGTACTGCAACAGATTTCGCACAATTGAATGTGTGACGAATCTATACGGCACTTTATCGCTAATACTCTTGGGCGTCTTTGGGGATTGTAAATTCGTGTATATTTCCAACCAGCTCTAAAAGTAGGAAACGGGATATGCAAATGAATCAAAGTATATAAAGAGAGTGTTGTAGGTTAGCGGAGAAGGCTATTGAGCCAAGAGATACATAGACGCAGCGCTAAGAAGATTCAAGTTGATTGTGTGATTAGTTTCTAGCTGATTATCGGGTGGAGATCTGCAATCATAAAGTTTAGCTGACTGGAAAGGAGTGAAATAGTAAAAGTCAGGTGATATTTAAACTTCATTTATCAGATAATAAGAGTAAATAAATAATAGAGTTATTGGAAAGTTAATGATTGCTAGTAATTCTAATTGCATATATATCTCTCGGTCCTCTTATTCCGGTACACCCGTTCGATGTTGAGTTTAATAGTTGATAAGTATCATATTTCGGGATTTAATTTAATTGTAAAGTTCAATCCCATTGAAGTAGACATATTGATTCATCTTTGTATTTAGAAGGTTGATAATTGATTCAAGTGAATAAATATTATTTGTTATTGTAAAAATGTCGTTTGGTAATTCTTTACTTTTTTTCAATGTTAGTATCCAGGGTGGAACCCAGGGGGTTCCTACAAAGGAGACGTTAACAGAAAATTTTCTGGTAGTAAGAAAAAGGTCGGAATTAGAGGCGAGGTTCTATTCCACATACCAAGTTAGGGGTCAGGCTCTATCGGACTTCGTTTATGATTTATTGAAGACGCATAAGTGTTTAAAACTAGATGTATCTGAAGATAAACTTTTGGAGCATATAATTTCTCGCCTCGTACCTCAGATTCTTGATTTCGTGGAAGTGAAAAACCCACCCACTAAGGCTCACCTTTAGCAGTTTGTCACAAAACATGAAAAAAGATAAACGAATAGAGAAACCCAGGGTCCAATCAATAATATAGGAAGAGAGGATTGGGATGTGCGTAGGATATTTACAGACAGAAGTAGAGATGGAGACTGGCGGGATGTAGGTGTGATGAACAGGCAGAACGACATGAGAATGGTTAATAGAGAGTCAAATGGATTTAGAAGTCGGGGATGGGGAATAATAATAATAATAGTGTTTCGACAGCAGGCACTGGAACGATTGAAATTATTATGGGTTCGATAATCGCGGCAGTCGGAATAACTTTATAAACAAAGATTCGAGTAATAATTGGACCAAGAGAATCGAAGAAATATTGGAAACTTAAAGTGTTTGAGAGGTCGATTTGATCGAGAAAATCAATCGCAGTTTGAGGCAAAATTTCCTATTCGGAACTCTGCGTTAAAAATGACCCCTCTCTGTGGACCTTCCGTACGTGCCCGTACTATTAAATGAAACATTTATTAAAGCACTATGGGATATAGGTCCTCAGAAATCGCTTATTTCGGAAGAGGTTTACAACAAGTATTTTTCATACCGGCCACGAAAAAAGTCAAATGCCGAAATTGTGAGTGCGCAGAGTGCCATCTGCGCACTGGGTATGAAAAAATTACAAATCAGGATCAGCGAATTCACGAAAAGGTGCGACTTCCACATTTTAGGCCAGATGCAGCACTAATGCATCTTGGGGATCAATTTCATGCAGTTATTGAAAATTACACTAGTTTTCGATAAGAAATCGTTAGTAATTCCAGATTTCCACAGATCAAATAATTACCAACAATAGATAAACATGTAGAGATCGATCTTTCAAATACGAAGCTGGGTAATCATCAAAAAGATGAATTACAAAAACTATTTAATAGTTTTTGGGGACTATTTCTTTTCGGATAAGCCAGGGCTTACCCATGTTTTATATCATGAGATAGATACAGGAGATCAACCATCAGTGGTATCGAGCCAATATATATGATAGGGTCAAGCAGAAGATTATTGACTATCACGTAAATTAAATGTTAGATGAAGGTATAATTATACTAATCTAGTCGCCATATGCATCTCAAGTAGTTTTGTGTAACAAAAAGAATGGCTTATTCCCAGATTCTCCAGAAGCTTACAGATTCGTTATAGATTATCGCAAGCTAAACACAATAACCAAATACTTCCCCCACTGCAAGTATGGCCACGTTGGGCTTAAGATATGGCTATTTCTAGTTAGCGATAAACCCCAAGGATATTATTAAATCTGTGTGTGCCTCCTTGACCAAATTGGCACTTATGCGATCATTCGCATGTCATTTCGTCTCTCAGGGACAGCTCCGAATTTCCAAAAAGCCATTGAGATTATTCTTAAACTGGTTCTGGGTCATTATGTGAGTGTTTATATGGACCGCGTAATTATATCGTCTCCATCGTTTACACACCACGTAAAACATTTAAGGGAAGTTTTCAAATTATTATAGGAGGCAGATTTGACCCTGAGCCAGGATAAGTGCCATTTCGTCTGCGAAAAATTGAAATATTTAGGTCTTTGTTATTAGCAAAGAGGGGATTCAAACTGATGAAACAAAAGTAAATGCGATCATGGAGATGAAACCTCCAAAAAATCCTCTAGAAATTGCAAAATATTTGGGAATGACAGGATGGTATCAAAAATTTATTACAGATTATGTGGAACTCTGCTTATCACTCTATCAGTTAAAAAGAAAATCCGTTAAGTTCATTTGATCGAAGAATATGCAAACAGCTTTCGACAACATGAAAGAAATCAGTCACAGAGACACCGGCTTTAAAACTACCGGATTTTAATATTCCGTTTGAGTTGTTTACAGATACGAGCACAGTTGGAGTGGGCGAAGTTCTCACACAGAACCAAAGACCCATTGCATTCGGATCCAGAACTCTAAATAAGGCTGAAAGGAAGTACACCGTTACAGAACGAGTGTTTAGCTGTAACTAGGCGTTAAATAAATTCCGCACGTATTTCGGGTCACTGCAGATGAAAGTCATAACAGACCACGTTGCCCTAACAAAATTAACTAACGCGAAAAATTTGACTGTGGTAGGATGATATAATAGGCACTTAAACTAACAGAGTTCAACGTAGGATGGGAACATCGCCCAGATACTCAAATGTGGTAGCAGATTTGTTGTCAAACAACCCTGTTGAAAGCAGTTTTGATTCAAAAATATCTTGTGCAGTTATTAGGTCATTGGTGTTATAGTCAAGGGAACATATAATTCGGAAGCAGCGACAGGACACCAAATTAGGTCATATATATAGATATTTAGAAAACACCGATGACAGCTCAGTTAGCGCGACAATCTGCGAGAATTGGTCCTACAATTTTAAATTAAATGACGGATTATTCTTCCACGCGAAATACAGTACCACTCTTGGAGAACTAAGAGTGTATATTCCGTGAACACTTCGGAGTGAAATAATGTGCGAGTTCCATGACAAGTCAATGTCTGGACCTTTAGCCAAAAGAAAACGTATTTATATAAAAATAAAAGATTCATGTTATTTTCCCTTTATGAGGAAGTTTATATATAAATATGTTACAACGTGTGATTTATGCCAGAAAATTAATTAAAACAAGTAATATAAAGAAAATTTTAAGTCATATCCTACTTATATCAACAAAGAAAAATTTAATTTTAGCTACTTTTTATTAAATAGTTACATTTAATATAAATATGCATATAAAGGGTGTTTTTTAGAGGTATAGAACTTTAAATTGCAATAAAACAACGATGTATTATTCGATTGACATGAATTTTTTTTATTCGAAAGATAATCTTGTGGCATTACATTTTAAATATGATTTCTGGCATAGGACTGCCACGGCTGCCTCGGATGTAGTCCAATCTGGACGTCCAATTTTCGATGACTTTTTCCAACATTTGTGGCCGTATATCGGCAATAACACGGTGAATGTTGTCTTCCAAATGGTCAAACGTTTGTGGCTTATCCGCATAGACCAATGATTTTACATAGCCCCACAGAAAATAGTCTAGCGGTGTTAAATCACAAGATCTTGGAGACCAATTCACAGGTCCAAAACGTGAACTTAGGCGATCACCAAACGTGTCTTTCAATAAATCGATTGTGGCACGAGCTGTGTGACATGTTGCGCCGTCTTGTTGGAACTACAGCTCCTGGACATCATGATTGTTCAATTCAGGAATGAAAAAGTTAGTAATCATGGCTGTATACAGATCACCATTGACTGTAACGTTGTGGCCTTCATCGTTTTTGAAGAAGCATTCCACCAGCCCATAAAGCGCACCAAACAGTCAGTTTTTCTGGATGTAATGGTGTTTCGACATACACTTGTTGATTAGCTTCACTCCAAATGCGGCAGTTTTGTTTGTTGACGTAGCCATTCAACCAGAAGTGTGCTTCATCGCTAAACAAAATTCGCTTATGAAAATTGGGAACTACGGCAATCTCGTTTTGGGCCCATTCGACGAATCTACGCCTTGCTTGATGATCGTTTGGCTTCAGTTCTTGCACGAGTTGGATTTTGTAAGCACACAAACCAAGATCCTTACGCAAAATCTTC
The DNA here is from genome assembly GCA_019973935.1 of Trichonephila clavipes. Lineage (NCBI taxonomy): Eukaryota > Metazoa > Arthropoda > Arachnida > Araneae > Nephilidae > Trichonephila > Trichonephila clavipes. The sequence goes on along the minus strand of BMAU01000600.1, from coordinate 392,362 downwards.
CATAAAGTGGATGGACACAGATCCAATTCCTGTGCTCGATGGCGGATTGACTCATTCGGGTCTTCCTCAATGCTACGTTCTACAGTAGCAATAGCTTCTTCTGTACGCACCGTACGACGTCTCTGGAGATGCGAGTTATCAATTAGAGTAAACGTGGTGCGAAAACGTTTTATGGTTAATCGAATTAACTGCTCTGATGGACGATTTTGTCGACGATAAAATGGACGTAGTGCGCGATACGTAGTCCGCACAGAACCATTATTTTCGAAATAAAATTGCACGATTTGAAAGCGTTGTTCAGGCGTGTGAGTCTATTCATGATGAATTACCAAACCAAACTGAAAATAAATCACTTGACAGCTGTTAAATCGGTCGCTATCTTGGAAAGTAATGCCAACTTAAACTTCTATACCTGGAAAAAAACACTCTTTACATAGGACAGAATCACAACATAAAGTGGTAATTAATTTTTATTAATTATCATTAAAGTATCATATTGTCATCCGAAACAATCGTGTATATAAAATTTCAGTTCAACTAAATGCTTTAAAACGTAAGAAAAAAACCTTTTCATGTTTCGACACAAGTCGACAAAAATGATGCCAACGTAGCTCTATTTATAATTCTTTAAATAATTAGTTTCAATCAATTAATCTTTATTAATTGTAATCAAATTACTGTATTGTCATCCAAAACAAATTGTATTTTATTAATGATTGAAAATTTGACCAAGATAAATAAATAAATACACTCACTTCCAAAACTTAAGCACGAAGATGTAAAATGCAAAAAAAAAAAAAAAATCCACAAATACTGCTTTGATTGGCACAAAATTTGGCAGTAAAGTAACATATATATTTATACATAAAACAAAATCAATAATTATATACAGAAATGAAAACAATATTTCAAATTTTTGTAAGTTATCAGATAATGTCATACTGGAGGCTTAAACAGAATTATGTATAAAGTGAAAAAAGAAGCATAAAATGAAAAAAAAGATTAATTGGGTATGTGATCCACCCTCATCTTTATGCAAAGTTTACACGTTCTGACCATGCTTTTAATTAGGTGGTCCACCACCGCAGAATTAAGCAATCGCCTTCTTCATGTAGAGCAGTTTCCAGCTCAATAAGAGTGGCTGGAGGTGGAAAGCGTGAAGATACAACACGGCCGAGAGCATCCCAAAGATTTTCAATGGAATTAAGGTCGAGCTAATATGCTGGCCACGCCATACGCGCAATCCCTTCACTCTCCAGGTAGTCATCGACGATATCAGCTCTATGGGGACGTGCGTTATCGTCCATTAAAACAAAAGTAGGACCAACTGCTGCAGCGTACAATCTCCCAATGGGTTCTAGGATTTCATCTCGATACCAGACAGCCGTCACAGAATCCCGTTTAAAGATGCGCCGATGCGGTATCCTAATGAAATCCCTGCCCACACCATAATGCTTCCGCCTCGGAATGCGTGATTTTCAGTGATGTTTTGGGGCCAAGTGCGTGTTCCTTGTTTACGCCATATCCTTATACACTTGTCATCTAGATCCAGAGCAAATCTTGACTCATCAGTAAACATGAAAGTGTCGGACGATCGCCCAACAAAGAAGAGACCACTAGTGAAACGCAAAAGGAATACCCTCCTCTATTCATTCTGAACCCTCAACAATAAAGAGACTAGGAAAGAATCCAGTCCCTTTTCATCACGAGAAGCAGTAACAGCCGAGTAAAAACCAATCCAATCCTGACGAGTCCAGCCAAGGAGATCAATCCCTTGACCAAAGAAACAGACGGTAGTTCAATGGAAAGCAAGAACAGTCCAGAAAGACCAATCCCTGTTCTTCACGAGGAGCCGTAGCAGCCGAATAAAGACCAGTCCGGTCCAGACAAGTCTAGCCAGAGAGATCAAGCTGTTATGACCTACGAAACCGTCACAAGTTCAGTGGAAGGCAGGAACAATCAAGAATCTACAAAGTCCATCCCTACAAGCGACGCAGCAAGGGAACAAGCCCACCAAGAGGTTCACTCTGAGCTGAGAAACCAAGGTATCCAGGATCTACCGGAAAATCGCCTAAGCCGGAAAACCAACAGCCTAGCAGTTCTATGTGGTGACACATCAGAAAGAATTTAAAGAAACACACAGCAAGGTTGTATTATTGCTTTTATTTTCTTACTGACAGGCAGTCAGGTGATTTTTGTAAGATACAAGTCGCAAGTAAGATATGTTTTCTTAAAGTATTTTAAACATACAAAAGTTGCCACTGAGTCGTGTGCATTTTCCTACTATTTGAAAAATGAGCTTTTATATATAAAATTTTATTCCAAAAGTGGAAAACATCTGTTTATTTACATTTGTTTGCTACATGTTAAGACTCGGCTATTATGCGAGAATTTCTTGCATTGTTTGTTTATATAATATTGTATGTTTGAAAATAGTATATATTTATTCATGTATTGATGTATGTTGATATTTAACATCTGGTTTGGAAACGCCGCGTAAAAGGGAAATACTAATCTTCACACTAACAGCGCAGCGCGGCTGGAAATGGAGTTCTGTAAAAAAAAATCAGAAGTGTTTATTTAAATGAAAGTATATATTTATATATTTAAAATGATTGGTACTAGACAAATAAGTTCGAAAGATAAATGTTGTCGATATATTTATATATATAGTGTTAATAGATACTTTTTCTTTGAGAAGATATCGCTTTAGTTTTCATTTCAGAGTGTCTGATGTGTGAGTGATGTCTTAAAAAATTTATGTAGTAACTTGTTAAATTTTAAGTGATTTCTAGTATTTAAGTAATGTGCACAACCAGGTTTTTTCCTATTAGGTATTCCCTTGGTTATCTCTCGAATAGGGTGCACAGTAGGGATTTTTATTTACAAAAAATGTCTTGAAGTAAATTGAATATAAACTTTTGCTAGTTGTTTTTTACGTGTTCTCATGTATCTAAATTCTAGGCATGATGTGGAGTTAAATTTAAATTCTTCTCGGCAATTTTTGATTATGAAATTAAATTTTTAAACTTAATTTCTTTCGGGTCATTCAAACCCTTAAATAAATCAAGTTTTCTTCACGGAGGGTTTGTGACTGATCTAATCACGTACCTACCTCTAACTCTATTGGGAAATCTTTGGGGTATCAATTCACGTTATTCATTGCGCATGTAGTTTCAACAAGACGGGGTACCATTTAATTATGGAAGGTGTGTACGTGACCATTTGGATCAAACATTTCCAAACAGGTGGATTGGGCGTGGTAGTCCCATCGCTTGGCCTCCCAGATCCCCTGGTTTTTATTCTCTGGCGTGCCGTAAAAAGCCTTGATTACAACACGCCCGTCAATTCTGAAATTGACCTGGTGGCACGAATATCCATTGTGACTGCGACGATCTGAGAAACACCCGATATTTTCCAATATGTCCGCCAATCTATGTAGTGTCGGTGTAGTACGTGCGTACATGTCATTGGCCGCAATGTCGAACACCTCCTGTGATGCTTTTATGCCATACTTTTTTCATTTATTTTTGTGTAATAAAGCATTTTTACATTCTGTGTTGTGCACTTTGTGTCTCTTTATTTAGTTAAGGTTACGTTTCCGCCACATGCTTTCCGATGTAATTATGGCTCCTCAGGATGTTCTCTACCTCCCCTCCGAGTGAGTACACGGCATTCGGGGACACCCTGTATAATAAAAATGCAACCTGTTTTATTTTGTATGATGGAATATTAATGCTATTCTTTTGGTTCCAGTTTCGTAATCATGCTATCTTTATAATGCAAATTTTTATTGACATGTAATTCTATTGTAAGTTTCCCATATCTTGAATATAGATTGTCCTGTTAAAGATAATGTAGCTTTATGAGGAAAATAGGCTAATAAAAGTGTGAAAATAACAAGAATAAAAACGGATAATACTTTTTCTATAGAATAAAAAGGGAAATCGGAGTCTTTTTTTATTTTATTAAATGTGTACATAAAATGCTTTTTAAAGAATAGTAGTGCAAACTTTAATTCTCCGACGCGTGAAACTATAACACCTGTTTATTCTCGAACATGCATGCACGTTTTTCTGAAACAGGCGTCCGTAAGCTGTGGTATGCATGAGAACAAATCTATGTGAGAATAAATCTTTTTATCACATGAAAAATAATTTGAATCTGCAGGAATCTTATAACAACTGAACATTCCGAATCATGTGTGAAATTGAAAAGTCACTGTTATTGCGATATCAAGTGCAACGCTGCAGGTACAAAAAGGTTCGTATGAAAATTTCAATTTTTTATTTAACTATATTGAAGATTGTTTATTTCTCACTTTAATAAATGTGTTTAAAAGATATATAATGTTTAGTTTTAATTTATGTTGAAGGAATGGTTAATTATATTTTTTGAGTTATTTGTTTGAACTTTATATATGAGGCATAATTATTATGGAATAGAACACTAAATTCCGCCCCCCGGGCGTATTCTTTATCTCTACTCCCTAACTCAGCAGGAATTACCGCGAGAATCAAATTGTTTCTAATGCAGTCGGATCTCTATATAAGCGCGAAGTAGCTAAATCCCGAAAAAAAAATCTTTATATGGAGGTTCATCTTTCAATGCACTTTATAAACCACAAAAAACAAATTTTAAATTCATAAACACTATACATTGGAAAAAAGTAACTATTCTCTCTCTCTCTCCCACATTTATTAGGCCGCTGTAGCCGAGTGGTATAGGTATTGGACCGTGGCTTGCCTTGTCACGAGTTTGAGCCCAGTACCATTAAAGACCCGCCGTGTAGGGCAGCGATGCACGTTAAATCTGTCGAGAGCTGAAACGTCCTCCCGTTGGTGTGGTGTGGTAGTTAGGAGAGGGGGTGCCAGCTCAGGTGTCGTCCACGTCACTTGACCATGGTTCAAAATTACGTGGTCCATCGCCAAAGGCTTCGTGTAGCTGAACAGTGCAACGTTAATATTCAATCAATCAATCAACCCATATTTATTAAATTAATATCTATTTATTTTATATATCTTATTCATCAAAAAAAAAAGAAAAGCTGCAAGGAAAACAAGAAAAAGGAATATCGAGGAATACACTGCATTTTCAATAAGAAAATAATTTAATTTCAAGAAAATAATTTTGCATTAAAATTAATAAATTTTAAGGACATTTCCTAATTTAAAGCATAGAAGTAATTTTAAAGCTACAATATTTTATAACTAGGATTTCTAAACATACATTAACCACATGCGTCCTTAAATTGCATTACTCAAAATCTGTTAATTTTGTTTGAGTTTTTTTTTTGTTTTAAAATTTGCTTTTTGTTTCATAATACGCCTCACATCTTTACAATGCAAATCCCTTCAGGTGTATTTTTCCGTGTCTTTTCTTAAATTTTTCTAGCCCTCCATTGCTACCTAGAAATTACTACAGAAATACTTTAAAAATAGGGAGAAAAAAATTGAATCCCAATAAAAAAAATTTATTATACAGAAAATAAACTTCGTTATAGGGAGGTTCTTTTATGAAGAAAATCGTGAAATGTTCTTGGTTCCAGGAAAAAGTTCGCTATATAGAGGTTCGACTGTATTTCTTAATGCACGGCCTCCTGGATGTTATTATTAGATGGATTTCGTACATCACAATTACAAGGTTGCCAGCTTCTGTTCAAAAATATAGATGTATAAATGCTATTTCTAGAACTGAAATTTCAATTAATTATTAATTGTTTATTCGTCGAATTTTTCTTCAGGCGTTTTGTTAACCTGGGAGTGTGTGCGTGGGACACAGAGTCACCCCAGGCTCACGAAATCGCTAATTCTGGGAAAATTGTTTATTTGTTACCAATGACCGCGTGGCAGTATCCTCCTATATGACAGTCTTCATGGGAACTAAAATGTATTTGTCACATATTTCCCTCTTCTGGAGTGGCAATTTTTTTTTATTTTTAAGGTACTTGTTTTGACTTAGATTCCCGGACAACAACTTTTGTTTCAAAATATCTTCTATGAACATGCCACATTTTCTCCCTGTGAATAATTTAGTGGTTTTGCTTGCTGGTTTGTACGACTTATTACGGTTTATAAATGTAAATAAGCAGAATATATATATAAAGAAATGGCCATCTGTGATCTTTATTGAAGGAAGTTGAAGCTGAACAAGCAAGGGAAAAACCTACTGAAATAATGCATATTAATCATGCTAGCGAAAGTTAAAAAAATTTTTAAAAAGTATTTGAGAAATGCGATGAACACATGAAACGTTGGAGTTGAAAGGAAAATTTTAAAACGTTACCTAAAGAACTCTATCAAGAAAAATATAAAGTCATAAGTGTACCACAAGACACACTTCTCTCGGTCAAAAAGACACAAGCAAGAAAAAGTTCAACACGGAAGGACTGTTTGTTGATCATCAAAAGACAATAAACTACAACAACTTCAACAAAATGTAACAGTTTTGCCTGCAAATAACATTCCTATAACGTTAGCGAAAAGTGTCTGTGATTTGTCCTTTATCAAAATCACTCACATTTGAAACTTCTTGGTTCAGTTTGAGATATTTTTTCTCTGAAATTATCAAGTAACAATTGAAAAGACATTAGAAGTATGTAAGTATACTCTCTTAATTAAATTATGTGGTCACGGTAGCCTAGTGGTCAAGGTATCGGATCGTAGCTGGCTTGTCACGAATTAGAGCCCAGTACCACTAATGACCCGCCGTGTAGGGGTGCGATGCACCTTAAATATGTTTAGAGATCAAACGTGTGGTGTAATAGTTAGGAGAGGAGGTGCCAGCTCAGGTATCGTCCTCGTCACTTGACCATAGATCACAATTACGAGGTCCGTCGCCAAAGACCCTCGTGCAGCTAAACAGTGCGACGTTAATATTCATTCACTGGAATTACGATTTTTATCGTGTACAATAAAAATAATTATAAAAAAATGACTAGAGTGACTCAGTCACCCCGCGCGACCATTAACGTAAGTATCGAGTTAAAGGTTCCCGGGTAAAAGGTTAAAAATAAAAAACCTAGATTTGGTCTCCCTCGTGTAAGGACGTAAAAGAACAAGCTTGTCTTTCCTTTTGTTTGAATAAAAGTCACATTTTTGCAATCTCTCTCTCTCTCACATTCCTAAATTTTTATCTCTTTCACACTTCCTAAAATTTCTTTTTCTTTCTTTATTTGTTCAAATTAAGATAAAATCGTACGTGATTCGATTATTTGATATTGTATGAAAAAAATTACTTATTTAATGTAAAATTCTGATTATAGTAAATGTTTGAGTAGTAATCATTTAGTAGTAACAACCCAGAATAAAGTTACCTTGAATAATTATATTTTCACAATATAATTTGATATAGTTTTAAATGGGAGAGTAAACTAAACAAATGGGGATCCTACAAGTGGAGAATAGATGACAAGGCGAGGCCACATAGGTCGACGAATGTCTGGAAAGTGAGGATATTCGTCGAAAGAATTGGACAATTAGATTTCCTCCCTATAGAGCAGTGGTCTCCGAACTTTTTTGACTCATAGAACCCTAAGAATTTTTGGGGAATTTCGGAGAATTCTATCCTACCTTTGAAAGAATATATCCTGAAAATATTTGAAGTAGATCAACACGTAATATGTATTTTACGTAAAGGCAATACAGGAAAGTTACTGTATTTCTTGATAAAGAATTTTAACTTAAAATTAATATAATTTACTCAGTAATAGCACTGATTCGTGATTCCACAGATGTCACTTTCTATTGCATTGCATTTACTGTAACCGAGATATATATGCATACATGAGTCTGTATGTGCTTGTATCTTTTTGCAAATTGTCCAAGTCTATGTCTGTTGAAGTTGTCTGCAGTCGTATTTCATATTTTGCATTTAACCTGATTTTATATTTTGTTTTCTTTGCCAACTACGTTGAGCAAAATTTTTCACTTAAAGTCGCTGTTCCGAACAGAATTAAAATGTTTACAAATGAGTGAGAATCTTCTTCGTATTCTGCATGAATTTTTAAATAAAAACCTTTAAAAATTGTTCTTGCTTAAATTTATATTTTAACGTTGAATATATTGATGAGGTACTCCCTCTCCTTCACTGGCAAGCCTTTTGATTTACCACAGTACTCGAAATGATTTTTTGTCCTTCCATGCTATGTTTTGTATTCCAGAAAATATTATCTTCTAGTTTTTTTTACTGAATAAATTGTGATTCATTATATAAGATTTAACACGGTCCTTTAAATTCAATTATTTTAATTTAATTAATTTCCTTCATTAGAAAATGGGTTAATTTTTCAAAACATTATGTCATTCTGTTCGAGTTATAATATCCACAATTTAAGTTTTCAAACCAATGCCTTCATTTTTTATTATCTACATTCAATTCTTGAATGGATATATTAACTTTATTTAGAAAGGCAAAATGTCTGCTAAATAAGATAAAGCATTGCAACCCTATTTTATCACGAAATTATGGAGCAAAGTCATGTAACTTGATTCATGACTCGTAAAAACAAGATTCTACGGTTTCTTAATAATTCTCCACATAATCAAGCAAATAATATCGAATATAATTTGCGTTTATAAAATTTATCATTTTTACTACATCTTTTAAAGCTTGCTTTAATGCATTCTTTATTCATTTTACTACTTTGATTCACTATTCCAAATAAATTATGATCGAGTTTCATTTTTTCACTTTCTCCGTTCTTTTGTATGGTTATCAAAAATGAAAATGGAAAATAACGTCTCATTTGCAAATAAATATTATTCCAATAAAATATTTGCTTATTTATTATTGACTTTCGGTATCTAAATCTCAATTATGTATTCCTTGTACTCACACAAATGACAGAATTACCTTTGAAACCAGTACTTGCCCAATAATTTCAGGCCAAATTGAAGAGGAAAACTATTGATTGAATTTTATAGAAATTTTTACAGAGCTCTCTCTCTCTCTCTCTAATATAGATTCTTCTCACATCTCTTTTAACTTAAAAATATTTTATCTCATCGAATTAGCATTGTCGGATAGATAATTTATGTTATTAAATTTTATTTTCCTTTCTCGAGCGTTTTATAAAAAACTAGCTGCATGGTCCGACGTTGCACGGGCTTTCTCTACTTTTATAAATTTCCCCTTTCCTTCACAGAATCAGAACTTCTAATACTTTTTTTCAAAATGACTTCCCCCCCACCCCTCTACCGCTTAGCCGGCGTTGCTCGGGCTTTCTCTTCCTCATGACACCAGTATTTTTGTGAGTGTGTTTGTAAGCGCACAATGTGAGTCATTTCTAAAATTGTGTCAAAAGACTTCCCTTTTTCGAAATTTGTTCCATTCCACTTATTTTTGATTTTAAAAAAATTTCTTTCCCCTTCTATAGCCCGAACACGGTTTTTTTAAGTGTCAAATTATTGTTCTATCTTCCCATCCTTCTCACAGATAAAACATAGCTTCAAATTTCGATGTATGACTTATAAAAAAAATATTGCGTTAGAATTAAAAAATTATTAATGTGAAGCAATGAAAAAAACGATTCAGATGCTAAGAGTAAAACAAAAAACGTTCATCATTTTTTAATAATAGTTTCTAAGAATCTAAAATAATAAAATAGATTTCAGATTTTCATAAATCAATAAATCGTTACATATAGTTAGCTTAAAAGTGTCTCTAAAATGTATTTTGATCCAAAATAATGAACGATGTACTTTTAAATAAATAAATACTCAATTTAGTAATGAAATGATAGAAATAATCCTTTTAAAAAAACATATATTTATTAAAATATCAAATTTCTGTAAGTAATAAATAAACGAAAAATTTACACATAACTATTGAAACGATTGTTTTTTTTTCTGAAAATTTGATTAAACATATAAATATATATATATAAGTTATAAAAAATAGTATGGGGGAAAGCCTAGATATATATACATACATGTACTGAAAAAAACATTCAAAAAGAAAAAAAACCATCTGATAAAAACATTTTGATATTTTATTTTAATTTTAACGTTTTTCATTCCACTGTGTTTAGTAAATTATTCAAACACGTATCAGACAAAAAAAAAAGAGTATATAATACAAAACTAACATATTTATTATTTAACAATAATTTTATGTATTATTATAATAATTTATTTAATATCTTATTTATAACATACTGTGTCATTTTATAAAACATTTTATAACTAATTTTTATATAAAATATCATTTAAGGTTTATTGTAACAAAATTTATAAAAAGTACTATTTATTAATAATTATATTTATGAAGTATAATATAAATATTTATATAATTACAGAAATTATTTTTTTTAAAAAAATGCAAAGTAATTTTCTAAAAAATATGATTTAATAATCAATAAACCTTTTTTAAATAAATTAATTTTTATGCAAAGTTTCCTTGTTTTGTAAAAACAGAGAATTTTTAAGGTTTTTTTATTCCACTGTTATACAAAAGTTTCTCCCCGTTGTTTATTGAAAAGACTATTAATTTCTTTATTGCGTTGTTTTTGAATGTTAGATTAAAAATATATTTGGATAAAAGGGTAAAAAGCCAGCACTTTAAAACAATTATCGGTAATGAATGAAATGATTCTATAAATAACTCAGACGAGGAGCGAGCATAACACGGGGAAATTCCAGTCATACTGTGACGCTGTTTAGAACTAACCCGGCTTAGTTCTAAACAGCAATGTCGCTAACGTGAAGATTGGATCCCCCCTCGCGATGCGCAAAGCGCTAAAAATCTAGCGAATGTTTTTTTAAAGTTTTCATTTTTAGAGTAGTTAATTTTTAAGTTGAAGTTTCCAAATTTCTCCCACATCGATAACAAACAACGGTAATTTGAAAATAAAAAAATTAAGGAGAATATTGTTTTAACGGAATCTCATAAAAACGGTATTACACGAAAAACACAATTTAAAAAAAAAAACGTCATTTTTAAGACATTTTATCAATCTTAGGCAATAAAATTTTTTATAAATGATACGACTTGTGAGAGGTAACCACGTTTATCGAATGCTCATCAAAGCAAGACAAAAAATCAAAAAGATCCGAAATAAAATGTTAAGTGTTGCCACAGCTACAATTGAATATTTTAATTTCAAGTAATTAATTGCTAATCAGCCAGACACTAAACATAATGACAAAATAAATGTGAATAAACAAAGAGTGTAAGCAAAAAGTATGAAACAAAAATAAAGAATGTAATTAGAATGAATTAATTATTACAGACATTTTTAGACAATTTTTTTCGTTTACGCAAAAAACGCAAAAGTACATTTCTTTTAAAAGAATATTTTATGTATGGAGATAAACAGAAAAATAGAAATTTTCAAAATTACAAAATTACCTGAAAATTTTTTAAGGAATTGGCTTCCGATTAAAAGTCAAATCATCGATGCGATAAAATAACTATCGATTCGTCCTCGGCACATGCGCAAAGTACTCAGATGTTATTTGGAGGTTAAATGCATAACAGTCGTTTGGGTGCGTGCGTTTATTAAAATCAAGTTAGAAAAAAAGATTTTTTTTTTTCCGGCTTCATTTTCAAGTTAATGCTTTCAAACTTCATATATCGATTGAAAACAACAGTAAATTTTAAACAAAAAAAACCTTTTAAAAAAAAGTAATGCTTACGTATTTCTCGCAAAACGGGGGAGGGGGACACATTTTTCTTTTAAAACCGTAATTTTTAAGATATTTTATCAATCTGTACAGATTGCGTGTAATATCGTTCTACACACGGAAAAAAGTTTCGTGAGATTATTTTTATAAATAAAGAAATTATTAAGTATTTAAATAAAATTTTGAGTACTTTTTGAAAAATCGTGAAAAAAACAGTTTTTGACATTTAATTTTTTAAATATCCGATTTTCTAAAAAAGAAAAGCATGAACTTTTTTAATGTAAAATATTTTTTTCGTTAGCGCGAAAGAAAATGCAAGCGGAACGATTTAGAAATCATATTCATAAAAACGTATCAATTTCGACTCATTTTAAAAACTGTAAAAAATGCAAAATATAATTATTTTGTAAAATAAATTATACCCTATCGTGGAGAAACAAATAATCTTTCTGATTCTGTAATTATTTTTTGTCTGAGTCTCATGAAAAAAATTTGATCGCGTTTTGAAAACGTCTGGAAAAAAAAGAAGTTCCGAATATTTGAAGTGGCTCCCTTGCTGTGAAAACTGGTACTAATTATGCGTTTAAAGGTTTTTAATTAATATCTTAACTAATTGAAATATCGGAATATAAATGGTCAAAACGGATTCCTCGGATCATTCCCGAAATTTTGGTACCTTCGGCGAGTTTCTGCATCATGCGGTTCGTGAGAAGATAGGGACGCATAGTTTGTTTACCTACGAATTTTAATACTGTAGTTGGTAGTTAGCAATCCAGCTGGTGAAAACAACTACTTTAGCTGATGTTTACCACTGTTGTAATAAAACTAATTTTTTCGAAAAACAATTTTTGTTTCCTTTCTTTAATAAGCAGATACGTGAAAAAACAAAATTATGCTAGGTGATATTTTAAATATCACCTGTGTGTGAATGAGAAAATCATTTTTTTTTTAATTTTTAAAAAACCCTTACACATGCATTGATATTTAATGAATTCATTCAAAAGTAAAGAGTGTTTTTTTTCCAGGTATAGAAGTTTAAGTTGGCATTACTTTCCAAGATGGCGACCGACTTAACAGCTGTCAAGTGATTTATTCTCAGTTTGGTTTGGCAATTCATCAAAACGATCATCAAGCAAGGCGTAGATTCGTCGAATGGGCCCAAAACGAGATTGCCGTTGTTCCCGATTTTCATAAGCGAATTTTGTTTAGCGATGAAGCGCACTTCTGGTTGAATGGCTACGTCAACAAACAAAACTGCCGCATTTGGAGTGAAGCTAATCCACAAGTGTATGTCGAAACACCATTACATCCAGAAAAACTGACTGTTTGGTGCGCTTTATGGGCTGGTGGAATCATTGGTTCGTACTTCTTCAAAAACGATGAAGACCACAACGTTACAGTCAATGGTGATCTGTATACAGCCATGATTACTAACTTTTTCATTCCTGAATTGAACAATCATGATGTCCAGGAGCTGTGGTTCCAACAAGATGGCGCAACATGTCACACAGCTCGTGCCACAATCGATTTATTGAAAGACACGTTTGGTGACCGCCTAAGTTCACGTTTTGGACCTGTGAATTGGTCTCCAAGATCTTGTGATTTAACACCGCTAGACTATTTTCTGTGGGGCTATGTAAAATCATTGGTCTATGCGGATAAGTCACAAACGTTTGACCATTTGGAAGACAACATTCACCGTGTTATTGCCGATATACGGCCACAAATGTTGGACTTCCAGATTGGACTACATCCGAGCCAGCCGTGGCAGTCCTATGCCAGAAATCATATTTAAAATGTAATGCCACAAGATTATCTTTCGAATAAAAGAAATTCATGTCAATCGAATAATTCATCGTTGTTTTATTGCAATTTAAAGTTCTACACCTCTAAAAAAAAACACCGTTTACGAGGATTAAAATTCGAAAATTTGGTGCTCGATTACCTTTATGGCACATTTTTGCTTACGTTTTATTTTATTAATAAACTTTTAAAATAAAAAAAGTTTTATTAATAACATTTAAAAGTAGTTTATAAAACGAAATGTTACTTTTTTACTTTAAGTTAATTTTGGAAATTAAGAATCGGGGCTTTTTTTACTCGAAAGAAAGATCAATTCTAAGAGTATTAGTAATGTTTCAAATATATTTTGCCTAAAACGGTTTTTTCTTTTCATGCTATTTGGGACACTTTTTAAACTGATTTTTCTTCTCGATATTGCTACTGAGAATGGATGCCCGAATTCTTCCTGGATGTATAAAAATACTTACTATTAAGTTTACTTAATTAGAGTTTTAAGTTAAGATTTTCTCAATTCAAAAATTGAATACTTCAGTTTTTTAATCATACTATATTTGAAAAACGGATTAATAAAATGTTTGTATTAAGAAATATTTAAGCTGCTTTTAAAATTGTGAAATATATACAGTGGGCCACAAAAGTGTTCATACACTTACAATTTCTTATAAAATTTTATGTTTTCGACTATAGTAAAAATTAATTTACCGTAATTGTAATTTTTTTGTGATATCTGCAACTTGTTCTTAATGAAATGACATAATTAATTTTTTAAAAATAATATAACTATTTTTTTTAAAAAATTAATAATCAGAAATCTACTAAAAGCTTACGCCACAAAAGTCTTCGTACACTTAACAAAAATCTCAATTTAGCTTTTAAATATTGTATTTCTTTCTTAATTTAGTACTTAGTATAGATTTTAGTATCGACAACAACTTTTCAGCGTCTTGGTATAGATTTAATCATTTTTTTGTATTTTCTGCATCTATTTTTCTCCATTCTTCTGTGATTATTGTCTTTACTTCACATTTAGTGTTTATTTGTTACGTTTTCTTTTTTTTACATCAAAATCTCACCAAATATGTTCCACTGGCCTAAAAAAAGTGATTGAGGAGGTATTTTCATAATTTGGGGACAGTTATAGGGACACCAGTGGCGTACAATGAGAGCAGTGCACGTGGCGTCATCACCCTGTTGAAAAATTAAGTAGTCTCCAACATCCAAATTTCGGGCGGATAATTTAAATTTTCTCTTTAAAATAATTAAATAGAGCTCATGATTCATAATACCATGAAAAAATACCAATATCTGAGGCCAATTTACACACCCACGCCAGTTCTTGTTACACATAAATTCATGGGATTAAACTCCTTATTTTTTCATTTACAAGCTATTGTAGGCCCATCAGAACCAAAAATGTTGAATTGTCTGCCAACCCAATCAATTTGCTGTCAATTTTGAATACTCTGGAACTTAATTCCAAGAATCTAGTTGGATCAATAAAACATGGAGGTAGAAGTGTTCTTGCGTGGGGGTGTAAATCGACCACAGAATTAGGAAATTTGGTATTTTTTGTTGATATTGTGAATCATGAGCCCTATTTAAATATTTTAAAGACAAATTTTAAATTATCCGCCCGAAATTTGGATGTTGGAGACTACTTAATTTTTTAACAGGATTAATACTCCAAGCGCACTGCTCTCATTGTATGCCACAGGTGTCTCTGTAACTCTCTGTCTCCAGAATATGAAAACACCTCCTCAATTACTTTATTTAGCCCAGTAGAACATATTTGGGGAGAATTTGATGTAAAAAAAAAAGAAGAATGGAGGAAAATCGATGCAGAAATTACAAAAGACTGATTAAATCTATACCAAGACGCTTAAAAGTTGTTATGGACACTAAAAGATATCCTACTAAGTACTAAATTAAGAAAGAAATAAAATACTTAAAGCTAAGTTGAGATTTTTGTTAAGTGTACGAAGACTTTTGTGGCGAAAGTTTTTAGTACCTTTTTGATAATTATTTTTTTAAAAAATAGCTATACTATTTTTAAAAAATTAATTATGTCATTCCATTAAAAACTAGTTGCAGATATCATGAAAAAATTACAATTACAATATATTAATTTTTATTAGTCGAAAACATTAAATTTTATAAGAAATTGCAAGTGGCCCACAGCATATACTTTTGAAATTTTATTCCAGATATTTCTTAAATATAATATTATGGTGAAACAAATATTTATTATAAATAAGGAAATTAATATTTAATTGAATTATTATTTGAAAGTAATTTATATATATATATATATATTAAAAAATTTTTAATATATATTTTTCAGAGTTTCTTTATAAGTTATGCTAATTTTATGATTTTTATTTTTATGATTTTTTAAAAGTATATATATATATATATATATATATATATTTCTTATTATCGTATCGCAATTAATCGTTTCTTATATCGTATCGCAAGTAACTTTATGCGGTTCTGCTCTCACTATTTGGCGGGAACACGATACTGCACTCTTGGCCATCGTTATAAATCCGTTTTAGTAGGTTATGTTTATGTTCATATGTTCTTAGTTTAATGATTTAATATTTAAATTCTTCACATATAACTCTTTCCTTTCCTCTTGGTACATAGTATGACAAATTACAGGTGAAGGTTGGCGACGCAAAACTTGTTTAAACCTGCAATCCTGGTTCCTAAGGCCAGGAATTTGTCTTTATACTATGTGCCTCCTTCCTACTTTTAGTTATCTTAGGTATATAACTATATGATTAATTTTATATATTTTTCTTTATGTATATGTATGTATTAATTTATATATATGTGTATGTATATGTATATGATTATACATTGAAAAAAATTCTTATATTGGATTATATATATATATATATACTGGTGTGCAAAACTTAAGGACGAAGTCGAAAAATTAGCATATCAGCTGAACGAAGAGGCAGAGCGGACAGAAAGACTAATCAGGAGATTAAGTAAGGTGATGTACGGTAGCACATGTGCAGATATGCAGGTAGACGTAATGGGGGAGTGTCTGAGTAGTCTAAAGCATGTTGTCGGTGTAAGATCAGTATTTCTGGCAAAGAGATTGCACGCCGTATAGCAGTTAAAATCACACCGAGTTGCTGCCTCAGCGAGAAATGGCGAATAATCAATCTGTTAGATGACATCTGGATGCTTTTACCCGAGGTCGAATCATTGGGAAGTTGAAGGAAGGCCGCAGTGTGACAAGTGTGGCTGCAGAGTTCGGAATTGCTCACAGCATCGTTTCACGACTTTGGAGACAATTTCAAACTACAGGAACAGCTATCTGGGGGTTCAGTAGTGGTCGTCCACGAGGAACCACACCCGCAGATGACCAGTACATTGTCTTACAGGCGGAAGACAGCGGGAGAAATCGCTAGACACACGACACAGGCGACTGGACGACCGATATCGCGTTTTACCGTGCGCAGAAGACTGCACGGTGGTGGTCTGTTTGCACGACGCCCTGTACGGTGTGTACCTTTAACGCCTGCTCATCGGAGGCGTTCTCTGTGGTGCGGGAACACCGGAATCGGAGTGACAATGAATGGGGACGAGTACTCTTTACAGATGAGAGCAGATTCAGTTTGAGTAGCGATTCTCATCGCATACTCATCTGGAGAGAGCGGAGAAGCCGCAATCATCCCTGGAACATCATTGAAAGGGACAGGTATGGAGGTCGCGGTGTTCTCGTTTGGGGAGGCATCATGCTTGGTAGTCGTACAGACCTTCACATCTTCGACGCAGGTTCAGTCAACGGGACCCGTTATTGTAACGAGATTCTTCTTCCATATGTGCGTCTTTTTAGAGGCGCTATGGGTCTGCAGTTCCTTTTCATGGACGACAATGCACCATGTCATCGCACAGTAGCTGCCGAACAGCTCTTAGAGAGTGAGGATATTGAACGTATGGATTGGCCGGCACGATGTCCGGATCTCAATCCCATCGAGCATGTATGGGATTTTCTAGGCAGACGCTTGGCAGCTCGTACCTTACCACCAGTAACGATTCGGGAGCTTCGATTGGCGCTGCAAGACGAATGGGCAGCAATGCCTCAACAACTCATTGACACCCTCATTCTCAGCATGGGCAGACGCTGTGAAACCTGCCTAGAGTCAGGGGAGTTTATATCCCCTACTAAAGACCGGATGTTTCTTGCTGGACACCCATCACAGGGATGTTTCGGCCTTCAGTCGCATTGCGCTCCTTGCTACTTTTTCAATCAAGCTTCTTCTTATCCCTCTGATTTATCTTTTAGTAAGTGTTGCTTACATTACACATGTCCTTACGTATTGGGGATCTTACGGTATTAAATGTGTTGATTTGGAAAGCTTTTGTACAAAGTTATATTGAAAAAACCGTCTCGTCCTTAATTTTTGCACACCAGTGTATATATAGTATAATAAAATAAAAGTGAAGAATAACTAGATCCCAAGATTTTCCACTTATATATATATATACTAACCGTTACACACCCGTTTCACTGGGTATTTCACGATGTTGTATATATGTATAGTGTTTACATATATATTAATTATTGCTATCTACCATTAAGAATTCGATTGTATTGAAATATATATTTATAGCTGTTACACTCTCGCCCCTTGATATAAAAAGAACAAATTATAGTATCTAATATTTCTATTTATATCTAAAATAGGAGAAAGATTTTTTTCGCTCACTTAACCTAATAATCAAGTGGATTTCCACCAAAGCAACTTTCAGTGGATCTCTACTCCATAAAATAAACATGCGTGCTAAATTTCAAGTCTAAATCTAACAGAGCAAAAACGGAATTTTTATCATCAATACCTCGATGAGAGCACTCTTAGCGAATTCCAATTCAACAAAAGAAGCCTGCAAACCAAATTTTATTATTGTAGTCTTAGCAGTTCGAAAACGGGAATTTTGTCTATCAATACGCTCCAATAACTCTCCCCGCTTCCCCCTGGAGTTGATTTCCGTAAAATCCATTCTTAGTGGAACTCTATTCAGCTAACGAAAAGTGCTCAACAAATTTCAAGTAAATGAGTTAAATTCAAAAACAGGAATTTTCTATAACACGCCTTAATCCCTCGCAACCCCACTCCTTTGGGGGTCCGTTTTCGCAAAAATCTTTGTAAAAGGAACTTTATTCCATGAACGGAACATACCTTCTAATTTTTAAGCAGGTGTTTCTATTAGTTGAAAAGCGGAAATATTTATCTATTACGACCCTTAATTCCCCTCAGTGACCCTTGTGGATCAATTTTCCCCAAAACTATTTTGTAGCGGATCTCTACACCATGAAAGGAATTCGCTTACCAAATTTTAAGACTACGTCTAATAGTTTAAAAATGGAAATAATTATCTATAACGCCGCTTAAGCCCCCGCAACGCCACTTAGGAAACGATATTCACAAAACCGATCTTACGGCATATCTCTACTCAGTGAATGGAATCTGCTTACTCAATTTCTAGATTTTACGTCTAATAGTTTAAAAAAGGAGTTAATTGCCTATAACGCCCCTTAATTCTCCACAACGCCACTTGGGGTCGATTTTAACAAAACCCATTTTGCAGCGGATCTGTACTTTATGAAAGGAATCCGCTTACCAAATTTCTCTAGACTGTACGTCTAATAGTTTAAAAATGGAAATAATTATGTACAACGCCATTTAGGAAACGACTTTCACAAAAGCCATCTAATAGCGGATCTCTACTCAATGAATGGAATCAGCTCACTAAATTTCGAGATTTTGCGTCTAATAGTTTAAAAAAGAAGTTAATTGCCTATAACGCCACTTAATTCTCTACAACGCCACTTGGGAGTCGATTTTCACAAAACCCATTCTGTAGGGGATCTGTACTCTATGAAAGGAATCCGCTTACCAAATTTCAAGACTGTACGTCTAATAGTTTAAAAATGGAAATAATCATGTATAACGCCCCTTAAGCGCCCTCAACGTCCATTGGAGGTCAATTTTTGTAAAAATCATTATGTAGGGAATCTCTACTGTACGAAAGAAATCTGTGTACCAAGTTTCACGACTGTACATCTAATAGTTTAGTAGTGGAAATAATTATCTATAACGCCCCTTGGGATTCGAATTTTACAAAATCCGTTCTTAGTTGACGTCTACTCCATGAAGGGAGCCTACCTACCAAATTTCAAGTCTGTAGGTTTAATAGTTCCGGAGATATCGTGATTAGTCAGTCAGTGAGTGAGTCGCTTTTCTCCTTTAAATATATAAAGTGGAAAATTGCAAGATACTAATACTATAATTTTTTTTTTTATCAAATGTGGTTATTGCAGCAAATCCTTGCACTTTATTCACTGAAAAATAACATGAGCATATTTTTAATACAAAATGAGCACAAAATAATTCAACAATAAAACCGTTAGCTTCGTAAGTGGAAACGATAATTGAAGACAAGGTATACACCTATGTCGATACAATAAAATCGTCCTCAGCGAAGACAGAGTCCTAAGACAGGGTAAAGCTACATGTCAGCATCCTAAGTGGAAACGTAGTCCGAAGACAGGGTAAAGATATGCGTCAGCGTCGTAAGTGGGAACGGTGTCCGAAGACAGAAAAAAAGCTTTTATGATATAATCAGCACGCAACCGTACAGTATTAGTGAGTCTCGGGGTACTTGGTTTTTAGTTATTTCTAGACAGTTTATGATGCATCAGTAACGGTATCTTCTGCGAATTCATCAACATATTTGTAGTTAAAAAACGTTGAGTAATTGAGAAGGCTATAAGATGTGTTAATACTCCTCATCAAACTAAATATTTTTGAAGTGATAACTTCTTCAGGCGCATTTTGCCGGAGAGTGAGCTTGAATGATGCGTTTTAAAAAGCCAAACATTGTTACGCTCGTAACAATACAACTGAATCATTTGGGTTTAATGAGTCATGTATCGGAGAAATTTGTGCAGCGAAATGTAGAGCAGAAAATGGACAAAATTATAATTGTTACTATTTATATTTCACCAAATCAAAGTGTAGAGAAATTTATCGAATTCATTCACAAAAATTTAGTTGCCTACACTGTGTGAAGCCGGGTCAACTCTTCTGAACAAATTGCCTATTATTTTAAGGGGGGGTTTTAATGTTGACTTTTCAAAAGACAAATCAAAGCCTTTAGTAGATTTTTAAAAAATCAAAATTCAATTTAGTTATGTCAAATGATCCAAATGAAAGCATGACAAAGTAGGGAACAACGCTTGATGGAGTTTTTTTAGATATTTAAATAACTTTGAATCTAAAGTATTTATAACCTATTTCTGCTACCATAAACCTGTTGTTTCCTTCTTAAAATACAATTAATTCACCAATATGATTGTATATTTCGCAAAAAATATTACTTTATGAATACAGACAAGTAAATAAATAATTTTATATAACAATACTAATATTCCCTTGCTTTTTATTCACCTAACTAATCCCTAAAATAACGTTACAAAATTTGAAGTTATCATTCCTATCGTGTGGTCATAAGCGCACACTCTTTTATTTATGGCTAATAATAAAACTGACTATTCTCTAGAGCTACAACAAGTTTTTGGCTCAAAAGTTGTCCCTCATTTTTTTTAGTAGAACATGGATTTCGATTTTAAAATATTGTAATACATATTTTCACTTAAATACTTTTTTAAAAAAAAAGAAACGAGTCTTAGAGTAGTCGCATATGATGTGTAACATGACATGTTATCGTGGTAAATACGCAATATTAACTTTTTCCTGAAAAAAATATGAATCGGGTAGGATTGGAAATAATTTTCTATCGAATAATTATATCTCTTTAATAAAATTGTATTTAATTAACAAAAGGAGTAATGCAATATTTTATCAAAAATAATTATTCTTCTTCAATTTGGGAACAGGGGAGACAATAGACTTATGGTAACTAAAATATGACACATATACTTGTGATTTCAAAGTATTTAAAAACCATTGAAATACAGCGTTAATAACAGTACCACTGTTAGCAGTCGAAATATTCTAATTTGTGTTCATTTCAAGCTTGAGTTCATCATTCATAAAAGATATGAGCTGCTCAGCTTTTGGCAAACTGAAGTTAAAGTTAAAATCACCACTGAAAATCAGGGGAAGCGAATAATAATTTTTTTAAAAAAGCAGAACCACACACACACACCTTCGTTATGTGGTAAGAGTACAAAATGCAGGAAATCTTTAATTTTTTTTAACCGTTAGATTCGAAGATATGTATACGACCACACACCGAAATCACTGTCTGTCCATTTTCAAATAAGCATTCTGCCGCACTTATGTCCCCCAATATCGTGACTAACGGATTTAGAGTCGAGCGTACGAGTGCTTGATGGCTACTAGAATTGGACCCCCATGCGAGGGTAGCGAAAAGACACAGCCACGCACTCTGGTCAAATCAAGTAGCGCGTGCTTACGTCACATCCTGTTACATACATCCGTCCCTTTTCACGAAATCACTCCCAACAAATATCCAGCAACCGAGAGGAAAGATGTTACACATCAAAAATGTATTTCTTAAAAAATTCAATACATTTAAAAATGCATTTACATACATACAAATATGTATACATAAAATGTGCAAAACATAATTGATGAATTATTTAATGAAATCCCTGGATAATTTCTTCGAAAAAACTTCTAGAACTATTAAGTCTTTTTTTTTTCCTTCCGTTTGTAAAATTATTTTTAAAGTATTGGACTCTATTTAGAGAAAAATAAAGTATTTTAGTTCATTATACATACATGTATTTTGCGTATAAATTAGAAGCATACAGTGTAAAAGCTTTTAACAGCGTATTTAAAGGTAGTAATTTGATATCGCTTACATTTCCCTTCAAATTTTCACCAAAAGTTGGGGATAACATTGCAATGTGGTTACCTTGATTTTTATCGCTTGGTACTGTGTTTTCTATAATGATTACGTATATGATCGTTTATTATTATTAGTTGGTTTATTTTTATTGAGGAGTAACTCTTAATTTCAAGTGATTCGATTTTTTTAAGAAATTTAAACATTTCTATCAGGATGCTATTGTTATAGTTTCAAGTTCTTTGTGCTTTCTTTCTGTTAGATAATGAATATTTAAAAAATACTGGTGAGTACCAAGATCATTTTGTAAAAGAGTATAAGGATTCAACATTTAATTATTACGGTTTAATAGGTTTTACAAATTCGCACATTAATTAATATATTTTCTAAGGGGAATCAAATTTCTTTTTTTTTTCAAACTTAGGATTTTTCAGATTCCTGCCTTTATGAAGTTTGACAAAACCATAAGAATTGTTTCTTAAAAAAGTAATAAATTGGTTGGACTGCTGAATTTTTTATTGTGAACTTAACTGCCATATTAATAGATCTATCTGTCAGGCAGAATTCTTTTTTTAATGGTGGCAAATTTCTATGTTTTTACATAAGTAATTTCATAATTTTTCTCACATTCCACTCTAACTCATCACTTTTTTTAGTGCTTTATTCTTCTTTCGGCATCAAATGATTTTTTTAAGAAAAATTTACCGCATTCCTGGTTTATTTATCTTTCGTTTGGTGTTTTGAAATTATTCATGTTGAATTTCTTCATCCTTGTACTTACTCTTCAGTTTCCTTATGCATTGAAAAGGTATATACATAGCTTCTTATTTCAGATTTTAAACCTTTTAAAAAAACATACAGTCCTCACCTGCTATATCAAGTTTGTTATTTTTTACAACTTGTTTTATTAATGGATAAGTAGCCCCTTTGGATAAAAAAAACTATTTTCCGTCCAAGGCCTATTTGATATGATTTTAATCGTTTCAAATACATATGTAGCAGGTAGTGTAGTATAACAAATTAGTTCCTACCTAAATGCAAAACATAGTTTAAAGAAAAAAGGAAAATACTACGAAAAACAATTTCATCTAGCATTATTCATACAATTAACATTATGTCAATTAATGTTGTCTGTTGTAATGTTGTCTGTCATTATGCATACAATTAATGTTAAGTTATGATTATACCCCTGTTCGACATATAACTTTTTTCATTAAAATTTTTATTATCAATCTATAGTGAACTAGATAATCAATTCTGATGATCTAACTTCATTAAAACCTGATTTCATTTTGAATGACCTTTTCATTTTTTGTCTTCATTGATAATTTATTAATACATTTACCTTCAAATATTTGTTTCGTATCAACTTGGCCTTTAGCCAAACTTTTTGGTTTGTAGAAGAATGACTTTCCTTAAGGAAATTAAACAGTTTTTTGAAATTTTACAAATATCTATCAAATATGAACACTAAGAAATATTTCTAACGAAAACCAACGTAAAAAGAAGTAGCTATACAGGATGTTCTAAAACTCAACGTCAAGTGGGCTCATAATTAAAGGGGGATTTATATCAGCTCTGGGAAAATTAACCAAGGGATGCGGATTTTTTTTAAATGATGACTACGATATTTATGAAAATGAGGAAAATTGACAACATCCATCATATCATTAAGTGTAGTGACCACAAATTTCACAGTGATTTTTTTACTTAGCAGTACTATTGCAGTCATAAATTGAGCAAAAAACTGCTGATTTAATTAAAATTAATGTAGTATGAGTCAGTTTGAGAAGATTATGTCACTTAACTGATTCTCCATGAAAAGAAAAGTACTCCACACTAACCTAGGCAAGTATTTTTCAAACGATGACTCATTTAGTGACAATTCCAAAATGGTACATCACTTACTACTTTACTATCTGTAACAATTTTTGGCAATTTTTTTGACAAAATGATTTCATTTCAAGAAATTAAATTTTAAGTGTGTAATTCAAATTAAGCAATGAACTTAATAAAACGGAAAATATTTTGTGAATGAGTGGGTATTAACATCACACTATTCAGCTACTCGGACAACATTTTTGTAAAACTTGAATTAAGTGCTCAAAGTGTTTGTCTTTAACACGAATACATCTTTATAAAAATTTTCACTGGATGAGTCGTGAGTAACAAGCTTAATTTATTCTTCCACTGCTTCGACATTCCTTTGGCACAATTCAGTTACTTTTTTGATTGCTTTAAAAAAAATTAGAAGGGAAAAACTTCAAACATTTAATTCTCTAAAGTATTGCAAAAATATTTTATGTTTTATTTTTGAGTTGACTGCTTGGTTTGAGTTGCACTTAATATTGAGTTTTTTTAAATGAAGCAATTTTAAAGTCAAACTGGTGCATGAATTCTTAAGGGACTACAAAATAATTTGAAAATGGATATAGTTATCTTTTGCCATTTAAACACGGAATATTCATCAATTTCTGTCTTATCTGTATAAATGTAGGAACTAAACAAATAGTTCAAAAATTCAAATTTCCTAAGTTTTTCACCATTTGTTATGTTGTTATCCGAGAGAAATTTTACTCCATTCCCCCTAAAACATGTCATAAAACACAAATGTTCTTGTTATCACTTTTGTTGAGGCTGATTTCTGAGTGTATCTTTTGTAATGACTCCCAAGCTCATGTGTAAGCAAAGTAAAAATCGCAACAAATTACTTACAATAAGAGGCTGTCTGGAGCAGCATATTTTTGAAGTTTCTTCCCTTATAACATGCAACCTGCATTGGGAAACAAAGATTTAGTTATTTGCATTCATATTAACTTCATAGAGAAAGTTAATCTGTTTTGTATACACGTTAAAAATTTTCAGTTTCATTTTTAACAACTCAGAACTTCTAGATTTGATACATGGAACCCCAAAGTTCAGTGGAACATCCAAGGCCTAAAAACAGAGTTGCTGAATGAGTGGGTCCCATTACCCCCAGGAACTCAAACTCCCTTATATTCAGTATAAAACAACGATGCTAGGCCTGTATATCTGTAAGAGGGGATCATAACCCCTACTAACTCTGCAACCACTGTTTCATACACTTTCCAACTGTGCTGAGCGTGACGCATGTTCATATGTGTATTATAACTATTGAATGGTTATTTTTTATTGCATTATATCAACCCTATGTACGTACCAAACTTCATCAAAATCTGTCCGGCAGTTGTAGAAATTATCGACCAAATCCGAAAATTCTCTTAATTTTGAACACCAGTGTAGTTCAAAATTCAAACTCTTTCAGAGAATATCAGTTGATGGTGTTAAAATTATTTGGATCTCAATATAATTGAGGCAGAATCCAGAACAAGAAAATGCCCCCTTGAAAACAAGGTTTGAGTCCAGTTTGCCCATGCCTTAAAGCATCCTTGCTGATAATTACCATTTTTGTATTTTTATTGCATTTCTTTGACACATGTGTACCTTTCTGTCACTTGTACCAATCAACATTCATTTCAATTTAGTTTTGTTTAATAATTTCTATCAATTTAAAGCAATTTTGATGAAGTTCTTTTCCATGTTTTTTTCTATTTTACAATATTATTTGTGCTAATTATTTCTTATCAAAATCAGCTCATTTCATATATCTAGACTGCGGCCTTACAGTGGTTCCCAAGTCATGTTGGGATCCTCGGCAATGAAAGAGCCGACCAAAAAGCCAAGCAGGTAGTAGAGTCGGCTCAACCGGCAAATATACTGCCATGCCCCCCCAAAAAAAAAAAGGAAAGCCCTGGGAAACTGGCCACTGCGCGGGCCCAATCCCAAAGCACCTGGAGAGAGCCAAGGCTGTTGCCCACTTTCGTCTAAGTACCGGACATGACTTTTTGGGAGTATACCTCCACCGACTTGGCGTGGCTGCTAACGAGGCCTGCCCACTCTACAGCTATGTCAGAATGGATGGCGACCACCTGCTCAAATGCACTGGACTGGACTCAATGAATACCTGGCTGATGACATCGTCAATTGGTACTAGGAGGCTCAGCGTCAAATGGTCAAGAAGCCAAGCATGGGTGTTGGATAAATAAAAAATAATCTCATCAAAATTTATTTTTGAAATATGAAGTTCGGCATTTCTATTTTTTTCCTCTGAAGTGAAGTATTGATATGAATATATATTAATGTGTAGCCTATATTACTTCTAATTCTCTCTTTTTTTTAGCAGACTCCAAAGGCATTTTTTTTCCTACAAGAAATGAATTTTTTTACAATGTCAAAAATGTTTTTTTATTGGAAAGAAAGAGGAAAAAATTCCTAACTTCTTGTAAAAAGATTGCAAAAGAGACAAACCTCGCTAAATGATAAAGATCAAACCTGAATTGGCACACTACTCTCCAAACTTCCATACCATAACAATAATGAGGATTTTGAGCCTTGTCAGATTTAATGTGCATTAGATCAGGGTGTTCAGTGGCATTAAACTCATGACACATCAGAAATAATATCAGCCATCAGCTGGCAATCAAGACGACTCACCTACAACAGCTTTCTATGTCTAGGAGTGAAAAACAACAAGTACGAATTCCTTTCTAAATGCACTATTCTCTGTGGCTACTCATTTATTATTATTTTAATACACTGAAAAGAACTATTTGCCATTGTAACCTTTTGCAAATTCAAAGCTTTAAATTATGCATATTCACACTTCATTGAATAGATTTTTTTTAAACTTTCGAATATTTGATAAATGACTGAATGTTGAAGTGTGGCATTTTTATGCACTTTTCTTTGCTTCACTGTTTTTAAAGTTAAATTGCAACTACTTTTGCTGAATTGATATAAAAAAAATGTATACTCATGTGACTTCAATAAAAAAAACCCATAAGATATAATCACATTTTAATTATAACTTAATAAATTATAGAACAATGTTAAGCTATATATCCATGAAATAAATATTTTAGTATTACACATATATAAGAGAGTGCAAAAGATAATATTACGAAATCAATAAATACAACACATTAACTTCAGGATATTTATGAATAAATTTATAGTATGTTTAAGATATTTCAAAGTTTTAATTATGACAAAGTTCATTGAGTAAATGCCATATAAGATTTTAATACAGCGGTCAAATTTTTACACACAAAAGTTTCTATAAAACTATTTTTTTGTGTGTGGGCATTTATACATTTAGAGAAATCTTTTAATAAAAATTCATTTTTGAAAGAAAGCTTTTGCAAGAAAATGCATGTAAGCACATAAAAGTTTTAAATCTTGCCCTTACCATAGATCATGACCTGGCATTTAAAACATGAATCACAGCATTAAAACATACTCAACTTATAACAAAAGAAAAGAAAACAGTATATATATTTTATTTAGTGATGGAATTGGAGAAAGATGTTTTACGATGATCTGATTTTATTCTTTCTTATCTTCAGATATTAGATGAAGATCCCTCCCAACTCCTTGACGTGTGGCATGCATCATCTCAGGAGAATGTTCCTTGTAAGTAGATACTGCCAGTTCACGAGATTCATCCCATTCATACAAGCATCTGAAAATTAGTTGTAAAATAAATGTTTTATGTGCTGCTTGAAAATTCATACATAGAGGGGCATTAACCTGTGATCATTAAGTTTTATATACTTATGATCCCTGTGAAGTACAAATTAAGTTTTTTTTTTAAATACAAGAAAAAGAGAGAAAAAAATAACTCAAAGTAAAAAATTAAAAAGTACAAATCTTTAAAATCTAGTTTGTTGAAGGAATTTATTTATGTGTAAGGAAATTAAATAATTTTCTAAGGAAACAAGTTGCATACTATTCAATGAGAAAGCCTTAAATAAGATTAAAAAGTAATATAAATGCATGCAAAAGTAAAGAATAAATAAGAAAACATCAAAGCAGAATAATAGAAATAAGAGTTGACACAGCAATATTCTTATAAAAAAAACAATGGGATGAAATAATTTCTTCAGTAAATTTCTTTGCACTTTAGCATCTCAAAATATTAAGGATTATACATTTTCCTTAACAGTAAAATATTTGAATATGTGTAAAGCAAATGATGTATAATGTGGGAAAGAATTTCACAATTGGAATAAGGATAGGATTATCCAAAAAGAACCTTCTCAATAAGTGAATTTTACAAAATCTGAGAAATAGTTTAACAACTCAAATATGAAAATATGCAAATGATCAAATATGAATACAATACAAAAATACTAAATGCAAAAACTTAATTTTAAAAGTAAAATTAAAAAATACATACTGAATAAAACTTTGGGTTAAGAATGTTTTTTGAAATTGTTGTATGTGATGGGACGATGAATAAAAAGTTATATATATATATATATATCAATTTTCTTTTGATAAATACCATAATTTAGATTTAAAATTTTTTGTAATATCCAAGTTATGCAATGCATCCTGTAATATTATTCTCTACAGATGGTAAAAACTTACAAAAATAGAAATTGTTTCTTCTAGAAAAGTAAATTTTTTGCTTTCTGGGTCTTTAGATTAAAACTGGTAGCATTTTACTTTCAATAGATATTATAATACAAAATATATGCAAATATATTGAGTTTTTAAAGCAATACACTCCCATATGTGTAATAATAACAATTATATATATATATATATATATATATATATATTTCTTGAAATATACCTTTTCTAGAGATTAGTAACTATCTTAATAAAGTTTAATAACATGAACTGCTATTCAATAGAATTAAAATTAATTAGTTTTATCCAAAAAAATCTTGTTTCATTCTTATGGGGTATTAAATTATTTTTTCTAAATACAAATAATTACACATGCAAATTAATGCAGCAAAAGCAAAAATGTATGCACCTTAATAAATGTGTGTATGTTCCAAAATTCTTGATATAGATTAAAAAGGAAAAAAAGCTGATTAAAAATATATTCAGTTTTAAAGCCCAGAGTAGGTTACACACACAATTCAGATACTATATTCCTACAAAAACAACAAGGAGTTTTTTTACTACATATTGTTTCCTCCAGTAAATTCAGTTAAAAAAAAAAAATTTATGGGCATTTTTTTTCCTAGAAAAAGTATATAACTTTTAAATAATTTTTTTTACAAAAAAATCAATAAGAGAAACAATTGCTTGTTACATGAATCTCATTACCTGTAAATTGGGCGGACAAATTTCATTCGTCCTTGCTCTGTAATGAATTGGACTGCATCTGGTATGATATCTTTCCAGTGAGCTTTCAAACATATTCTTATCCATCTGTGTATGTAAAAATGTTTGAGGCAAGTTAAAGAATATTTTCATAGAACAAAATATAAAATATCTATTTCCTTAACTTATATATTCATATATAAAACTTTACAATATTATTAAAAGAAAATATCTACAAGATATAAAACAAAGACTTACCTAAATTTTATTTCTGCATTATTTCTTTCACCAACTTTGTAAACCTCATTTAATTTCTCTACTTTTTTAATACTCATGGGTTCCTTAAAATAAATAACTTAATTACTCTTTAGACAACAGATTATTAAAAAGGGAGAAACATTGTAACTTAATTTTAGCATTTCTTTTTCATAACGTAAAATTATTTTTATTGCTACTTTATTATTTATTAGAAATAACCAAGAGAAAAAATATAAAAATTAAAATAGTTAGAACTCGAAATAATTTTTAGTAAGTCAAAGTATGAATAAAAAATTAGGGTGATAAGTTGAATTAAAATCAGAGATTAAGTGAAAAATTTTAAAAAAATGATTACAGTTTATTGACAACAAAATGTATTTTTTTTTTTTTTTTTTTTTTTTTTGGTGTTCAAATATAGATATTCTTGCATTACTGTCAAATCTTCATATAGCAGTAAGGTATATCTAGAAAATCTAGTTCAATGCTGTATAAATAACAGAAGAATATTTCCAGGTCTTAAAATCACTTCTATAGGAGGGATTACATAAAGAGTAACAAAAGAAATTGTACAAAATAAATTAAAGATATATGATGCATAGCAAAACTACTGGAATAGCCACAACACAAACTAGTAAGCTTTCATCTTGAACTTCTCAAAACTCCAGCAAAGATAATAATCTTCCAAGTTATTTTCAAAAACTGAACAATTTCATAATTTAATTTTAAAAATTTTACACCAAACTAGTTCATGAGATATTTGTCAGAAGCTTGAAAGTAAGAAATCAAGCAGTAATTTTTCAAAAACTGAAATGATTTTTTTTTTTTTGAGGATTTCTTTTAAAAACTAAATACAGTATTTAGATATATATTAATTTGTAACTGAATAATTTTCATTCAAAAGCAGTAACATTAGAGGAAAATGAATGAAAACAAAGCATGCCTGTTGACAGCAATAGTATAATTACTAAAATAAACAACTTTTTCTTAAAATCTGACACAGATGTTTCTCAAAAAATCATAAAATATTTCTGAATTCTAATTTGGTATTTTTAACTTATTTATAAAATTTAAAAAATGATTAAAAATAAGTAATTTAATAGTTTTCATTGTGTCTTAAAAGTTATAGAAGATAATAATTTTATAATAACTGAAATTCTTAAAAGAGTTATTTCTATTTTTTTATTAATGGAATTACACTAACTGCCAAAAAATTAAAACAAAGAAAAACGTTATTTTCCAGAAGTCAATCTGAATTTGAGAGGCTGCAAATTACTCAACAGTCAAATAGAAACATGCAAATATATTATATAACAGCCAGTCAGTTTCATGCGAAGAAGAATGCAAAAAAGGCAGTAGTATAAGAATCCAGCATCATGAAGGGTTAGAGTAATTGTATGTAAGTATTAATAAAGTGTTTAGAACTTTTGCATGATTAGATAGATGTGTTTTTTTAAGTTTCCAGAACACAAATGACAATAGTGAGCCCTGGTCTTCTGTGGGATATCTTGAAGCATTACAATCAATCACAGAGGTTACGCTTTTCTTCTATATTTATCTATCATGGAAAAAATTCCTAACACAACAAGCAGTTGTTTGAAGACCTACATTTGGTTATGCATGGGTTACCATACATAGAAAATCAATAAGTACTGTTCTAGCCAGGTGAAATCGAAGACCAATATATGACATCTATGGTTGCAGTGTCCAATGGTTGGATGATATATCTGCCACTAAAATGTGTTAAAGGTTACACATGAATAGATTGTATGTTAGGGTTCACAGGTTTGCATACTTCTATCCTTCCAATCCAGAGGGGCATGACTAAAGAGATGTCTGCAACATGTGAATTGGACTGTGTCTAATGAGGCCAGAACAATGTTCATGGATGAGCCAAGATTTTCCCTGGAATCAGATAACAAATACTTAAGGGTCTAGGGATAATAAGGCACACACAATCAGCCCATCATTGAACATCATCTTTACAGGTGGAAGCATTACCATGTAAGAAAGGACTTGGTTTGGTTATTGCACCGATCTGTACATTTATAGACAATTGTCTGGTATTGAGATACAGTTTTAGAAACTGAGGTTGTATGCAGCAGCAGTTAGATGTGGGTATATTTGGAGTACTTGGCTCTCTCGGGCCTTGATTTCCTATCAGAAGGGTTGAGATCACATGAAAAATAGTTAAACTTGCCCAAAAGTGAATTTAAGTTAAAATAAGATGCATAAATTGTTCAATATTTATGATAAAAGTTAAAGATATCTTCAAGAAATTTAATATATTACATAAATTTACTTTATTTCAGAATTAAGAATTTAATAAAAATAGCCGTTTCAAAGATACAAAATTATTGAACTACTTCAGAGATGTAGTCCTGCTTTCATTTTATTTGATAATGTCTGTCACCACAGAGTTGCAATCATCGAGGACTACCTGGAGAGTTATAAGAATGTGTATATATTGGATGGAATATTCACTTGAACACCCATCTCCACAGAAAATCTTTGGAATGCACACATCATACCGAGTCTACATGTTTCCCACTCCCAGAGTTGCAAACTGCTCTAAAGGAAGGATGTGAATATTTGATTCTATGCTGGTTGATCACCTTATAGATAGCATGGCTACATGCTGTAAGCTTTGTATAAGCATGAGAGGTCATCACGTACCTTATTAATATCGATTTGTTTATTTTCAATTTAAACTTCATTTTGTTAGTGACTCCAAAATGACTTCATCTTATAACTTATGAAAGTTCAATGTTGTTTTCATCTTTGTATATGTATTGTGTCATTAAAGCTGCATTTGTTGATTTTTTTTTTTGTATTTTAGCATTTTGTACTTAACTTATTGTAGTGAGTTTATTTATGTATTATACTAATGGATAAAGCCAAATGCTAACTATGTAATGTGCCTTCTAGCAGCTATTACTTTAATAAAAACCTGATTTTACTTTATTTGAAAAAAGAATTACACTGCAATTTTATACATGTATAAACTTCATTACAAGTTTACTATAAAAAGCAGGAAAAATTATTAATGTACCTCTTGCTCTAAGAAACCCAAAAATACTCGGACTTGTGGGGATGAAAAGTTTTCAATGTCTTTATGCGTAAATTGACCTAAATCATTATCATCTGCTTTCAGCCAAGCGTTACTCAAACTCAAACATTTTTCAGCCATACTATAGTCATACCTAATTGTTGGGAAAAATGTATTAAGAGTTACAAAAGAAAGAAATAGTATTCTGAAAAAAATATTATTATTAAGAACTAATTGAGAAAAATTAAAGAAAAGATTGCAAAAAAAATCAATATGTTATCATAATATATGTTGATCATAATGCACAAAAGCATAGATCTCAATATTTGTATAGATATTTTATTAATTAGTTATACAACAAATCAAACAAAAGAAAGAAATCTAACAGACAAAAACAATTTAAATGTTTCAAAATTAAAATGTTAGAATAACTATTTTAAAGTGTTTATCAAAATTTTGTTAATCAAGAACATAAATTTCAAGATACAATCCAATATATACATAATCATCCAGCTCAAAGTACTTTCAAACATATTTAAATAAGATTGCTTTATAAATGCATTTGTATAATTTATTTTAAAATTTTATCAATCATGCCATGCATCTTCTATTTAAAACATAATTTTAATTTTAAAAAATCAGTATTACAATGATTTAATTGAGTCCCTTTGAATTATAAAACAAACTAGGAATTTAATGTTATTAAACCAAAGTGAATGAATATTTGGACAGCTGTTTATTAAAAATCATGATATGTACAAACAAGGGCTATTTTTTAAAAAAAGGTTCAATTGGCTGTAGTTGTGCCCATTCTCATATTTAAAAATTTTCTTACTTATTTGCTCAAGACATGTTCAGTCAAAAAATCAAATGAAATTGAATACCATAGCAGTAGTTTATGTGATTTATATTATAAAATATGTTTAAGATTAATAATGGATTCATTACCTGTGATTCAGTATCCGACAACAACAAACATTTCAGCCACAGGAGGCATTGTAAATTATGTGAGGTGTACAGAGGTAATAAAATAAGTGATAGCAAAATGAGTAATTGAATGTAATCAATCAAGAATGGGCAGGTGACAATGATGAACTGTGAGAAGGCCGATTATAGATGATATAGTGGGCACACAGTTGATGAAAGAATTCATGAGGATTTGCACTTCACAATTAACACTTTACCATTACAATTTCAACATGCTTCAAGGCCAATACTTCAAAACTATGCCCACAAAAATTGCAGATTTATATAGCATAGGCTTAGAAAATCTGTGGATTGCTATGATAATATTTAAACAAACAAGATAACTAATTATATAGAAAGATAGCTTAAGATATAAGAAAAGAAATGCATTAAAAATTGACATATTTCATGCATTTGATTTCATTAAAAAAACGACTCATATATATATGCCATATAAAAATATCAACATCTAAAAAAATGTACTTACTCAGGTTTAATAGGTGGTAGACCTGGTGAATACAACCAAGTGTCCCAGTCAACTTCGTTAAGAATTTCTTCCTGAACATAAAAGAATGAATTTTAAAAACAATGCATGTGAAATTTTCATACTACATTTCTTTATGAAAATTTCTATTTTAGCATGAAAAGAGCTTAAAATACAAATCTTCAAAAAATTATTTTTTTAAGTACAAGATTATTCCGCTGGAATCATTATTCTAACAAATTAGCATTATAGTTATAATTAAAAGGGGAAAATATAAAACTTTATTTTTAAGTATTAGAATTCACAATACCTGAATTTCACAACTACACATCATGATGACAGATTGCTTTCTTTTAATTAGTATTGTTATTTTGTAGTTTGTTTAGTTCCTATTCTACTTCAAAATTTTTTTGGGAAAAAATCCTCCAATCATTACTAAAATTAATCCTGTTTAAAAAATTATAAGGGGAAAAAACATTCCTAATTAACTAATATTAATTGCTATTCATATAAAATTAATATTTCAAAAGAAACATTTAAAACAAATTTAATTGAGAAACCAAGAAACAGAAGAAAAGGTTACAAACAACTTGAGATGAATATAACCTTTTTTCTTCACAGTATTGAATTTTTTTAAAAAAAAATCCAAATTTTAAAGATGGGACAAATAATAGTTATCCGATTAATTTAAAAGATAAAAGATCTATATAGATATATTGAATATATAAATGTATAAAAATAAATTTATACTTTATGATATTATTAAGGCAATTAAAAGCAATTTAAAAATAATACAAGTAAATATACTAAAGTATTCACGTATGAAACCAAATTTTAAAGCTTAACAAACATTTTTTCTTTTACTTCATTTGAATAGGCAAAAAAACCCTTAATATTTACATTTATATTTTTTAAAAATATATACATGAAAAATAATTAATCAGTTGTCCAGCTAGCACCAAGTAAGCAACAGCAATTAAGTGGTTGTCATAACTATATTGAATGACTTAGATTTCATGATTTATTTACATATAATTCATTCCTAAAGCTCTTTTACTGAATCAGCACTTTTTAAAGTTGGGGTAGAGGGCAATAATATAGCTTGAATGCAAATGTATTTTCTACTGCAAATTTGTCGTAAATTAAAATATTCAATAAAACTTAAAAAATAGAGAAATTTTGGCAACTGCATCAAAATGCAGAAAAAAAATCTTGTTCTTAAACTTAATAAACTAAAAAATTCATATAGATAGGTGTAATGCAAAAAGATTACATTCAACTATATGTATTCTGAAGAATAGTGTTAGGGAGGGAGAGAGGTACTTAACTTACTAATTAAAAGTGGAACTCAGTAATTCATAAATTCTGTTTTTCATAATTCAATTTTATCAATAAAAATTAATAAAATAACAGATACAATTTAAACAATCTTTGGATGTGTATGTGGTGCAACAAAAATGAAAATTATGTTTCAATTACAATACAGCCAAGAAATATTTGTTTAAATGATTGTTGCATTTCACTGGACTATAAATCTGCTGTTATACAGATAAAATACAGATATTAGTGCATACATTAATGTAATGCATATAAAGAAAATCTTTTATTTATATAATACATTTATTTTAAATGTAGAGACTTTGCTAGAACAATATAAAAAGATTAAAAATGATTTTCTACAAAATGTACTCACAAAAAATATTTAATGAAGCTTACAAATAAAGTTAAAGAGTTTAAAAATTTAAAGAGAGAATGTAGTAAAATAATAAACCTCATAACATACCTTATCTGAAAAATGCTTATACAGATAATCTTTCCATGTATCAGTATCAATAGACTTGTATTTAAATTCTTCCACATATGCTTTTAGGAATTTTTCAAAAACCTCTATGGAAAAATTCATAAATTTCCTTAAACATTTTTTTCTCTCTTGGCCAAAAGATTAAGGTTTTTGAAGAAAAGGATAACAAACACTAAATGATTTTAAAAATAGGAAATAACTTCACATATCAAATTTATAATTATTCTTTTTATGAAATAAGTATATAATTATAAAATAATCCCACAACATACTGAAATAACTTATCAACACAAAAGATATCAAAATACAGAATAAAGAAAGAAAAAAAAGCATAAAATTTGCATTTTAAATCAATAGACAAAAAGGTAAAAAAAAGCAATATTAAATATTCTAAAAACTACATTTGTAAAGAAACATTTTTGATAATATAAGCCAATCTGCAGGCCGTAATAAAAGGCATTAATATCTTTAATGAGTTGTCATTTTGTAGCAATTCACATAAATTATGCAAAACATTCAGCAAAATGAATAGCAGTAATGTATTGTTGAAAGTAGGACAATATAAATAATATTAAAGATAATGTCTAATAAGGGCAATTGAGGAAATATGAGAAGAGTCCAAGAAATAAAATGTGTTACTTAGTATAATCTAAAACTGTCAACAAAGAAACATTAAAAATGTAATTAACCTTTCGAAAAATTGAAGCTGAAACATTATCAACAAAAATTTGTCCCTTAAACGTTAACACCATTTCATTATAGAATATATGTATATGAAAAAAAAAATTAAATACCTGGTCCACCAAGAATACTCTCTAAATAAAACAATAAAGCTTGTCCTTTTTCATACGGAATAGAGCTAAAAGCTTCGTCAGGATCAACACCTTTCAAATCTGGTACTAATTTTGTAAAATCATGCTTTTCTCCAAGGTGTTTGACCTAAAAAATCTTAAAATTTAACACAGGGAGAAAACAAAGCAAATAAAAGCAAAAAATACTTGTATTTTTCTAATGATTTTAACTAGATGTTTATTAAAGTTTTAATAAAATGAACAGATATGATGCAAATTAATATAAAAATAAACAAATTTTTCAAAGTAAAATCTTTTATAAATTCAATTATGTGCCTTATAATAAATATAGTTTAATAAAACATAACTGTAGTAACCACTTAGTAATCAATCATGATGCAAATAAAAAAATTAAAAACCATACACTTTGATGACAACAATAAGTGATGTTGTTATAATGATTTTAAGTCTGTCTTTGGATGATGTTAAAGAATAGGACCCGAATTTGGTACATTTTTTCAGATATAAAAGAAATAAAAAAATTAATGATATTCTGGCTTCACTATCCTTTAGAGAGCAGCACTTTTTATCATACTTCCCATTTTTAATCGAGTTGATTCCTTTTTTATGGTATAAAATGTATTTCGCATTTTTTTCCCTATACTGTAATGTTAACTGTGGGTTATGCCTTCACGTATTAAAACAAAGAAGAAAGTATTCATGAAATATTTTGAAATTTTTAAAAACACTGTGTTAACAGAGGTTTGAGTTATATTGCAAATTTCCCTAGAAATTGAGGCATTTTTCTGTTTGAAAATGTGCTTCACATTTAGTTCAAGCTCTTGTATTTTTACCGAAGACAGCCTTAGGGAAAATTTTTCCTTCTGCAAAAATATCAGAAATTTGTTACTGATTTCATAATTTTTACATTGCAGTACTTTACCAAACTGTAACAAAGTAATGAAAATATGCTGGCTTGATTTTTTTAATAATGCACTTTAAAGCAACATAAAAACTTTTGGCGATAGGTCTCGTAATTTTGAACTTTGATCATGTAACAAGGGTAACACCTGAGTTGGCAGCCCACTATCCAAACTTCCTCACCATGCCAATGTGAGGATTCTGAGCTATGATTGCTTTAACCTGCAGCAGCCCTTCTGCATGGTAGGTTTTCTGAGGTGCTAGGACATAAACTCATGACTCACCAACCATGAGTTCATGACCATGATCACTTGGCTACAGATTTTATGCTTGAAATTTATTGGTTTGGTACTTAACGGATAAAAGAACATTTCGCTACAGGTAACATAAACATATTATGAAACTATTGAATATTTTAATTTTTTATCTGAAAAAGGTGCAATAGATATCCACCTAACTGCAGTAAATACAGATGCCTTTTATTTCAAACATGTAAAAAATTTTTTAAGTTAGTGCCACTTTAGATGCCACTAACATTGCTTTCCAGCAAATAAAACCATCTATGTAACATACAGCAAAGACATTTAATTTAAAGGCTACTAAATTTACATATAAAATAATAACCTAGTGCCAAAACCTAAAAATGTAACTTTTATTTACATAGCTTAATTATTTCATTGTAAATGTTATATTTTTGTCTCCCAGCAAAAAAAGAAAGAAAGTAGCAATAAAATAATTTTTTATTGAGAAATAATCAATGCGAATGACATGGAAATTTTTCACTAAGAAATGCTCATTACATAACCACCACTACAAGTCTTTAACAGGCTTTAAATTAAAATACTCACTTCACATTCTAGTTGGGTCCATCCGCCAATACATTCAAAGTGTCGAAATGCTTCACCATGCATTCGACCAACAATTTTTCTTTCAAAAAAAGTGGTAAACCCTTCATTTAACCTGAAAGAATTTTTCATTACAATTATAATACTTTTTAAATAAATTTACTAAAAAAGATAATATGCAATTATACATACAAAGTTAAAAAAAATTACAAATTTGTTTTGCTACTAATCTTTTACTTCAAATGTTTAAATACTTAAAAAATTATTTCATAAAATTTTTTTTTCATATTTTAAAAATTTTTTCATATTTTTCCAAGACAATTTTTTTTATTCATTTTTTAATGCACCAAAATAAAAATTTATTCAATCTATCGTACAAATATCTAAAACTTGAATTTTTTGACATATTTTATAAAACAATATTGTATTCAAAATAATTAAATAGAAAACATACCAGAAGTGCTCAAAATTTTTATTAGTTACTAGATTCCCAGTCCAACTATGAGCAATTTCATGAGCAATACATGGAACAAGAGACTTATCTCCTGCCTAAAAGTTACAATAAAATATTATAGTAATTTTAAAATATTTGAAAAATATAAATTATTAATATTAACAATATCTGAAATTAACATTCAATTGTTTTTATTGTGGAGCAGAGTATTCATACCAGTATTACATATTGCAAGTAACATTCGAAGATAAATTCTTTTTTGTAATCCTTGGGTATATTGCCTGCCATTAATTGTAATAGTAATATTAGTATTTAATTTCTTAACTGAATTCTAAAACTAAATCCAGATTACTAACAAGTATTTTGCTTTAGAACACAATCTTACAGAAATAAACTTGAATTCCAGTAGTCTCTAACACCTTTTTTCTAATATTTGAAGATTTCTTAAAGCTACATTCTTGATAATTATCACAACCATTAAAAGTTTTCCCATAACAAAACAAATTCTAAAGATCTTATTTCTTGAACATAAACGTTAAACAATAATATTAACACTTAAGTATGCTACTTCAATTTATGCTTTTGATACATAAACTTCAGTGTAGCCATATATACACACCTAATTTTTTTACATAATTCTAAGGCAGGGGTGGCCAAATTTTTTAGTAAAAGTGCCACTATTTGATAACAATATATATATATGCTACTTTTAACTTTTCCAACAAACAAAATATATGAAAACATGAAAAAATTTTACGTATAAGCTTTTCATGGAATTTTTACACAAATAGGACACTTTTAATTCAAATCCATGTAGTCGAGCTTAAAAATATTATAATAATAAAAAAAAATTTCAAACTTAGGTTTTATTGATAATACACTTTCTTCAAGGTTCAATTAGTTTGGTTAGGGGTATAAAATAAGAATGAATAATTTAATAATAAAATAATTATTAAACACTCAGTACCTGTTAAATGCAGTTTCTGAATTTCTACTTTTTTTTTACCAAACCATCTGTATTAGGATTAGCTTTTGAAGATGCTAGCAAAATTAAGTTATTTTGGTGAATAACAACTAGTTTTGAGCAAAATTTACTTTATCCTGCTCATAAATGAAAACATTAATTCACAAACAGATTTTAATCCAAATTTTGAAGAGTGAGACAATTCCATTTCAAAGTCCTTGGTCAGAAAAGTGACCAATTTCCCCTCTAAAAAATTTTCAGATCACCATGGTGTCTGTTAGAACTTATGAATACCAATCCCTTGACTAGTCTGTTTTGTATTCTGAGGGGACAAGGAAAAAGTGTCCTCTTGCTTAACTAGAAGTAAATCTTTTCTCTTATGCCTCACTACTCACTAGCAGGGGTGTAGCTAGCGCCGTATCAATGATATGGGGACCCCAAAGCATGCAAGCAAAAGAATAGCAAAATAGGTATGTGACTACCCCAAGATCCTCGGTTTGGAGAAAATTTTCGAAATTTTTTTTTTTATGTTTATATATCATAGCCCATACGCTTAAGATT
The DNA here is from genome assembly GCA_019973935.1 of Trichonephila clavipes. Lineage (NCBI taxonomy): Eukaryota > Metazoa > Arthropoda > Arachnida > Araneae > Nephilidae > Trichonephila > Trichonephila clavipes. The sequence continues at coordinate 351,845 of BMAU01000600.1, read as the reverse complement.
CCAAAAATACTTTATTTTAGTTCCTACGATATTTAGAAGCTAAGTTATAGCTTATTTAGTAAACCGGAAATGGGTGTTTAAAGAGACATAAAAATGTAAACAAAAGGTTTGAACGTCTTTTTCGTGACTTTTAAGCAACATAAATATTTAATATTTATGGTAAATATAGATCAACGTATCCTTTACTTATTTATTAAGTATCTGTTACTTATTTTTTTAATCTGGCAACTGTTTTTTTTAATTCAAGCTTGTTTTACTGAATGGCAATAATATTATCGTTTCTAGTTTGTTTACATTGTTCATTCTAAAGCGTTCTTCTTAATTATTACTTACCTTTGATAATTTTACAGTTAATTCATTTATTTTCATTTAATTGTAACGTTTTATTTGATTGTGAATAATTTCAAAATGCCGAAAGCTAGATCGAAAGTGTCTAGAAAGAGAAAGTTTTATGGTAATAGGTTTACCAAGTTAGCACTTAACAGTAATAATACGTCTGCAAGTGAAGCGAAATTGAGCACTTTTGACAGTTTTGATGTGCCTGAACCTGAATTTCATGGTTCTACAGGGAATAGAATTATTAATTTCCAAGCTTTGATGGGAATTATTTCAATCTTGTGTTGTTCGGAATGTTATGCAACTGGATTGAAACTGGCAGAAGATTCTAAGGAAGGACTTTGCTCTAATTTGTGTGTGGCTTGCAGTTGTGGTTTCATGACTGGCTTTACTTCTACTCCTAAAGAAAATAAAAAATTATCTCTCAATACTTTATTGGTATTTGGATTGAGATTGATTGGCAGAGGATTCACAGCTGGTAAGAAGTTGTTATGCACTTTAAATTTGCCATGCATTTCTAAAAATACCTTTAGAGCTCATGAACTCAAACTGCTGGAAGCAGTACAGTTATGTTCTGAAGAAAATATGAAAGCTGCATTTAAAGTGCAAAATTTTTTTAAAAAAAAGTACAACTTGTGGTGTTTCAGTAGATGGCACATGGCAGCGAAGAGGCCATATGTCACTTAATGGCTGCGTTTCAGTTATTTCCATTGATACTGGAAAAATTTTAGATTTGGAAGTAATGGCTCAGTATTGTAAAATGTGTGAATTGAATGTGAAATGTGAGCATGTATGTTCAAATTATAAAGGATCCTCTGGAAACATGGAAGCTGTTGGAGCTTTTAGAATTTTTTAAAGGTCACTAATCAAACGAGACCTGCAATATACCGAGTACTATGGTGATGGTGATTCCAAGGGCTTTTTACAAGTGAAGGATATATATGGTGAAAACAGTGTCATAAAACTTGAATGTATAGGACATATACAAAAAAGAGTAGGCTAACATTTAAGGAAACTAAAAAAGAACACCAAAGGACTTGGTGGGAAGGGGAAATTAACTGATAAATTTATCGATAAACTGCAGAACTATTATGGGATTGCCATCCGCAGCAATGTTGGATGTCTAAAAAAAATGCAATCTGCTGTAATAGCTGCCTTCTTTCACTGCTGCTCTAGCAATCAAAATCCCACGCATGGGCAATGTCCAACAGGGAAAGACAGCTGGGGCAAGTATAAACATGCATTATGTGATGGTAAAGTACATGTGGACAAAACAACAGGCCTTTCAAATTCAGTGATTAAAGTGATAAAGCATACTTATTTAGCACTCTGTGATAAGGAGTTGCTAAAAAAATGCCTCCATGGCAAGACTCAAAATAATAATGAAAGCTTTAATAATGTATTGTGGTCTGTTTTGCCGAAAGAAATTTTTGTCCATAAAAAAACTGTTTTTGGGTTCATACATGGCTGTCATCTTATATAATTCAGGGTTATTTAGGGCTATTGCCTGTATTTAATTATTTAGGTTTAGGAATTGATCCAACGACAGTTAAAAAACTAAATGGGAATTGACAGAGATAATTCAAAAATCGAAACGCCAGCTATTACCCTCAACAAAACTCTCCAGAAAAAAACAAAAAGCCAAAAAAAGTCCAAATTAGCTAAAAATGAAGCTAAAGAAGGCTTAAGCTATAAATATGGGGAGTTTTGAAAATGTTTAGTTAGTAGTAAAGTAATTATTTTGAGTTAAAATTATTAAATGTGTTTTACGAGAAACTGTTATTCAATATTTTTCTTCACGATAAAGCTCAATACAAAAAATATTTTTAAGATACTAAATCTAAATTTTCAGAACATGTTTTATGTAGTTCTATCTGTGTTATGAATCAAAATCTAATCTCTGTGTATATATTTATGTACCAAATTACTTTTTTATGAAAGAAAAAGCATTAATTTTTTTAAAATTTGAGTTTTTGCGTAAAATTTGGTATATTTAAAAAACTTTCAAAAGTATTACAAATTTTTTTATTCCTATCACAGATAAAGATGTTGCTTATGTACTCTATAAATATTATTTGAATACATTTATTAGAACTTTGTGTACAAGGTTTGTCGTAACTGCAATTTTTCACCAAAATTTCGCTAAAAATAACAATTGTCATAGTCTACAAAACTCTCCAGAAAACAACAAAAGGGTAAAATAAAGGTCAAATCAGTTTTACATGAAGATAAAAAGAGCTTGAGCTATAAATATAGTGAGTTTTAAAAGTGTAAAATTAGTAGAAAATTTTTCATATAGTATTAAAATCTTTAAATGCATTTCCTGAAAAACTATGTTTTTCAATTTTTTTTCTTCACGGCACAGTTCACTACAGAATTTCTTTTTAAGATATTGACTTGAAATTTTCAGAAAATGTTTTAATCAGTGTTATCTGTGTTTCAGACTATAATCTAATCTCTGTGTATATATTTATTTATTTTATTGCACTTTTTGCGAGAAAATAACATTAGTGTTTTGTAAAAAATTGAGTTTTTGCATAAAAATTTACATATTTCAAAAACTTTCAGAAGTATTTACAAATTTTATAGCTATCAACACAGATAATTATGTCATTTATGTTCTGTATAAATATTATAAGAATATATTAATTAGAATTTTCAATACAATCCTACCGCAACTGCAATTTTTCACTAAAATTTCACTCAAAATTCCCAATATTTCCCAAATTAATTTTAACTTTGTAAAAACTGTTTTGGAATTCTTACTTTTATGTCCCATTTCAAATAAAAAAATGCTTATTTAGTTGAAATTTTATATATTTCAAAAAAGTGCTCCGAAGGTAGTCACATACCTTAGGAGCTCTTAGAAAGGGCCTCCCAGGAACATTGATACAGGGCCCACTCAGGTCTAGCTACGCCAGTGCTCACTAGTATATATATGTAAGGATAATTAAATTACATTAAAAATTAAATTCCCCCATCTAGCACTTAACTAATCTTTCTCAGTTCACATCTTCAAGTATCAAACTAATCACCCATTTATTTCTTCCAAACATATGGCCTAGCCAATAAACATGTCTAATTCCAGATCATTAGATTTAATAGCCAACATATGTCAGCATTAACTTTCAAATACCCTCTTCAAATCTGCGATACCACATTTTTCAAGTGTTATCCATTTTAACCGAAAATCGTGGTGTGCTTTTTTACTCCCTGCTCTTGGCGTCAAAACAGATGTAGAAATGATTGAATAACGATCGTCTTTTCCTTTTTCTAACTTTTAATATGATTCTGTCTTCAAAATTCATGGCATATATATATATATTTATATCATTATTTTTGTAAGCATTTTACTCTCTTAAGCATAACAATTTCTGAACTTATCTCATATAAATTTAGTTTTATATAAAAAAAATGTTGAAACAAAAGACCCGCCACAGAAGAGATTCAAAAATGTGTAATTCATTTAGCAGAGAGTTTTGAGAATTCGGTTTGCGAATTAGTAAATAAAAAACAGGATTTAGATTAATCTTTAAATTTGTTCGTTATTCATTTGTTGTACAGAAACTTATTTTAACCACAAATTCGTGTTAGAATTATTAAAAGACAATTTTGTGACATAAGCATATTTTATTCAAACCATTGTTGTATCGGTCTACTTAAATTTATAATTTCATTAAATTAAAATTATTATTACCCAAATTACTTTTGTCTGAAATATTAAATTATTATAAATGTTACTCTACATATAACACTATTTTTCTTAACACCAGAAAAATCCACTTTTAATCTTGTTTAAATATCACTATTTAGGAAAGAGGGGGAATGAGAACACATAAAAAATATTATACTCGGGGGAAGTTAAATTTATTAGGATATGTCAAAATATTTTAGAATAAATTTTTAGATATTACTTGAATTGTCAATGACATGGCAACATCAATCAATCAATGGGGAAATCAGCACTGGTAAAAGTGTAGTCTTGATAAATACTTTCTTCTTCAAATTTGGTATCTCTTAAAAGTTAATAATAGGGGAGACTGATTTTTTGACAATATCTGAAATTTTTCTTAAAGCAGTTCTTTTTCTACAAGCATCATTACTGGATGGATACAAATTCTATTGGATCCAAGCATGGCAGATATAGAAATTTTTTAAAACAGCATTTTTGATTCATCTTGCCATAAACAAATACACTCATTCAGAACAATGAATTATTAACTAACATTATTTTAAATACTTTTAATAAAAAATCGATTCTTTCTAGAGAAATTTGTAAACATTTCTAAGGATATTTTAGTTATTAACTGAAACACACCATTAGTATTAAAAATGTAAAGGTAAATACATGCATCTGGTAACATAAATCATTAAAAAAAGGTAATATATTGTTTTAACCAGTTTTATGAAATTAAAAAAGGAAGATCATAACTATAATGGTAGGCAAATAAATCTTTTCTAGTGTTGTTGTCATACATTTTCAATATAAATTTATATTATATAAAACAAGTATTATTTATGAATAAAGAAAATAAGAAAATTTTCTTTAGCTAAAAGGAATATCATAACTTACCAATAAAGTTGGAGTTAGGAATGTAAGGCAAGGATTTTCCATTCCACCAAAAGAAAAGGATGGAGGCAACACTAATAGATCATACACTTCCCATACATAATCCCCAAGAAGATCTTCAGCACATTTTAACATTTGCTCAGTCTAAAAAAATATTTAAATGATTGTAAAATTAATAAGTAATAATTAAAAAAAAAGGCTTTTACAAAAAAAAAGATGTACCTCAGAAAATTCTTCTGCAGATCTATCAACAAATTCTTTTTCAGTCCAAACATGTGTTCGAGGTCCTATTTGCCTGCATATTAAAATGTTTTAATGCATTTTCTTTTTTTAAAAAAAATTATGAAATGAGTATTAAAATAATACACACTTGCTCTCAAAGGCACCAACAGCAATAGCAAATAGATAACTGGGAATAGGTATCTGCAAAGCAAAGACAGAAAAATTAATGCCAATTAATTTTAAAAAATAACTTTACAATTTAGTTCAAAATATTTACTTAAATTATGATAAAAAAATGAGGAAATTACTTTTTGAACAAATTTGAAGCTCTTCATCAAAGGATCATCAGCCATATCTTCACCATCCCTAACAGCACTCATTAAAACTATCAATTCATATGGAGCTGTGATCTAAATAAATGAATTTATGTAATGGAATATAAACCAAAGAGAAAAACGGAATAAAAAAATTGTAAAAAACATTGGCACTTAACAAAATCCTTACTAATATTATAAATGTGAAAGTTTGTCTGGATGTTTGTTCCTCTTTCACGCAAAAAAAATTGATTGGATTTTAATGAAACTTTACAATAATATAGCTTTTAAATCAGAATAACACATAGGCTATAATTTATATAGATATTGTATGAAGTGTCCAAAATATAACATTAGTTACCAAGTATGAAACAATTCTGCCATCTGTAAAAAAACCAGCGACAGCATATACCTATCTTTTATGTAGAAGCCATTATTGCCAAAATAATGAACCATAAATACAATAAAAATTGATAATTGCACATTGTAATTCACGTTTGGTAGTAACAAATTCATTCTTATATCAAAATAAATATTTTAATAGCTACTAGCCATATAAATCCATAAATAAGAGTATAATAAAAATTGAAAATTGCTTGTATGGTGGTAACAAATTGATCCTTATTTCAAAATAAATACTTTTAATGCTTCTGGTATTTAAAGTAGATAAACTTTGTCTTTCACACTACATCATTTGGACAAATTTGCAACTTTGTTTGCGGTTAGTAGTTAATCATAATGCTATAGTTTTAATTGAATAGGCAGGTATTACATTTTTTAAGTATAAAAATAATAACTGCTTAACTATATTTTTTGGAAGTGTAGGAAAAGTACCTACTAAGAATTATGCCTTGAAAGCGTAAGTCTAATCTTTCCCAAAGCTCTAGTAAAGCTTGAGCTAGGAAGGTAGCTAGACTTAACAAAACGTTTCCACAAATCGAACTGTGAAGACTTGAACAGGCGGAGCGTGAGGCAGCTCACAGAGCTGCTGAGACACCAGAGTAGTTCCAAGCTCGGCGTCAACCTCATGCTGAATATCTGGCACCTTAACGAGCTGCTGAGACACCCAAACAGTCCCAAGCTCGGTGACTTACAATGAGTCTCAGAGAGATACGGAAACTATTGAAGCAGCTAAATCTCGCAAATGCGCTGTTGCTGAAAGTGCACAACAGCAATGTCTAATATTCACAAGAAACACATGGGGGTATTCGATAAAGCTGCATTTGAGTATGACGAGACTCTTGATTACGAAAGCCAAAAACTTATAAAAATAGAAGTGATGAATAAAGAACACAGATTTTGTAGTGCGCTTAAATGGAAGAAGGAATCTGCAGGCATGTGTTGTTCGGGGAGGAATAGTAGCCCTTCCTTCAATAGACGAGCCAGTTGAACCTCTTAAAGAACTTTTCTCTTATGAAACAAATGAGTCTCACCGTTTTCTAAAAAACATAAGAAAATACAATACATGCTTCCATATGACATCTTTTGGGGTGGATAACATTTTTTCGATGCAAGGATTTTGCCTGACTTTCACAATCCAAGGGCAAATATACCACACAATTGGTTCTTTGCTTCCTGCTACCAATACACAACCAAAATTTTTGCAAGTTTATTTCATGGGTGGTAAGGAAGCACAAGTTAATAGGCGTTCTGAGTACGTACAAGGTGTGGAAAAAAACACGGTTCAAAAAATGGATTTAAAATGGCTAAAGATAGAGTGACTAGCGATGATTAAAAGGTTGTGATACACCCAGATCGTGTACCATGTGGTGAATACGAAAGACAATTCAATGCCCCAACCATAAATGAAATAGCTGCCGTAGCAGTTAGTAGCAAACGAACTGCGTCTCGGGACATCATTATTCAGGCGCATAATGGCCGGCTTACCAGAGTTCCAGACACTCAGATTTTATGATGCTCTCGAGTACCCGATAATTTTTGCAAAAGACAAGAGGGATACAGTTTTGATATTCTTCAGATAAACCCATACCAAACAAAAAAGTGTCCTGCAAAGACTTTCATGCAGATCATATGATGGTACGTCGCAACAATATTAATTTATTGCTTCGATGTAAACTTCTTCATCAGATTTTGGTGGACATGTACGTCAAAGTGAAGAGTGAGCACTTAAGGTTTATTGCCTTGAAGCAAACGAAACTGCAAGCAGAAAATTATATACATTTACAAGATGTGATAAGGAATGATGTGGATTTAGATCCAAATGACTTGGGTCAAACGGTAATTCTCCCATCGTCATTTATAAATAGCACAAGATATCTTCATGAATACACGCAGAATGCGTTCACATATGTGCGTAACTACGAGAGGCCTGATCTGTTTATTACAATGACATGTAATTCTGCCTAACCAGAAATCACTAGAGAGCTCATTCTAGGTCAAAATTCAACGAATATAAATGACTTAACAGCCAAAGTATTTAAAGTAAAAGTTCAAAAATTAGTTGCTCTATTTATAAAAGGTAAAATATTTGGTGATATGAAGTGCTTCATGTACTCGATCGAGTGGCAAAAAAGAATGCCTCATGTGCACTTACTGCTGTGGTTGATGGAAAAATTACGCCTTAACCAAATTGATGAAATCATAAGTGCGGAGATACCAAACCCAGAACCTGATCGGAAGCTCTATGATACTGTGACCAAAAATATGATTCACACAGTTCCTGTGCTGCACTAAATCCATCCTTACCATGCATGAAGGAAGGAAAATGTACCAAAAAGTATCCAAGGGTACTTTTAAAAGATACTAAAACCAACAACAAAGGCTATCCTATGTACAGGCGTAGAGCACCAGAAGATTGGCAGCTGTACGATAACTTAAAAAACCCAAGGTAGAATACAGGAAATATTGGTTGGCAATAGCTGGATTGTCCCATATTCTCCTCTTCTCTCTAAAATATTTAATTGCCATATAAATGTAGAGTTCTGCAATACGGTAGAGGCGATAAAATATATTTGAAAATATATGAACAAAGGTAGCGACCAGGCTATTTTTAACATCCAACAGCAAGGGAATGTTAGCATTGATCTGAGAGATGAGGTACAAACATTTCGAGCTGGTCGATATGTTAGTAGTAACAAAGCAGCGTGGCGGATATTGAGTCTGCCTCTGCATGAGAGACACCCAACATTCATTCATCTTGAGGTACATCTATCTGCCCAATGGAGAGTGGATTTCCTTCACTGAAAAAAATTTTAGAGAGAGAATGGCCACACCACCTACAATGACACTAATTGCAAAAACATTACTTTATGTTGACGTACCCCACTACCATACATGGAACGTATTGTTGAAAGAATAGAAACGTTGTGTAAAAGGAACACCTGTTGATGGCTGGCCAGGTATGAAGGCAGGAGATGCTCTTGGATGCATTTACACAGCGCACATTAATAACTTCGCATGTTACTGTTTGCAAATGCTGCTGAATGTAACACGGCCCCACTAACTTCTTGGATGTAAAAACAGTTGATGGCCAAGAACTTGAAACTTTTCATCAAGTGTGTGAGAAGTTGGGGTTGTTGGGAGATGACAACCAATGGAATGCCACAATGGAAGAGGCCGTACTGAGTCACTCTCCTTTGCAAATAAGAGAGCTATTTGCAATATTGATATGCACTTGCGGTTTATCCAATCCACTTCAACAATGGGATAAGTATAAAGTTGCGTTATCAGAGGATATCTTGCACTGATTTGAAAGAATGGATCAAGTCAACAATGATCTATGCTTAAATGAAGTGCTAAGACTTATAGAGGACAAAATAACAACGATTTCCCAAAATAAATTGTCGAACTTTGGTATGCCCACACCACAGCATCGAGGAGAGCTGTCGACCAATTCGATCAAAGAGCTAAGCTACAATACTGCTTTATTAGATACTCAGGTCAGTGAAACTGAGCCACGCCTACTACCCAAGCAAAAAGACATTTATAACAAAATATTACGAATTGAGCTTGGTGAAGGCAGCCTTTTTTTCTTGATGTCCCAGGCAGTAAAGGCAAAACCTTCTTGCTTAATTTGCTTCTAGCAAAAATTCGTAAGGACCGTAATGTTGCATTAGCTGTGGCTTCCTCTGGGATCGCTGCAACATTACTGAACAGCAGATGGATGGCACACTCTGTTTTTAAATTACCTTTTAATCTGGCAAGCAAAGAAACCCCAATGTGCAACATCAGTAAGAACAGTGCCCACTGCACCCTGTTGCAACAATGTAAGCTGATCATGTGGGACGAGTGCACTATGTCCCACAAACATGACATCAAGGCGTTTGATTGTTGTCTACAAGATATTCAAAGTAATCGAAAGTTGATGGGTGGTGTGGTAGTGTTATTGGCAGGGGATTTTAGACAAACTTTACCTGTTATCGAGAGAGGCACTGCAGCTGACGAAACTAACACATGTCTGAAAGCATCATATCTGTGAACCAAAGTTGAAAAGCTTTATCTTACCACTAACATGCAAGTCCAGTTATTCAGCGATGTTGAGTCAAGAGTATATGCTCAAAAACTCCTAGAAACTGGTGAAGGACATCTAGACACCAAGGCTCTTTTCACACACCAATTTTTTCATGTTGTGGAGTCGGAAGATGAACTCATCGCTCAAATTTTCCGAATCTTCAACAATATATTCTTGATGAAAATTGGTTGTGTGAAAGAACTATACTGGCACCAAAAAATGAGAGTGTTGCAAAAATAAATTAAAAAATCTTGGGCGAAATAACCAGCGAAACATCATCGACACAGTCATGTCATCCAATGACACTATGAGTTATCCCAAGGAATTCCTAAACTTTTTGGAGTTATCTAGGGTGCCATAACATAAGTTGGAATTAAAGGTAGGTCTATCCATTTTGTTAATGCACAACTTGGACTTGCCAAGATTATGCAACGGTACTCAGTTGCGAATCACCGAACTAGGACGGCATATTGTAAAGACCACAATCTTAACTAGAGAAGCCAAGGACGACAATGTTCTTATACCACGCATCTCAATCATACCCAATAACTTACCATTTAATTTTAAACGTCTGCAGTTCCCATTAAAAGTTGCATTTTCAATGACTATCAACAAATAATAAGGCCAAACTTTAAAGGTAGCAGGTATACATTTGGGCACACCATGTTTTTCCCACGGCCAACTCTACGTGGCTTGCTCAAGCATTTCTAAATCGCAAAATCTGCATGTTTATGCTGAACGAAAAGAATCGTTTAACATAGTTTATAGGAGTATATTGCATTAGCTACCTATAACTTTTTCATTACCATCAATCATCATATACATCCATACATCTATCAACACAAAATATAGAATTTATAATACCTATCAGTGAGATCATCAAAAATACATATAGTTTCTATTTACATACATTACACAATATAGAACAAGAGTCTCTCAAAGTTACTCTGTCTGTCTGTTACACCTTCATGACTAAACCGCAGAATCAATTTTGATGAATTTTGGTGTAAAGATAGATAGAGAGGACCTTCAAGAAAATAAAAGCTACTCGAAGTACTAATCCTGCCCAGATGAAGTCGTGGGCACCAGTTACATACATATATATACATATCTATGTAAATAAACTGTACTCTAATAAACTTTATTTTGTTAAATATATGGGGAGGGGGTTGTAGTATTCTTTAACATGAAATTCTTTAAGTACGAAAAAATATTTTATACCCCCTCGGTTTTGTGTTAAACGATTTTTACTGCATGTAAATTTTCTATAAACTATTTTAATGATCCAAAGTTTAAGATTCCTTCATGCTATTTGTTTATCTGTATATATAAAAATATATGTTTGTATGCATGACCTCGCTTCACTCCAACACCGTTCAACCAATCACTATGAAAAGTGGCATGTATATGCATTTTTTTATGGAGAAGAGTTTTATGCTATCTTTTTTGTTACAGCTCCCCACCAGGTGGTGCTACAACATATCAACTTCTGCACCGTTCAATCAATTGCCGAATTGCCAACTTGATTCAATTGCCAACATTTCGCTATGTTTCCATTGAACTGCCATTAACCTATTACACTTCTAGATATAAATTATTTACACTATTTTAAGCATTCATTACACAAAATTTGTAACGTCTTACTTTTGCTGAGCAAAGATCTGCTAAGGAAGGTGTTTTCAAAAATCAACCCACAAGAGAGTTAAGAGGCGTTATAAATTTTAAAAAAATCCTTTTTATCAGCTATTAGATCTACAGACTTAAAATTTTACAAACATGTGTTCTTTTTTTTTTTTTTTTTAATATGCATTTCACCTAAAATTAACTCATGAAAAACTTCTTCATCCTTCAATCTGTATTGTTTAATTTTTCAATTCACCCGTGTGAAGAACGGGTATACCAGCTAGTTTCTATATAATTTTAGAATGAAATAAAAATGAATGGTGGCTATTTTCTTTTAAAAAGCAGCATTTCAAAGACTTTTTATTTAAAAAATAAGTAAATATTTTATTTCTTTAAACTATTAAACATAGCTAACTGATAAATTTTTCATAAGATCAAAAATAAATGTTTTTATAAAACATTCCAGTTTTGTTAACAAAAAAACATATACATACTGTAGCAGTGTAAGGAGCTTTAACCCCAGGAGTATCTTGACAAGGAAATATTGAACGTGCATGAATAGCCTAAAAAAAGAAATTTAATTTTGTAAGCACTTTTCAAATTGTAACCAGCAAATAAAAACAGATTCTAAGATTGCCATAGAATTTACTAGAAATTTATTAAACGTTTTATGAGTAATGCCAAAAATCATTTGATATGTTCCAATAACTTCCTTCTTAACTTGAGAGTCATGAAATTTACTAAATGAATCTACACCATTTTAAAGACTCATAATAAATCAGGGAACCTTCTGATTTAAGGAGAAAAACCTATGACAATATGTATATTATGAAGCAAATAAAAGTTTGGTGAATTCAGCCTCTAAAACGGGTGCAGAATTCCAATCATTCAGATTATGTCATTATTTCACTGAGATATAAAATTACAAGATTCATCATTGTCTGTATAGCTCTAAACCAGGTCTAAGCAACTCAAATTCACAAGCCACTTTGTGACGATGTATAACATTACAGTGGACCGCACACTTTAGGTAAACATTTTTTTTAAAGAATGTAATACAAATACAAAATGAATAAGATTTTAAAGTCTATATTTATATTGGTGTTGTCCATCTTAGTTGGTTTTCTACAAGGACATCAGTTAATAATGAACTCTTTGTAAATTTCCTCTTTGAAAATTACAAATATATATGCATCCCAAAGCTCTTACAATTTGTTGTGCAAAACATTTAAAGTTGGAAAATCTTTTGGATCTAATGCAAGAGCTATACAAATTAATTTTTAATGTAGACATAAAAATATGTTTCATTTCACTGCTGCACTGTAACTCATGTCAACATGAAAATATTTTAAACACTTTATCATATTTTGCTGATTCTGAGAAACAACTATCAAATGTGGTTATAAGTTACTTATATCATTGGCATATTTTGAGAAATTTAACATAGAAAAATGTTGAGTATTATTATTTCTTAGTTGGCACTCAAATAACAATTTATAATTTAAAGCTTTAATAAAGACACAAACATTGGTTATTAAATTATCTTGCTCTTGAAAGTCTTTATTTAGTTGACTAAGCTTTTTTGTTTTATCAACTAAAAAACAGGTTAGACCAGTGCTTCTCAAACTTTCAATATTTGCAACAAAATTTTCAATCAATATTCATTGCCCCCTCCCATAGAATAACAGTGTATTGAATGCAATAATAATGTTCTTTGATGCAAAAGCATCAATACAACCTTAATTATAAACCATACAAATTAACAAAATAAATATTAAATTTTGTACATGTTACTTTTAAGTAATAAGATAAGTATTATGTTACTTTTCATATCTAATTTTTAATTTAGAACAGATAGCAATGAATACACACAGTGTGTTTTATTTTTTATGCCAAAAAGTATTTTGTTTTGCTTCATTTCAGTAAATTAATAATTTTTTTTAAATAACCTTTTATTTTCAACTTTTTGATATGCTAGTACTCCCCATGTGCTGTTATCATGCCCCAAGGGGGAGGGGCACAGTTTGAGAATCATTAAAACAATCATCCCATTAATCACCACTTAATTCAGAAACAGATTTTTGTTTCTTGTTCATAAACGCATCTATTTCTACCAATTACAAAAATCTTTCTAATAATTTTTCACAACTAAACCAAATTCAGAATATAGTTTACCATGGAATTCTTTGAATTCCAGTTGCTGCTGAGCATGCGTACAAATGTAATTTACTATTTTTATAACTATATTCATGATGTGATTCGAGGATAATACTGGAGAACATAATTTTGTTGATGCATCAGAGAATAAAAATATCATTGGTTTCTAAGTATGTTTCGCTTATCTGAAAAAAATCTACCAACATTTGTCTTTTAAACTTAATACATGACTTTCTCCTGTAAATTGGAATGAATAATTTACACAGTGAATCAATACCACAAGTTGAGATATGTGTGACTGAGATATCTACATTTTCATCATATACCAAAGAATATGTTTTAAGTTGGTCAATTTTACCTCCCAATAATATATTTATTTCAGATGAAATGTTATCAATATGATGACATAATGCAACAAATTCAGATTCAATGGAGCTTAGTGGAATAGTTTCCTTGAACACCAACTAAAATCTACAAATGAGCTCAAAATTTGATCAAACATCCACTTGTAAAATAACGAAGGCTGAAGCGTTATTTCTGCTGTTTAGTTTTTTCAATATCTACCTAAATAGCTAAAAGAATATATTTTACTCTAATACATAAAATTCAACCACGATAGCTTATCAAAATTTAAATCTTTAAGTACATTATCTAATTCACTGTGCTAATATCAGCTGTTATGATGTAAAAGCTGTAATGCTTTATTTTCTTGTTTTTTAAATATAGCCAGACGGTTGCTTAAGATAAACAGATTAATTTAACTTGCCATATAGATATTCTGATTTTATATCAAGTTGAGCATGTTACAATCACACCAGCATTGCCAATAAGATAAGTAATTTTACATTTGAAAATTTATTAACAGAAAAAAAAAATTTCGCCCCATAATCAATTTAAGCTTTTTATTAAAACATGATGCAAACAATCTAGCTTTGTATTTTTTATATTATTTTCATCATTTTTCATACAAAAAACCCCATCCATTCACTATTACTTTATTGGTGGATCTACTAATTCCCAAATTTGTGATTTCCCATCTCATTTCAAGTTCTTCCCACATACCAAGTTTCCATTTATCTCTACTTATTTGAGATTCTTTAAATGTTCTGAGTATTTCAGAGTTATAACACTCATATTCTCAAGTTTCATAGGTCTCATTTGATTGGGAAATTTTGAACTAATATTTGAAATTTGCTTAAAATAAGAATATTTAGTATTTGCTTTAAAAGAAAATTTTTACTTTCAAATTCTATTGTATTGTATTTTTATTACAATACCTTTCAATAATGTTTTAATCCCTAAGTATATTTTACTCTACAAGAGGGAGTAATAATATACATCTATTTGCCTCATTTTAATTCTAGGATATTCTTTTTTTAACTAGTTTGTAGTATCCTCCACATAAGGTCTTCAACCATCAGATTCCTTTCTTTTGACTGAATCACTCAAGATTTTCAAATTCACTTCTGGAATTTGTAAAATTTCACATACTTGTGTGACCTTTTTCCCCCCCATTTAAAGACTATGAATATGAATTTCATCATTATATATATGAATAGTCTCAATAACTTTCCTTTCTTTATAGAAATATATTCCTAGTAACATTTGGCACAATATGTGTAATTAGAATGCTAAGTTTGGCATTAGGTTGGAGTTTATTTTCATTTACTTCATGAATATATGCTACAGACCTATTAAAACTATTCTTTTTTTTTACTTTCATCAATATACACACAATAGTTTCAATAACTTTTCTATTTATTTATTGAAATGTATACCTGGTAACCTTTGGCACAACATGTGTAATTAGAATACCAAGTTTGGCTCTGGGTTGGAATTTATTTTCATTTACTTCAAAAATATGAATGTATGCTACAGATCAAAATATTTTGAAGTGTCTTAATGACATCATGGCTCTACTAGTATAGGATCCCAACTCTCAGAGTTCTTTTGCATTTCAAACTTCGTTACACTTGAAGTATAAGAATCAGTAACTATTTGAACTTTTCTTTCCCCTCCTCTTTTAGTTTGAGCTCTATTTTCCCAGATTCTGTAATTAACTGTGTGTGTGTGTTTTGTAATTTTATCAACTGTGAATCCTTCATCTCTAACTTTATTGAGAAACACTGTACTAGATTGTTGCATTTTGTAGCAAAATTATGTATCAGTTGAAAATATCAAAATTACAGGCCTCTGGAACCCAGCTTCTTTTTTACTAATTTCTCACGGTAGATATCAATAGTTTCAAACCTGCTGTTGAAACAATCATCTAACAAATTGGCTGAGAGGGCTCTTCAAGCTGGCTCAAACTCAGCATTTGCCATGCAACTTTGCCCTCTTGGGTATCTGCAATAAGGGTTTGGTATTTTCGTTCAACCCCCATGTAGATCACTGAGTATGATTTTTGCTTTTTTCATTTATACTTTAATCTGTCTTAATCCAATGCTTCTTTAAGACATGGTTTTGCAATTCCCAAGATAAATTTCTGTCAAATCTTTCTCCATTAAAAAAAAATTTCCAGCTTCCATAATTAAAATATCTGAGCTTGAAAAAGGTGATATATAACTCCCTTCAGTAAACTCTGCTATCTTCTCCATGAAAATTCACAAAATCAAAAGTCCTTCATCAATTAAACAAACTTTTTTATATATTCAAGTTAAAGCATTTAACTAACTCATAAAACCTATCATTTGTTGATAAGCATAGTCATTTACTAATGAATCAGAGCCATTTAAAAAACTGTAGAAATATTTAGTATCTATTGAAAGAAACAGTAAACAAAAGAAAATGCATTTAGTTATGTACTGACAACATAGAAAAGATAGTTCTTGATAGGCTAGAAATCTGAATATGTGTTCTATCTAATAGCATAAACAAGAAATAATTCAACAGTTCCTTATTGACAACCCATTGCCCTCAGTTAGCTGTTATCAATCCCCTCTTCTGTATTATCAAGAGCATAAATGAGCAAATTTTTTCTTTATTGGATAGCTTCATTCAAATTGTAAAGGAGGGTTACAGATGGATGCCCAACAAAACTGATCCTTTCAGTAACATTTGACATTTTTGAACATCAAATATTAAAAGAGTTCATAGTCCCACTTGTGTGTAATAATATACTGATACATTTTTAATAATTAATTCATTATTTCATTTATTTAACATTTTTTTTGTACACATACATAACAAAAAACAAAAGTTTCAATAGCATTTTAAAATCACCTAGAAAGCCATTCAGTGGACTATGTGTTGGTCAGGCCTGCTCTACACTAATAATAATTCAAATCAACTGCAATTTCAAACTATTGGTGTGAATTATTAAGAAACATGCCTGTGAAATTCTTGGTGCCTGACACTTGGCTTTAGAAGATGGACTTCAGAAGTCAAATAAGGTAGAACATGTGGTTACAAAAGGCAAATGAAGTAAATTTGTATGTCCAATTATTGGAAAGCATAAGGATTCTTGAGAGCGAAAAGTGAATGAATCTTAAACAGTTATTTTCTTAATTTTTTATCAAATATTTGTATTTAAAATTCAATGATTCTTATAAAAAAGAATAAAAATTTTCTAATATATAATAAATTATACTAAGAGAGCTTCTACATAAATTTCAGCCTTGTAAAACAATTTATAGCACTATTATATATTAAAGTGTATGCAATCATATAAATGCACTTGATTGTTTTGCTTTAAAATAAGTTGGTGGCATGTATAATTTTTCAAATTTTCTACTTTATATAAATATCAATCTTTTGAGAAAGATATTTATTAAAATTTCAAAAAATAAAAATATTAACATATAAGACACATTTAGAATTTATAAACATATCCTATCCATAAGCTACTGTATAGAAAATATTTTTATGTAATAATAACTAAATGTAAATTCTAAACAAAAACAATTATTGATAAATGAAATGTAAAACACCATAAGAAATTAAAATTAGCAGGACCATACTTTAACAAATTTTAGAAGTAACTATCCAATTAGTTTAAATTTTATACTTAGTGGCTAATAAAAATTGATATAACTTGCAATTTTGAAATATTTACTTAATTGTGAAATTTACAATATAGCACACTCTCATAGTTACATGAAGTATTTTAAGGTACATACGCAAATAAAATAGAATAGAATATTACCAAGTCTAACCAAAGATTTTACTTAAATTAAAATAGTTAACAAAAACACATTTTTTCATCAAAAACTTTTTCTCAAAACATTATAAATAAACACAAATTATCCTTACAAAAAAGGTGCTTTTTAAAAAAAAAAAAAAATTATACATGAATTACTCAGATTAATTGAAAAAGTTAGGTTTATCAGAAATTATGTACAAATTAAGCAAAAAAAAAAAGCCGTGACTCATGAAAAATCTTAAAATTCTAAAATTGTATTTTATAAAAGCAATGTAAATTTTTAATTCCCAACAATTGCTTTTAGGATTTTTTTTTTTTTGCCTTGAATTTTAATTAAATGATTTTGTTAACTTTGTGAAATGAAAACATTTTTTTTTTTTGGAAGAAATTCAGCTGAATGCATGAGATACTGTATAGTCAAAGCAAGAATCAAATCACTCTTTAAAATAAAATTAAACATTCACTAATGATCATTTATAAAGGTAAAAATATATACCTGACACATGCTGAACATGTAAGGATGTTTCTTCCCAGCAGTTTGTTCAGGTTCCAGCCATTGTAGACCTGATGCATTAGAAGATGTTTCATATTCTATCCTAATTACCATTCTTTGGGAGAAAAAAAAAGAAAAGTGTATTTTTTATGTCACAGAGGAGTACTAAAAATACCAACAAGAACAAGTATCCAATAAACAAAAAGAAGTTATTTAACAAAAACACTATTTTTTTTAATTAGAATTTCACATTTACCAAATCAAAAGAAAGAGACTAGTCTATATAAAATTTTAGTCAAAGCAAAGTAACTAGTCACCTCATACTTTTTAAAGATAAAAATTTCATATAAAGTATTTAATCAATTTACACACATCAATATTTGGTTAAAATGAAGATTATGCTTTCCTCAGAGAAATTGGCAATTTTTTAAGGGAAATTCCTGAAATCAGTCGATATGTGTTCATAATCATTGTTAACAAGTGTGTCGAACTCAAAGGTTAACTTGATGGGCCACAAAAAATCAATATTCATAGAAACTGAAATTTATTTCGAATAATACATTACAATAAACAAATATAAAAAAAAAACAAGAAAAATTTAATGTTTATGTCTTGACACCTCTTCTCTTCTACTGTCTTTCCTATTTCGGGGAAATATTTTTATTACTTATGTGTATTAATATAATAACCGGGCCACAAAAACGTTCATTGTGGATCGCATACGACCCACAAGTTTGACACCCCTGATCTAATATTAACAATATGTCGAAGTCAAATGTATTTTAACAATCAAAATTACAAATTTAAACATTTTTAAAGGAGAATTATTGGAATTTGGCAAATTATAGAAATATTTTAAAGTTATGAAAAAAATTAGACCATTTTTAAAAATAAAAGTTTGTAAGAATTCTAATTCTTTTGAGGAAAAAACTTTAAGATCAGCCAGAAGGATGCAAAACTGTTCATTCACAAGTTTGTGCATCCATTGTCATATGAACTTCAAACATTTAGAATAGAATTAAATCTCACATTAAGCTATTTAATTTTTTTTATCATAATCAAAGAAAGTATCTCTTGATACTTCTTCCAAGACATTAATTTTAAAAGAAATGAAATCCATTTGGTCTTTTGAACTTACATATACATCATCATTAAAAACTGGATCATACCTAACATGCTTTCTTCAAACCAACTATTTGTTGTTGTTTTTTTGGAATTTCTAATAAGTTTAATCATTATTTTGTGGTATACTCAAAATCAGCAATTTAATTCTTCCTCTTATCAAATATATCATTTTCCAAAACTAAACATTTTATATTACTTGAAATTAAATCTTTAGTAACATATCATTGAACTGTATATCTTTCCCCTTGCACTAAAAAAAGTATATAAAGTATACTTCTCAGTCATATTGTTCAGGAAAATTAATCAAAGACAAACTTAAAAATAAATAAATAACAGAAATTTGAAACAAAATACACAAAATCAGTTTAAAAGATAGTATAATTAATATTTTAAAGATTTTATATGTAAAAAAAAAGGATATAGAATTTCTGATAAATATTTTTTTAAAAAACCCAAAAATGATTATGAAATGTTAGAGAATGAGTGTACTATAGCACATGGAAAAAAAATTAAAACATAAAAAATGTTTTTACAACTGAAATTAATATGCTACTATTTATTAAAAGTTATAAAATATATCATTCTCCGCACACGAATTTTGAGACATTTCTTCGGGAAAATAAAGCAATGGAAGTATATGCAACATATTTACAACATTCACTATATATTTACAACAGAGAACTTGATAAGAGCATGTATATTTCACAGGAAGGTATGATTTAACGCATTATAGAATTAGACCTGACAAAAAAGGAATTTAGAAGGGATTTGCTGAGATTTAGGGTCTTTATCAAAATGCTTTTTCTCCGACAACTTTTTTTATTTATATAAATTCATTGAAGAGTTTTAAAAGATAGCTGACGGATGGATTACCCTAGTACATTTGTCAAGAATCAATTGTGCAATTATTATATGACAGGCAAGTATTCTTATAAAAATATAATAAAAGTTACAATGTTTTATCCAAAGAATGAACTTTTACTTTTTTGGAATCAGTAATAAGGATTTGTCAGAGTAAGGAGAGTAAAAGTAGTATCAGTAAGAGAATCAGTTAAGTAAGGAATCACTTACTTTTTTGCACCTCTCTTAGGTAATTTGATTTCTAACTTTGCTCCAAAATCACCAACAGGATCATCAAGAGTAAAGCCAATTCTATTCAGATTATTTTTATTTTTCACAGCATGTATGGTTAGATCTCTGGTATCTAAAAACTGCAAAAGTAATTATAAAAAATGTTTAGAATAACATTCAAGAAAAAAAATCAAATGTTACAATGCTTGAAATAAAGTATGTTTTTTGATATTTATATGAAAGGAAAAGGCTATTATCAAAAAGGCTAACCATACAAAACCCGTAGAGATTGAGAGCTTACTCTTTTTTAAAAATTG
This sequence comes from Trichonephila clavipes, assembly GCA_019973935.1. NCBI lineage: Eukaryota > Metazoa > Arthropoda > Arachnida > Araneae > Nephilidae > Trichonephila > Trichonephila clavipes. Next base: position 331,005 of record BMAU01000600.1, on the reverse strand, counting down.
ATAATTGAGTTCTAAAAGGGCCTGGAAGCCACGAATTAACAAAAAGTAATAATTATTGATATTTTATACAGCAATTTTTAAAAGAGGTGGAAGAGTACCCTTAAAAATTTTGAGAACTTGTGTATTAGTATTACCATAGACAAATTAGTACCACGCGAATCACACCATTCAAAATCTATGACATTGGTTTTTTTCATATAAAACATGTTAGAGTTTTTGTTTTTTTATACCATGGAACAATTTGCATGGTGCAAATTTTGATACAGTGACACTAATAGGTAAATACCAACTGTTGCAACAAAATGGATTTTTAATTGGCTTAAATGATTGTTTTCAGTAACAATTGGGAATCTACCTTTATAAAATATAGGTACATCAAGGAATACTCAATGAAAACTTACGATTATTCATAGTATATTGTCATTTAGATTAAATACTACTTTCTGTAAAAAGACTGCTACTTTTCAATTTATGAAGAGCCAAGTGTAGTTTCGCAGAAAATAGACAATTGTATGTAATCTTTGACAAATATTCCATGAAGAAAATCTTCCTACTGAGTAAAATTATAGAATCTTAAGCTTTATCTTAAACAATGTAAAAAAACCATAGAAAAACTGGTTTTTTATTGACTATAGGGACTATGAAGCTAAACATGTACAATATACTTTAAATTATGTTCTGTTATTGTGTTTGATGACAATGCATTTTATTTGATAATATCACCAACGCTCATGCTCCCGATAATTGAGAAAAGCAGTCACCAACTCATGGCCACAAATGTTAAATACAAAAGGCTGTGATGCCTAAAGTGTAGAATAGGGAGCCCCCTTGACAAAGTCAATTTTTTGGTGACTGAAGCTAGTATAATATTTAAAATAAAAATATTTAAGAAATTAAAATATTTAAGCAATATTAATTAATATTTCTTTATTTTCATTGAAAAAACCCCGGTATTTACGTATTATCACAACCTATCGGTGACATTATAGAAACAAAGCAAATAGATGCTAATTCAGTGCATATTACTCATAGGAAATCAGGGTTGTGAAATTATTAGCAATTGTATCAATAATATGTAAGTATCAAAACTTCGTTGTAAATTCTCAGAACACCTATCACTAAATTAATTGGTAAATAACTTCGTGACCAATTCTTACATATTTATTAAATGTTTTTACACTTATAAAATGCTTAGTGATTATAAAAAATGCCCCATTACAACAACTTATATAATTTTTAAAAATATTTAACTGCTTAAAAAAGCTTTTCGAATTTGGTTGTTCACTGTTAGAGAAAAAAAATAGCACTAATATTTGAAAACATCTTTATATAATTTTGAAATAAGTCATCAGTTTGAAAAGCTTTTATACTGATCTTCATTTATCTCTATATCACTCCATTTTATTTTACTTTCACTTACCAAATCAGCTTTCATATTTTTTCCTGTCAAGAGACAAATCTACATATCCTGCTAAAATATGTTTTTCAAAATCTACTTCTAAATGTAAATCTATATCTGTAATAATAACGCTTTCAGAATTGGAAAAAGAATTCGGATCGTTCTCGCTTAACCTTTCAGCCATTTTACTAGTTATATGTTGAGGTTTGAAATGAAAAATCTTTATGGTGCATCCAATATTTTGTCGTCCTGATTTGTACTTTTTATACAAAACTCTTTAATGTAATTTAAAAGACAAAATATACGATAGATAAGCTATATTATCTGAAGAACATCGAAATAAATGTTATCAGATTTCGTATAGATTTTTAAAAAGCAATGGTAAGAGAGAACTTAGAGAACAGTTTGAAATTCAAAAGTTCTTATCTTTATGGATGTAGCCTAACCACGTACAATATAACAAAAACAAAAGCGGCGCGTTTAGATTTACTTCATTGTATCTTAGAATCTTGTCTTACAATTGGCTTAGTAATAGCTTTTAATTTCTTTTCAAGGCTGTTAATCAGTAATAGGAGGATAAAAGTACATCAATCATTACTCTACTTTTAATGTGTTAAATAGAATGTATAAGGACAAAAGTTTAGTCTAATTAATTGCTAAGTATACAAATGTTTTTACGAAAAGAATATGCAACTCAACCCTTATTGAATTTTAAGAACCAATGGCCATCTACCACGTTTGTCTATAAGCACACGTCAGTTTATTTCTTTTAAAGGTACGTTTAAAGCGCACGTTGACAGTAGTATACCGGCTTGCATACTTAGAACTCGTCTTTATATCGTCACCTACTTTTAATAATGAGGTGGCTGTATTTTTTAATTTTGGGCGTTATTTTACTCTCCGGTGTAAGTTATGCTGAAGAAACAGACGAACCAATTGTTGAAAATGATATCGGCAGCAGTAGGGAAGGTTCAAAAACCGATGATGAAATAGTACAAAGAGAGGAAGAGGCGATCAAACTCGATGGACTCAATGTTGCTCAAATAAAAGAACTGCGAGAAAAAGCTGAAAAGTTCACTTTTCAAGCCGAAGTAAATCGGATGATGAAATTGATCATCAACTCTTTATATCGTAACAAAGAAATTTTCCTTAGAGAACTTATTTCTAATGCATCTGATGCTCTTGACAAAATCAGAGTGCTTTCTCTGACTGACAAGGAAGCTCTTGCTGCAACTGAAGAACTTTCCATACGAATTAAAAGTGATAAAGAAAACAATGTGTTGCATGTTACTGATACTGGTATTGGTATGACTAAAGCTGAACTAATAGCAAATCTAGGGACTATAGCAAAGTCTGGTACTTCTGACTTCTTGCAAAAGGTTTCAGAGTCCCGCAGTGCTGCTGAATTGAGTGACATGATTGGACAATTTGGTGTTGGATTCTACTCTTCTTTCTTGGTTGCCGACAAAGTAGTTGTAACCAGTAAGCATAACGATGATAAACAGCACATTTGGGAATCGGATGCCAATTCTTTCAACATTATGGATGACCCTCGTGGTGATACTCTACTCCGTGGAACGACTGTTAGCTTATATTTTAAAGAAGAAGCTCGTGATTTCTTGGAAGAAGACACATTGAAAGACCTGATCAAGAAATACAGTCAATTTATTAACTTTCCTATCTACCTGTGGACTACTAAGACTGAAACAGTTGAGGAACCAATCGAAGAAGAAGAATCTGAAAAACCAGAGGAATCTGCTACAGAAGATGAGGAAGATGCGAAAATTGAAGAAGAAAAGGAAGATAAGCCTAAAACTAAGAAAGTAGAGAAAACAGTATCTGACTGGGAGTTGGTTAATATATCTAAACCTATCTGGACCAGGAAGCCTGCAGAAATCAAAGATGAAGAATATAATGAATTCTACAAATCGATTACAAAGGATAGTTCAGATCCATTAGCTAAGACTCATTTTGTAGCTGAAGGAGAAGTTACATTTAAATCCTTATTATTTATTCCAAATGTTCAACCATCTGAATCATTCAATAGATATGGATCTAAAGTTGACCATATTAAATTGTATGTTCGAAGAGTTTTCATCACTGATGACTTCCAGGATATGATGCCTAACTACTTGAGTTTTGTCAAAGGTGTTGTAGACTCGGATGACTTGCCTTTAAATGTATCCCGTGAAACTTTGCAGCAACATAAACTATTGAAAGTTATCAAGAAAAAACTTGTTAGGAAGACTTTAGACATGATCAAAAAAATACCCAAAGAAGAATATGAGAAATTTTGGAAAGAATATAGTACCAACATCAAGCTTGGTGTTATTGAAGATCCAAGTAACAGGACAAGATTAGCTAAATTGGTCCGATTCCTTTCTTCACATGATACCAAAAACTACACTTCCTTATCAGAATATGTTGAAAGAATGAAAGAGAAGCAAGAACATATCTATTACGTAGCTGGTGCTTCATTGGAAGAAGCTGAAAAATCTCCTTTTGTTGAACGTCTGATCAAGAAAGGCTATGAAGTACTTTATCTAACGGAAGCTGTTGATGAATATGCTGTATCTGCCTTGCCAGAATTCGAAGGAAAGAAATTCCAGAATGCAGCAAAGGATGGATTAAGGCTAGATGAGGGAGAAAAGGCCAAGGAACTTCAAGAAACTTTGAACAAAGAATTTGAACCACTTACAAAATGGCTCGAGGAAGATTCTCTAAAGGATAAAATTGGTAAAGCTACTGTTTCTCAGAGATTACATTCCTCACCATGTGCATTAGTTGCTAGCCAATTTGGATGGACTGGTAATATGGAAAGATTGGCTCGTAGTAATGCCCATAGCAAAATCCAGGATACTACAAGAGAATATTACTTGAGTCAGAAAAAAACCCTTGAAATTAATCCCAGACATCCCTTGATGAAGGAACTTCTACGTAGAGTCCAGTCTGACAAGTCTGATGAAACGGCAAAGGATATGGCCAATATTATGTATGAAACTGCTACTTTGAGGTCTGGTTTCATGTTGTCAGATACTTCAAGTTTTGCACAAAGAGTAGAAGTACTTTTGCGTAAGACTTTAGGTGTTCCAGAAGGTGCACAAGTTGATGAAGAGCCAGATATCTTGGAAGAAATAGAAGAGGAAGAGCAAAAAGCTGAGGAAGATGAAGATGAGGAACAAGATTCAACAGACCCCGACCATGATGAATTATAAAGTGCTTCCTAGGTATTAAGCTCGATATTGACTTAAACATTAATTATACTCAGTGACTTTTCATCATTCATATTTCATAGACTATTTATATTGACCATTTAGATGAATATTGTATTTCCATTGCACGTGTGTGAAATTTAGTCTGTTATAAAAGGATACTTCATTGCATTGTACACTAATAGATATGTCTTGCCGTGCAAGTCTTTTTGTTAATTTTGTATAAAAATAAAAATTATTCTCTTCAGAGGTATACTTATTTCATGGGTATGTATTAAATTTAAAATTTTCAGATTATATTTAAGTACAAATGCAAACTTCATATAACATAGTTTTACTTGATCTATTTATATTTTTCATAATTTTATTTCAATAAATATTTAAGACTTCTAATTTTTATAATCTATTCAATTTATAAAAAGTGAGGGTCTTTAATAATAAATTATTTTTGAAGATGTAAACTCTTCTTAGATTAATTTTAAACTCTTTAGTAGATATTTATATTAACTTAATATAGATGTCTTGAAGTAAAAAAATTGGATTTGATTTTGATAATTTTGTATACTATATAAATTTGTGTTCAGTGGCTTTTTGTTCTATTGATCTTATTAAAATTAAAATGTTGAATAGATTTTTAATGTTTTGAAAATAAACTTGCATACAGATGAAAGTTTTTTTTTTCTTAATTTTAAGTTATTCTAGACTTATTTTTCTAAAATATCTAAATTTTTATCTCTGTATATTTAAATTTTTAAGATTTAATCTGTAGGGAAAAGTTTGTACTATAGAGTAATTTTGGTAGTAATATAAAGACAGAATTGTAATATTAAACAGTTCCATGAGAGTTTCAAATTGGGTCTTATGTTACCAAATCAGTACATCATTTTTCTAGAATAGTTTATATAAGACTTACTGGTTAGAAGATGAGGCATAATGGTAGTATTGTCAGACAGAGCTGTATAGGAGACCGATGTACTTTTTGTATTTCTAGGACTTAATTGTTATAATAGCTGTGGATTCTTGTTAATTTTTTATTTGAAATTCTCTACTGTATCATTGAATATTAAAGTATAATATAGATGTAACAATGGTGGGTGATCTCTTGGTCCTATTGTATGCTGAAATCTCAATTCCTTAAAACTGTTGCATAGAGGCCGTATTGTATTGGAGTGCGAGTTCTAATATTAAGCTTGTCCAATTGTGGTTCAAGATTACGATTTCTTTTAATTAATGGACCTTTTAGTTTAGAGAATATTGTTATTTATAATTCTCTGCTAAACAAATTGATTTCTTTTTTTTAATTTGAAATTTTTAAAATATATTCAACTTATATATAATACAGAAATTTAAAATATATACGAATACTTCATTATATTAAAATTATAGCTGTGTGTTCAAAGTTTCAGTATCAAAAAACTTTAAAGTCCTCAATTTCTAAAAGGATGAGCTAATTTATACATTATTGTTCAATTAAGATATGGTAGTTTGAAATCATCAAATAAATTTTTAAGTATAAAAGCAATTGTAATGGAATCTTATTTTTCAATTCTTACAAATTTTGAAAAGTACATAAATTTTGAAAAACCTCTATAAATTCTGAATATGTGTGTGTGTAAATAATTTTAACAAAATTAAAAAATAATCCTCTAGAAATGTAGTTTAACACTACATGCCACAAAATTTAATATAAAATCTTTTAAATAATATAATACAAATATATAATTAATTTTCAAGTTGAGAAAAATTTTAGCATTTGAAAATTAAATTGAGTACAAATATGAGAAATGTTATTAATTTTTACACATAGAAAGCTGTGATGAACTAAGTAGATTTTATATATTTTTACCCGCCTGACATCGTCAGTCGATACTTGGAGGCTCGGCATCAAATGGTCGAAGCCAAGCACGGGCGTTGGAAATATATATTTGACTTTTCCACTGTTTAATATATCTATTAACATCCATAATTCTATAGAAATGAATGTTACAGCAGAGTTTTATTTCTCTCGTGAAAGAGGTACTACATGCAGAGTTGGAGCTACCAAGCTGGCTTCCTAATTTGTAACAGAGTTGGTAAATGATGCTTAATAGTATGTCTTGTTTTATGGTAGAGTAATTATAAATCACTAACAAAGTGGTATAGTGTTTACATTCAATGGCTATCGTGGGGGAAGGAATATTTTACACGTACATTATTTTTAAAAGTTGTTGGAGTACCTTGTAAAAAAAATATTATTGCATATTAAATATGTTTAAGAGAATTTCTGAATCTTAATTTAAGATCTAAAGCAAATAAAACTTCCTTAGAGTACAGATATAGAGTGTATTTAAGTTTTTTAAATTGATGTAATAGTATTTGGTTTTTGAACCTTAATAACAATTCATATTGTAACTTTTGAATGGAATAATATTACAGCATGTATACAAGAATGTAATATTAATCCATACTCATCTTGAATGGACTATCTGCACGACAGGCGGACGCCAAGTAAGTAATCAAGTGATTCCGGCTGCAATATCCACACGTGTTTATTCATAACGTTTGTTTTCCGATAGTTTTGTTGATGACATTCTTTTCTTAATTTTATCTAATTAAAAATATATCATTGTATTTTTTGCATTATTCTAGTACAAATATTTGCTATGAAATATTTTTAACAACTCTTTCATACAATTTTTTGTTTTTTTCTAATTTATTTATCTAATTAGGTATTCGTTAGTATTAGTTGGGATATTTATTTATATTTCTTGATACACTTAGTTATTAATTGTGTAGTTCTTTATTTCATATTTTTTCACAAAAATGGCTCACAGTATAGGTTCAAAACCGCTTCTTTTGAAAAAATCAGCTTGCACCAGATATTGTACTATAGTTGGAAGTTTTCCAGTGCCACTGGAAATCGAAGTGTTATTCCGAATGTGTCGAAAGGATTAAAATTATTCGACGATAAATTCATGAGCAACATATCATTTACTGAGCCTGATTGCTTAGTGAATGATTTATTTTTTTATTCAAAGCCTTGTAAAAGCAGAAATGAAGAAGAGAGTGGAGTACAAGCATCTGTTCAAATCAGAACAACTTGTCAGATAAGTTATAAATTATTTTGTTTTATAGGTACTTTTCTTAAATGATGGTTGCATTGTACTTTTCTATTATGATTGCATTACTATTTACTCATTTATGCTTTAATTTAACTCATTGTTTTAAAATACAAAATAGGATTTTATGTATTAACATTGATATTTATCATTTAATTATAAGTTGGTTCCAAAAGATAAAAAGTAAGGGCAACTATTCAAATTTAGCAGTTTTTAAACATCCATTAAAGAAATGTGAAGGGGCTAATTTATATTTTTTTATAGCTACATTATCAGCAATAATTTTATAATTTGATTCTTATTTTTTAGAGTAGCATTGAATATTTTATTTAATTGTTGATCAGTTATTTGACAAAAATGAATTTTATTTTTACAGTATGTTGCATATTACAAAATTATGAAGATGTTTGAAATCATTCTAATAAAATATTAACCTTCTTTGTGACTGTCTGATTTACTTACTAATTATCTTTTAAAAGTGTTTTGAATTTTTTTTAGAAATGACTTAAGATAATAAGAGAAAATACTATTTCACTATTAAGTTAAAAAAATTACTTATGTTAATGTATAATTTGTAAAAGGCATAATTTGTGTAATGCAAAAAAGTGTAATTTTTCTGAAAATAACACGCAATAAATAAGCATGGGTGTGCGACACTTGGATCACAAACTAAAATTAATGCGAGTATGAACTATATTAAAAATGTACATTACAATTTTTAATAGCACATTCAATATTTTTTTTTCTTCATATAAAATGCCTTTTACATGTTGATCTAATTTTTTAAAATTATACTATATTAAAGGAATGTTTCATCAGAAAAGGTGCAGTAATTTTCAGAAATGCAATTTTATTATCCTCAGTTTAAATATATTTTTCTTATTGAGTTTCATACAATTTATCTATAAATAGATGGTTCCAAAATACTTGTAAAAAAGTTTACTTGTTTGAACCATTGTTTATCTCGTATTAGAGAGTTAATATGAAAGTTTTTGATTAATAAATATTTATGCATTGACGAAATGAGTTTTATTTTTACAGCACAATTAAATGCAAATTACATTGAAAGAATACAATACACACACACATATATATAAATGAATAGTCGCATAAAATATCCATTCACGATTAAATTAAAAATGTATCTGATGTAAACAAAACAAATATTTTTATACCCTTTAAGGTTCACTCTTAGGAGAGCCCCCACCCTTGGCGCGAATTACTTTGGTTGGCGATAATTGCGCCGTCATGGTAACCTTGCTTTTAAATACAACATATGGCAACCCTAACTTTTTCTAGAATTTTCGTCATTTGTGGGCGCGCATTTCAAATTTCATTTTGTTGTTCGGCACCGGGTTGAAAGTATGGCTGCGCTTGTAAGTGAATACACGTTAGAATTTTTTACGTTATTGAATGCTAGAGGCAAGAAAAAATTGATTGAATGGTGTATGAAAGAAGGATTAAGGTACAGAAAGAGGAACGAATAGATGTTTTTTTTCGAGTTGTTGAACGACGGACGAAAGAGGAATTGCTGTGTGTGATTAAAGAATGGGTCCTGCCTGGAAGTACGATTGTTTCTAATTGTTGGAAGGCGTATAAATGTTTGTCAGATGAGGGTTTTAAGCATTTGGAGGTGAATCATAGTGTATGTTTTAAAGATCCTGATACCGGTGCTCATACCAATTCAATTGAGGATACATGGTCGGCAATAAAACGTTTTCTCCGCAATCACACCAACCACGCAGAAGGCATGTTCGACCATTACCTCGCTGAGTATTTATGGCGGCGCTCTCGCGATCATTCATTTCCAGAATTTTTTAAAAGCAGTTGTTACACTTTACCCTCCACTTGGGAAGGATCAACAATAAGAAAGTAAGTGCTGTTGTTATATTTTTTTATCTTAAATGTTAAATTTCTGTATTGTTTACATGTATTTTCATTGCGCATCCATCTTATACTGCTATATTTACTTGTCACCGTTGTCGGGTTTGCTTGGCACCATTTCGTTTTCGCTTGGTGCTTTTTCCGGTTTGGCGCCAAGGGTGGGGGCTCTCCTAGGAGTTTACCTCACTGGGTTTTTAAAACTAAATAGTACCCTTTCTCAAAAAAAAAAAAAATGTTTGGATACAGTAACAGTAAAAATAATTCATGCTTTATCAAATTATATTAAGTTGATTTTGAAAGCAAAAAGTCAGTTTGATCAGCTTATTTCACTACTTAAAAAATTTAGAATTTGAGTTTTTCAAACTCATAAAATGCCCAATTTTTAAAATTTTTTTAGTCGTTTTAAGTGAATAGTGTTTCACAGATTATTGCGCACAAAAGTTATTACGGATTTGAAAATCTATACCCTTGTTGGTTTTTAATAACTATTTAATTAATATTGTCGGCCTAATTATCGGAATACGTAACTCCTTCCGGGGTGTTTATTTGATACAGGAGTGCTACGTGTCATTTCTGAACGTAAAAAAAGAATAATTAACTATACGAGTTTAAGAGCAAAATATAGTAGTAAACAAATGACGCCGTATGCACGTGCACAAGAGCTCACGGGAATTATGTGATCGTGACGTCACATGAATTTAGTCCATACTTTCGACTCACGAGAAAATGCAAAAGTAAATTAAGTTAAAGCTCCTTGTAACAAATTATTCAAATAACAATAAATTTAATTTATATTAATTTTGGAATAATATTTAATGGTTTTTTGTTCATAAATTTTAATCTTCAAAAATATTTACAACTTTAAAACTGCTATTAGGGATCTCTGTTCAAATATTTTGTAGTGAAGTAGAGATTCAGTGGCACATACGGATATCTTTTGGGGAAGAAGGTTGTATTCTAAAAAAACATGTATATGAAAGTGTCAAGGGTTTATCTCTGTGGTAAAAATTAAAAACTTGTTGGTCTAGGGCAGTGATTTTCAAACTGATCCACGGATCTAAACTTAAGCAGGAACAGCTTCGAAATTTTAGGTAGCAAAATACATGGGATTTCTCACACAGCTGTAAACATTTTAATGCAATTCAGAACATTGTGTTTAAGTCAAATAATTTCTCAACATAAGTGGCTACAAAAACAAACTCACAGCATGTAATGCGATTGCATTTAATCTCAATAGACCTAGAATTTGTGTAAAAAAATACTAGCATATATCCAAATTTCTAAATACAGTCGAACCTCTATATTGCGAATTTTTCTATATAGCGAACTTTTTCCTGGAACCAAGCACTTTTCACAATTTTCTTTGTAAAATAACCCCTCAATAGCAAATGGCATTTTCTATGTAACGAACTTTTCCTCTTGTGATTCAATTTTTTTTTCTCCTGTATTTCTGAGCTCTTTTAGCACATTTTATGGTGGTCATAAATCTTGAACTGGTTTTATTAGATGCCTAACTTGCCAAGAGCAGTAAAACCCTGGGTATTTCACCCCAAAGTGCAACCTTTACCCTCCCCCCCTCCTGTCCAATTTTCTGAAAACATCTTCGATATCCCCTTTCACCCTCAGTGGAGTCTCGTGTCCTTGAAATAGTCCCTGTTCATTTGTAGTATTGATCAGTCGTACTAGTAACTTCACTTCTTGTAGCTGGAAAATGTCGAAACGTAAGTGCTTGAGCATCAAATAAAAAATTTTAGTTCTTCAGGAAGGGGATAAAGGCGTCAAAAAACTGTTCTTGCAGTTTTTCCATCCTTTTTTATAGGTAAGATATGTAAAATAAATATATATTAATTTACAAAGAGATATGAATAATTACTTTTTTTAATATACAGTGTTTATGAATTTAAAATTTGTTACATGTGGTTTATAAAGAAAATTGAAAGATAAACCTCTATATAACGAACTTTTTTTCGGGATTTAGTGACTTTGTTATATACAGGTCCGACTGTATAATGCATGGGTAGGTGACACTTGAATCTCAAATTAATATTATTAAAGAGTAAATTATATTTTGAAAGAGTGGATGAGAATTTTTTAATAATAAATGAAACACTTTTTTTTATTGCTTTAACACAAACTGCCTATAACACTGCTTTAAATATTTGTTTGAGATATATTCTTCGAAGTACGAGTATGTGTATGAAAGGGGTTCTACGAAAACACTTTCTAGTTCCAGGGCAGTGGTCTTCAAACTGTTTTCCACAGAACCCTGGGGTTCCACGAGTCACAATAAAAAAATCGAAAGGAAACTTATAGATGTGTATGCAAAATGGATTCACATTCTGCATAAAGTTTGTATATCCACAAGAATTTAAAGCTCGTTCCTGTCATTAAGAAACTGAAAATTTTATTTAATACACGACTTTATTTTGCAATACTTTTTAGACATTTATAAAAATTTAATAAAAGAAAATAAAACGTTTTATCTTTTTAAGTACCACCTACTGGATAGTGAATATTTTATTGTTTACTATCCTATGTTCTACGAAATAATTTTATACAATGTGACTGGTAACAAAGAATAGAAATAAATTAAACTCAGTTATTTGTGTAATGCGATTGCAGATAATCATTACTAGACTTATTTCGACAGTTTGTATGAAGAAATTCAAGCACATATCCCAGTTTCTAAATATAATGCATGGATATCTGACACTTGGAACACAGATAAATATTAATTAGTAAATTATATGAAAATTAAATGAAAAATTTTGGTGAAATTGTCGAATCGGCCGCCTTTCCACTAAATTTTGAAAAATCACCAATTTGGCGCGTTTTTACGTGTTGTGTTTTGGAGTAGCAACCCTACCACAGTATGCAACGCCGGAGCGCGAAATTTAAGATAGAGGAAAGAATATTCATTTCAAATTAGCATTTTAAAGTTTTGAAACTGAAATCGCTGCAAAAATTAGCCATTTCAAAATGGAAATAATTTCACTTACCTTTAAAAAATGCTGCTTTCTCCGACATTTCTGATGACGATGAGTTCCCTACTGAAATTATACCAGTGTGTGACTGCATATTTCTGAGAGCACCTTCCAAAACATTTATTATTTTTCTATCACTAAAAAAACGGTGCACAAATCCATATTACTCAATTCAAACCAAAACCCTTCACTTACACTCTTAAACACATGATGGGTATTCTTTCACACTCAACTGAATTCTGCAGTACCATTCAAAAACCATCATTATCTTTCTAACCCGTTATTTCTCTCAAAAAAAAAAAAATTCCATACTTTTACCACATTTTGAACATACATACGATGATCCAATCAAACCTTCTTTCATGCACCATTGTAAAACAGCTTTCTTTCCAAGTACAGGCAACATGGCAAAAAAACCTTTCACAATATTATTCGTAATTTTTCATGCATTCATTCAAATTCTCTCTAATCACATCGTGGCAATTTGTGAAAATTTATGCGGAGAAAAAGAGGAATATTACCTGTTAAAACGATTCCACAACGAAAAAATGAATAGAAAGAAAACTTCTGGTCCAACGGAATTTCCGGGGCAAGCGAAACTAAGACGTTGAGAAAGGTTTCTAAAGCCATTAAAAAAAAAAAAGCTGCGCAAGAACATTAGTAATTATTAATTTTTAAAGTAATAGAAGCTTTCTGCCCATGCGCGAGAAAGACCGTTGAAGAATTAAAAACTGTTAAAAAAAAACGAATTAGAATGCGCTTACTTGCCGCGATATCGTTAAAACTGTTAAAATAAAAGAAATATACTGCGCATGCGCAAAATTTCGCCAAAAACCTACTGCTCCTTCGCTGGAAAACAAATTCAGAAGGGTTACCAGATTTGGCCCATTTATCTACTTGGCAAGAAAACACTTGGTGCGAAGCGACCGATGCGACAAATCAACCAAAATTTTTTAATAATAAATGCAATACTTTTTTTAATTGCCTTTACATAAAGCCTCTTTGACACACATTAATTATTTTATTATTATTAACATTTTTAATTTTAAACTATATGTATCTAAGTGTGTGTGTGTAAAATAGGGTTCCAAAAAAGCAATTCCTAGTTATATGGGTACCACGAAAATACTTTCTAGTGTTATGGGTTCCACGAAAACATCTTCTAGTTCTAGGGGTTCCATGAAAGGCACCTTCAAGTTCTTCAGGGTTTCATGAGTTAAGTTTAAAGACTATATACTGGTCTATGGGGAGGAAGTTTGAGCCTCCTTGAATGGCCACAGCAAACTTAAAACAGATTTAAAAAAAACTGAAATAAGACAAGTAGCATTCCAAGAAGATAAGTAAAATTTTAAAAAAATGAACGATTGAATTTCTAAAAAATTTGATATCAACTATGCAATTTTTTCCTCTCATGTAAAAAACCAGTTCTAATGCATTTATAAATAAATTTCTTCTTTCACACACACAATGGCCCAATGTAAATTATGGCAGAGTGCTTTATGATTTTATTATATGTATATTTAAGGTGATGGCGGGCCATTAGTTTAACACCTTACATGACATCTAGATGGCGTTGGCTATTGCGAAATTTTTGGCACAAATATTTGTCTCAAGACTCCCAAGATGGGCAATAAATTTCTCTCTCGGGTAACCTTTTCAATGAAATTCTCCCCTTCAGCGAAAGGGAACACGCGGGGGCTAAGGGAGGGGTGACAGTCGTAAAACTGGTAAAATAAATGTTAGCTCTTTTTTTTTTTTTTTCTTTTTCGGGGAGGGGGTTAAAGCAACAGAGTGAATCTTGACCATGAAAGACTTCTCATTTCTGGACAATGGTCAATCGTCAAACTTTTTCAACTCTTGGAATTCCTAGAACTGTAACATGTTTTCGAGAAATCCCCTTCCTCGCTGAAGGGAATATATCTTAAAATAATATTTAAAGTATAAAGATAAACATATTTTGATATTATATGTAAAGACAATTTAAAAAAATATTATATTTTTATTAAAAAATTTTATGATGTAATTTTAATGTTATTTACTCATTGATAATATAAATTTGTGATTCAAATGTCACCTACACATGCATTATACTTAGTAACTGAGATATGTGTTTTCACAATTTTTTACACAAACTATCGATGTATAAGCTTTTTGAAATTATCTGCAGTAGCATTTCATATTCCGTGTTCAATTCGTTTTTGTATTTTGTTTTTGTTGCCTATCGCGTTAAAAATATTTTTCACTTTCTAAATACATTTTTGTGAATGGCATGAAAATGTTCATAGCTGTGTGAGAAATTCTGCGTATATGGCATGAATTGGTAACCTAAGATATAGGTCTTCTAGCTTAAATTTAAATTTTAGCATCGAATCTGTTCATATGTCGATAATTTTTTTATCTTCTTCATTATAGGTGTTTTTCCCCCACAAATGTAAAAGGTTTCAAAATATTGTACTAACTAGTATAAAATTACTTCGTGGAACTCGGGATAGCAAATAATAGTATATTCACAATCTACTGCATAAAATAAAGTTTTAAAATTCATTTATTATATTACAATAAAAGTTCAAAAAGATCTTTAGATAATTGTGGCTAACCGAATTTCATGAGAACATAAATCCATTTTGCATACATATTTGTAATTTTTCTTTCCCATTTTTTTTTTTATTGGGACTCGTGGAACACAGTTTGTCGATCAATTCTCTAGATAAATGATGTACAGAACGAAACTGTTTAATTTTTCCTGAACAAATGATTTTTAAAGGAAGAATAGGTGGATTTAAAGCAATGAAAAATTAAATTTTACGTTTTAATGAACAAACAGTATGATACAATTTTACTTTTATACAATAGAACAGGGGTTGGCAACCTATTTCACGAGAGGTACAATTCTCAGTGGTACCCTGAATTACTCAACAAATGTGTCAATTTTTGAGAGGATGGAAGATGATAAATTTATAATGGTCCTTATTATACGAAGATCTCCAGAATTATGGACAATTGCGAAATTTCGAAAAAATCGGAAAGATATCTCGAAACATAAATTTACAGCTATTTTGTGAATTATTGGATGTCATTGCTGGTGAGATTTGATTGTTTGAAAAGAGAAGATCGCGTGCACTCTGCTCTCCGCTTTTGGTTGATTTCGAAAAAGGCAAGAAAAAAAAAATTCTCTGTGTGTGTGTGTAGCGCACTTCCTTCAATAGAATCCTCCCCTTTCTCTGCAGGGGGAAGAGGGCCACAGTCTTTACGACTGTGAAACGAAATACTTGTTCTTTTGGGGGGGGGGGGTAAAATAGTGTTGAATCTTGACCATGAGAGAGATCTAAAATGGCTTTCTTACTTTTTCGACTCATGGATTCTGATAATTTGTTATGAATGCTTTATTCGTTTCTAACTATGGAAAAAATCCTATGTATTTTGCAATCTAAATTTTAGGAGCTGTTCTTGTTTTAATATAGATTTTACCGTCAAATGTCTTTTAAAATGTCAATAAGTTGTTCGCTCTCCTTGATTATAGGTGTTTTTATCCACAAATAAAAAAAAAGTTCATTTTCCATTACAAAACGATTTAGTTGTGCAAAAGCAATGTATTAACGTGAATAAATTTGTTTTGTTGGTCCCGGTACAGTAGACAATGGAATGTTCACAATCTAGTAGGCACTACATATAAAGAAAAACGATTTAATATTCTTTTATAATGGAATAATAAATGTTTCTAAAAGTATTACAAAATAAAGTTCTTATGTACAAAAAAAATGTTTCAGAAATTTCCAATTAGGTATACACTTACACCTGTATTACATTATTAAAGGTTTAAGGGAAACAATTTTGAATAGAATTTTCTTTAAAAAAGTAGTTTTATATATATATATATATATATATATATATAAATGTTAAAAAAAAAGTTAAAAGTTATAAATTTTGATATTTTTCTGAGATAGTATGCAGCTATTTCATTAAAAAACTGGTTAATTATGGTTTTGACCATTATTTTACATATAAAATATTTTTCAAATTCAAAAAATATTTTTATAAGAAATGGTACGTAAATGAAAATATAAGCATTACAAAATTATTTCATGTTCAGCAAAAAAAAAAAAAAAAAAAAAGGAAGAAAGAAAGAAAGATATTTTGAAATTAAAATTTACTTTTGTAACTTTAGAGAATGATTAAAATATCATTATAAGGGAGAGAAAATAGGCTGGCAATTAATTATCAAGCATATAGTATATAAACATTGCCTTTATTTTTCTAAGAAATTTATGTTTATTTAATGAATATATGTCAATAACAATTTTTCAATTTGGAAGTTAACATATTTAAATCAAAGAAAATTGCATTATTGTTTAATTTTTTTGGGCATATTTGGTAACAAAATAATAGTTTCATTCTATGTAGGAATCCAAATAAATTATTCTTCCTCTCTTTCTGTTTTAGTACATAGGAAAGAAATTGGAAACTTTTATTGCTTTTTGTACTTTTCTTTCCAAAAGACTTCGGACCAACAAGTGTTTTCCGGTCCCCTCTGAAGTGAAATTCCCATGAGATATAATACATCGTGGGGTGGATGACCAGAGTACTTAGCTCTTCCGAGCTATAACCTCTCGCCATTAGGATTTCGAGTGTTATGACTCTTACATTTTTTAAATAATAGTACTTAAAAGTAAAAAAATTTTTAAGGACAGTAATAGAAATAAAAAATTTAAAATTAAAAGAATGCATTAAGTGCTTGAAAAATACCATGAGATGTTGACCTCATGACATGACGAGATGCCTTTGAAAGGACGCTAAACGGTATTGTGGCTGACAAAACGGCAAAGTAATTTATCATATAGTGATTATACTGAGTAACAGATTGTTTTTAAACAATAATTTATGGTAAAATAGCTTTGTAATAATTAGATTGACTTAAGTTTTCTAGTGGATAGATTCAATATCTCCCCCCCGAAAAAAAAAAAGGTATAAATTGCTCTTAACTGATTATGATATTTCCTGAGAAAATGAATAGAAAAAATAAGAAATGTAAAAACTTTTTTAACATTTGAAAATTGATTTGACAATTTGATCCACAATTACGAGATAAAAAAGCAAACATTATTAATTATAACAGTTATATTTTTCCTTCGTTTATAAAATAAATCATTCATTTTAAAAGTCTTCCAAAATTAAAAATTATGAATATTTGGGTTTAAAAATGAAAACACCGTTTAATTATTTAGAAAATTAAGTTTCAATTTTTTTTTTAAAAATTAGTGTTTTTAAAAGTTTATTCAGCAGATATATCTTTTTCTGAATGCTTTACTTTCTAATTCAAAAATGAACTGGTAATAAAAATCAATATTTTAATTATAGTAATAAAATAAAAACTCCAATGAGCAATAAATATATGTTCATATCGTAATGCCCAACATATTTCTTTTTCCATAAAGAATTCATAATAAAATTTTACTACTTAAAATTTTTTATCATATATTTAACTAAAATGGATAAAATTTGAATTAACATTAATTCTAAATTTTATATGTGTAAAATGTAATGCGCAAAGAAAAATCTCAACTTCTATTATGTTAAAAATTTAGTCAAGAACTTGATCACAAGTTATTGAAAATGTTCAAAATGCCGGATGCCAGACAGTATTTTTTAATAGAAAAAAAGGCAAAAATTTAAAGATAGAGAGACTTTAAAATCGCGATATTGCCATATTTATTCGAATCTAAGCCGCACTTTTTTCCCGATGCTTAGGCTACAAAAATTCTGGTGCAGCTTAGATTCGAAGACTGAAAAAAGTTTTTAATGCTGGTAAAGTAAATTAATTATTCACTTTTTATTAATTCACCTTTATTATTTTTTTATTTCGTTTAGTTAGTGATTGAATATAAACTTCATATTGATCAGCTACACGATGGCTTTTGGTGACGGACCTCGTAACTTTGAACCATAGTCAAGTGACGAGGACGACACCTGAGCTTGCACCTCCCATCTCCTAACTACCACACCAATGAGAGGACGTTTGAGCTCTCAGATTTAACGTTCATCGCTCCCCTACACGACAGAATTTCAGCGGTACTAGGCTTGAACTCATGATACGCCAGCCACGAGTACGTTACCTTGACCACTAGGTATCGCAGCCACTTTTCATTCCGTAAATATATCATATATCGATAATATATTTTACACTATTTTTTTCACAAAAATGTGCTGAGAATTTGGGGTGCGGCTTAGAATCTGAACATAATTAATTGAAAAATAAGTTTCTGTTAATTAAATTAGAAAACAATATTTTGTGTTAATAATTGTTCCAATGGTTTATGGTAAAGTTTTACGTCAAATATAAAATCGATGGGAAAATTTTTTTTTTGTTAATTAAAAAAGAAAATAATAATATAATAATAATAATTGCATTACAATAACTAGATTAAAATTTTAATTTGTGAGTAAGGAGTAGTAATTTGTGTTCTTATTGTGAGTTAATTCACAACTTTCGATCAAGTATAAAGTAAGTATACTTTCATTCTTCGTTAAGTCATTTCGCAGAATTTAAATATTCTTACAGACATTCCTTCAATGACAAAAAAAAAAAAAAAAAATCTAAGCAGTATAATTATAAACGATTTTTTTAAAGCACACATGCAGAAAATATTTAAAACTTTCCTAAATCGGAAAGTTCGTCAGATTTGAGATGTTAAATCTCTGTACATCATAAACCTTTTCCATTGTCCACTATTTGCAAGTTACCATAATTTCAGCTGGCGACTATATTTCAGAAAGATATCGCCAAAAATAAGTATTCGTAGCCAAGAATAAATTCGCTTTTCAAACGATGGTGGTGCCATCTGTTTGAGATAGTCCTAACTACGCCAAAAATAAATCAGAATGAACTTAAAATTTAAAAAAAGTTAATTAAGAAAAACATAAAACTTAATTCTGGCTACACTAGTCCAAAGAGGGAAGCTTGCTTTCTTATATACTATTTAATTCTACTCTAAAAAAATTTTTTTCTGTTAAAATGTCTTTTGCGTTTCCACCTCCTATACTTTAACATAGAAAAGTCAAATTTCATTTTGCAAAAATGCTGAAAACTGTGTAATTTTCCAAAAAATCAAAATTCAAGAAACACTATCCTTTAAACAATTATTTTCTTTATATCCATAAAATTTTTTATTATTATTGGAGCTTTTTCCTGCCCACAAATGTCTTTGCCGTTTCATCCCTATCCTTTAACATTGACCGAAAACAGCCTTAAGGTATATGCTCAAATAATACCTATATACTTTATAGTGAACTATATATCGATACAATCAACAGAGATCATGCATAGATATAAATAAATGAGTTTATAAATACATTAGGGAAAACCACTCCAAATTTTATTTGCTGTCATTAATATTCAGTGACTACAGGGATACGTAACATCCCTAACTTCCGGCATTATTCAGAAACTACGTGTAAATACAAATATAAAAAGGTTAAAGTCATCTTTTGTCCTGAATAATTTTTTTTATAAAATCGAAATAATTTAGTTGAATTTTTAATCAATAATTTAACAAACGCTTTATAAATTAAAAAAATTAAATAAACATTTTAAATTTCTTTTCTAGTATTAATAATCTAAAAAAAGACATGCTTTGTAAAAGCGTTGCAATTTCACTATGAAATCTGGCAATAGTATTGCGTAAATATTATTATTTTCCTTTTACGTTATCGTTTGTCAAAATTCGATGAAATCAAGAAATTCCCACATACACTCATCAAGATAAGATGATATAGCATCGAGGAGCAAAATAGTATATAAAGAAGATTAGATTAGCTGTAAAGACTTACTTTTGATTAGTGTATTAAATCAAAACCTTTCCTCTTTTCTTTTATTTGGTGAAAAATGCACGGGAGAATTTATTTTTCAATATCTATATTCTGTACTGTTTTCATAATAGCTTGTGGTTTTCGCTATGAAAAGTATACTATTATTAAATCAGCTTCAGTTTTATCCCTTGATGGGACTTGGACTGCTGTAAGCTCAAATGGAAGTAAGTAGATGTCATTACAATTATTGCTGTTTGGATTTAAACTGTTAATTTTTCCATCGTGGGAAAACATAAATTTCTTTAAAGGTTTTTTTTTTTTGGTTTGACTAGGATTTGTGTTTGAACGTGAAATATACAAATATATCGCTTCACTTCAGTATTATTTGATTTGCTAATTTTTTGGGGGGAGGCAATTTGTATATAAATGATCTTTTCATTAAATATGGTGTTGATAATCTTTTCCTTAACCCGGTAAAATGATTTGCCTTGTTTGGCAAATTGTTTTAAAGAGTCATGCCACAATGTTATCCCATTCGTCATCCTGCATTTTCAACGGATATATAACATGGTTGTTATACCACAAAAAACATTTATTGCTGTTTAAATTCATATCATACAAACAAGGAACTAAAGCAAAAGGAATTTAGGTTATAAAGAATAAGAAAATCACTATATTATATTTTTATAATTGGAAAAGATTAATGAGTTAAAGCAACCTTCATAAAAAATATTACATGTCAATATGCATTATGTAATATTTTCTTTATCGTAATTACTAAACTCTATTTATTGAGAGGATTTTCTTTTTAACAAAAAATCTATATCTTCTGAATTTCCTTCAGCTTTATATTCAGTGTTCTAACATATTTTTGAAAAATATACTTTTATTTAAAATTGTTTGCATTTAGCTGAGAGGATTCCTTTGAATTGTACTAAGAACTTGCTGGATTTTCTTTTAAACATTATTTTTTTTTAGTAGAAGGATTTTTTTTTGGAAATGTAGTGTTCTAGCTGTTTTTTTCCCTTTCTTTTATTTTTCTTCTTCTACTACTTTTTTTTTTAACTTGTATACTTTCATCTCATGAATTTTTATGTTTCTACCAAATTTTGCTTCAGCAATAATTCTTGGATATTTTTGACAGTTATTTATGCCAAACCTTCTCTTTCTAAAAACTTAATAACTGCTACTATTGGATCCATTCTGTTATTTGCTGACTTGATTAAATTGTCACTTTGAATTGATTTCTGTCATATATTTTCCCCACAAGTGTATGATTTTGTAGGATTAATGAATTTTTGAGATTAATGCAGTTGGAAAAAGTGTCTATTGTCTACATAATTTTGTGCGCTTAAAAATCTTGTCTTATCCTTTATTGCACTAGGAATTTTCCTATTTTTAAATCTGTGTTTTATGATACTGTGTGTTAGAAAATTTTCCCCAATTCTCTAGAATTGTATTAAAAAAATATGTTGCTAGAGATCCAAGTAAAACACAATTTACCTGTATTTGTTTTTACCAAATTCTATCTATACAAATAAGGAATCTTTTTTTAAATCTGACTATGAATTCCTTAAAAAATACAAAATCAGTACAAATGTATCTTAAACTTTTCTATTATAATAGAAAATAGATCACAATAAAATTGAAAGTTTGATTTGTTGCAATTTTTTTTAAATAGGCAGAATAATATTTTCTGAAAGAATGAATTTTTTAAGAATATTAGTAAGAGGTATTTAAATAATTTACTGAAATCTTTATTTATTGCTAGCATATGAGATGTGGATTAAGAGCACTTAGTTCTATTGGGCTCTAATTTCTAATTTAAGGGCCAGTAAATTACTTTTAAAAATCGCCCTGGCATAAATTAAGATAGATAGGTAATAAAATGGACCTTAAATATTACGGAAAAAAATGGTACTTACGTGTTATCACAACAATCACCAATGTTTAAGATAACTTGTCAAGTTGGCAACTCCAATTTTGCTTGGTTTCATATAACGTAGCCAATAGGTTGTGATAATATATAAGTACCAAAAAAAGCTAATGCTGTGCATGTAGGTAATATTTAAATAAAATTAGTTTAAAATGCTATAGAAAATTTAAAATGGTTAATTAAATTTTTTCAAAAAAATTTAAATGCTTTAGTATATTTTATTAAAGGATTTCAGAGCAGAGCTCAGTTGATATCACTGAGTTCATAGCAGATAGAAGACAAACTATATATTAAAGAGAAATTGAAGGATTTTTTTAGGAAAATATAGTTAAAGCTAAAAATTTAAAAAAAGTTCAGATCAATCAAGAAACTATTGAAGACTGCGAAAATTTAGATCAAGAATTTTTCTTTCAATATTATTAATAGATGATATTTGAGTTGTCTGTTTTAGAAAAGAATTTGATAGAATTTCTTTTGAGGATTTGCCTTATTGTTGGAATTTTGCTCGTTGGTCTAAAATCATAATTTTTTATAAATAGCATTAAATACTTGTCTGACTATTAGATTTTATGTACATTTTAGATATTTTATGTGTGTCTTTGCTACGCATGTCCCCATTTAAGACAGATGTTGGTATTGACAGGTGTTAGGACATTGAAAATAAAAGAATTTTATTTTCTTCTGTTTAATTTAAACATAAGCAAGATATGGGAGTAAAAATTAAAAGTGGGATTCAGTTATCAATGAAACTACTTCTGGTGTATAATATGTGTTACCTGAAAGTGAGATTTGTAAAGTATAACTAAGTTGAAACCAGAGGATTCTGTTCCCTCTGATGTATATAAGGAGAGGTTATTTTAATTTTTGCAAAATGTTGATTTAGTTTTCAAAGCATTAATAATATTTCTCCATTAGTTATCCAGGGTAACTTGGTTACAAGTGATTAAATGTGAAATAAGGGTGGGTTATTTATATTTGTAATGCAGGGGTATCCAACCCAAATGAACTTGCGGGCCACTTCAGAAAAACATTATAATCTCGCGGGTCGCTGATAAAAATTCGTACCTTTATATCAGATTTAGAAACAAAAAAAAAACATTTATTGGAGGGAAAATTTAAAACAGAATGTGTGAATTACTGTTATTGTTTTCATTATTGTACATGTATACAGACATAGATAATATAATAATGTTTATATAATATCATAATGCAATGATCACACACACACATACATAATGTTTAAAATATTACAGTTGCCATTTTCTTGAAAATTACGGTGTTGCTTTTGAATTGATCTTTCGTTACTCATTGTTGAAATTTGATAGTGCTGTCATTTACAAACGATTAAGTACACATTGCCCTTTATCTTAACCGTCCTGAATATATATTTTTTTAACTTTAAGAAACATCTCTGACTGCCTCTTGCTTTTTGGGCACTCCAAACAGAAAAGGATTGGAGAAATGAAAGTCGCACACGCAGAAAATCATGTTCCATCCATAGCATAAAGGATATGCATAATGCAGTGGTCGCCAAACTTTTTGACTTCACGGGCCAATAAACTCACAATTTAAATCCCGCGGACCACTAATAGGACTTTTTAAGGGTTAAATATATCTGTAAAAAAAATTGTGATTTAAGAATATGTAAAACGTACCTAGTTAATAAAATGAAACTATTTATTGTAACCAAATTATGAAAGCTTTATCAATAAACCATAACAAAATAAACATAATTGTAAAAACAAAACAATTAAAAAAGAGGTTTAAGTATATGAAACTTATAGCATTATACAATCCTAGAGTGTAGGATGCTCCTTTTCACGTGTGTGTTTTTCTATGTATTGTTATGAATTTTGAATTATGTTTTAATGCGTCTTAAAACATAACTTACGATGAGTAAATATATTCCGTATTTTTCTGGGGACTAACGAAATTTTCTCACGGACCACTACTTTGGCGACCACTGACATAATGTAATTCGAAATTTATTAAAAAAGTAATTTACTATAGTAAAATCAAATGTTACTGTTTGATAAAATATAAATCTATTTTAGTCTAAAGGACATTTCTACTATCAAAAAGGATTTATTTTAAAACAAGAACAGGTAACAGAGGCAAATACATTGTAGAATATATATATATTATATATATATATATATATATATATATATATATATATATATATAATTTCCCCTCAAATAAATTTCAAAATGAAAAAACTTTAAAAATGTGATATTTAAAATTTTTTTAAAAAGAGTCGGCGAGCCGCAACTTTTTTAGTACTGGCGGGCCGCGTGTTGGACACCCCTGTTGTAAAGTATCACTATGTCTTCAGCATGTATGCCAAGTTTTGTGTTGTTAGTGGTAGGAATATATTTAAAATGATTGTTCCAAGGAGAGAATTGTGAGGCACACGCACTCAAATAGATCTTTCATTGCTAAGGGTATTATTGACTTTGACTGCAAAAATTATATCTGTGAGATATGAATATGTTAATGATGTTAAATGGGTGGCACTTAGTAGTTTATCAGTATATTAATTAGTCCCTTGTGCCACACAGGGTCAAATGCTTTCTGAATATTATGGGTACATATTTTATGATTTATTTATATTATTGTTGAAAAAATGCGTATGGAACACTTTTAGAAGCAATGATGTATAATATATACTGAAACACAGGTGTAGATACCACCGTATCAATGATACAGCTCCCCAAGGTACACGTTTAAACACACTTGACTCTGCATTACTTTCAAATTTTGTGAGTACAATGTCCTCCCCTTTTATGCATTTTTGTTTTAGTTTTCGTAGTTTCACTCCTACCCTCTTTTTGTATTAGATTGTCGAGCAGCAGATTTTCGATCACCACAACCCTCTCACCACCCTAATTTCCAGCAAATGGCTGAATAATTTAAAGGTCTTTCAATCATCCTCAGATAACCACTGCTATTTATGCACACTTGAACGCTTCTTTTTTCCTTCAAGAAAACAGTAAAGATTTAAAAAAAGTTATTAGAAAGACTAATTTAAAAATAACTGAATTAACCTTTAAAGGGCAGAGAAATTAACGCGTGCGTGCTTCGCTTGTCGTTTGCCAAAAATGCAGCTTGTTTCATATCGAAAATGCGGGGACGCGTGATTACGCTCCTGTTGGTTGTTATAATTTTCGCATCAATTGAAAGCAGTTGTATTTATATCAATTGCAGTTTTTATTAATTTCATCCAATTGTTGTTTTTAATAATGATTTAAAATAAAACCTAGTGGTAAGCAGTAGAGCTATGGATGGTGGTACGGTAAAAAAAAATGAGCCAATGTGTGCAAAAAGATAGATAACGTTTTGACTTTAATTTTTGTTTTAAATCATCATCAAATCTTTTAGAACAAGAGATAATTTTAACAAAAAAAAGTTTCTATGAACGAAAATAATTGTATCAAAATTATTTGCGCTTGGTTTCTACCGTACCACCAGACACGGCTCTTGTACATTACTGCTTACCACTGTATTTTATTTATTCGTAGTAAAAACTTTTCATTATTTTACAAGAATTACCAATTGTTTTCGTTTTTTTTCTACAAGTATTCTATTGATAATTACAAAAAGCACCATGTCAGGTTCTGATTCATCTGAAAGTGACTATGATATGAGAAGTGATAATGAAAAGTGTAGTAATGACTTTGAAAGTGATAGTGAAAGTGACATCATCGTCCCTCGTAAAGGATAACGAGTTATAAGAATTCCAAAATGAATAAATAACTACGCATTTTGTGACGAATCTGTACGGAACCTTTCCACTAATCTTCTTAGGCGTCTTTCTGGGGAATATAAATTCGCGTTTATTTCCAATCACCTCCAAAAAGAAGTTTGGGATATTCAAATTAGATAAGGTATTTAAGTCGAGAGTTGCGAGATAGCAGGAGAGATGATGGTAGGCTATTAAGCCAACAACGTTAAAAGTAAAACTAGAAGATTCAAAGAGATTAGATTCGTGAAGACGTCGTGCTGCTAGACGTACCAGAAAGCTGATATAAGCCAGCGGTAAATATAATTCACGTACGCTTAAAGTAAGCGTCAGGTGGAGATACTTAGTTAAAGTTAATGACAATTAAGAATTCGAATACGTGTGTTTCTCGGATCTCCTATTTCGGTAAACCTTACTTGAGTTGAGCTAGAATAGTAATCAATTGTATTCTTAATAATTTAGTTTAATATAAAGGCAAATCCCTTTAGATGACGTAACATATTTACATTATTTGTTATCAGAGATTTTTGAGGAAATTATAACAAAAATAAATAACATTATTATTCAAAATGTCTTTTTGGTGGTTCTTTGCCTCAAATTAATCTTGGTGTTCAAGGTGTGACCCAAGGGGGTCATCACAATTTCATTCCGCACTTTTTAGCAACAACAAAAAGAAACAAGAAAATTCTTCAGCATTCAAACGGTCTTGAATGGTCTTGATTAATATTCTTTATCACACACAAAATATATATTCTCGTAGTTTTTTCATTGGGGGCAATTTCGAGATCTAGTCTAGGATGGCTCATCTTTTAATTCAGAGTCCGTAAAAGAGGGTAATCTTAGTATTGAATGAGGGACCTTCATGGACCCCCTAGAAAAGCGCTGGGATCCACGGACCACAGTTTAAGAACCGCTGTTGTAGGGAATGAATTTCGTTAAAAACGGTTTGAATTGAATGGGTCATGAATTTAAAAAATTCATGAACTAAAATAAACTGCAGTTTTCATGTTCATAAAACTGTCAGTATGTCAATTAAAATGTTATTAAAAAATATGTTTGTTACTACCGTATTTACTCGAATTAAGCCGCACTCCCCCCCTCCTCCAATGTTAGTGCTGTTGAAAATCAGATGTGGCTTAGAATCGAAGAAAATAATTCGTTCGTTGGCGGCAATTACAATTTCATGTATGTATTTAAAAGCTTGTAATATGGTAAAATAACTAATTATTCACTTCTTATTAGTTCTCATTTTAAATTTATTTTAATTTCGTTAATTGAATACCTCTCATTAAACCATTTTACGCTATTTTTTTATTTTTCCCAGAAACTTCTTGTGAATTTGGGGGTGCGGCTTAGATTCGAATAAATACGGTATTATTCCCCAACTCTTTTTATCTGCAATTTTAAATTGTTAAGTTAATATTGTGTTAAGGATTTATGAAGCTTTTTTAAAGTGAAATAATTTATTGTAAATTAATAAAAGCATTGTATTTTAATGAAATATATTTTCCTACATCAACTGTATTTTCATTATTAAGGAATATAGAGAATAAAATGAATATTTCTTAAGATTTAAAGAACTATTTTAGTTCTTGTACACAAAATTTCCTGGACTAGCGACCAATAAGCTGTTGATCAAACTGGTCTTAAATCCAGATTTACAAGCATCAACTCTCTTTTCATTAAAAAAAATTATACAAATTGTAGTACATAAAACATAAATTTCAATCTATGTACAAATAATTTGTGTACCAAATGTGAAAAATAGGTCTGTACTTTATGGCACATATTGTTTAACTTGCAACATTTCTTTTGACCCTCCCAATATAGTTTTCTTGCTTTAGTTACTGTTTTTCTTTTTACTTTTTTTTTTATATAATTTTTGTTTGCTTCATAAATCACCTATATGGGAGTAGTAGGTGTATTTGAAATGAAGTTCTAGTTTGTAATGACTCAATACAAAATTCGTAAATTTTGTTTTTAGATTTAGAGGCACGTTCAAATGATTCATTTTCGTTTTTCACTATTTATCTGTAAATCAAAAGTTCTTTATTTAAGAATAGGGCTACCGAATTTATGTCAGAAATTTTTTGGAAATGTGTCATGACCTAGAATTGTTTCAACTGATATATTTCAAGTATATATTTTCAAGTATTCAACTGATATATTTTTATTGCTATCTAGAAGAGCAAGGATTCTGAAAATAACAAATAGAAGATAATGAGTAATTTTCCCACGTGTTTGTTTTATTTTCTTCGTCATCTTTCTTATCCATCTTATCTGAATCAGATTAGATCCATGAGTTTGTTCGCCTTCAGCAACTCTAGCACTATATCGGATCTTTTCAGCAGAGTTCGTCTTGCGTCAAGGCAACACCTAGATAGAGGTGTTGGTCAAGGCAATACAACTCAGCAGATGGGGAGGCGTGGCTTCACACGTGTTGCACACTTTGTACAAATTGCGAACTTTTTCAACTACCTGAGAATCGTGTCCAGAGTTGATATATCATTATCCTAGGAAATTAAGAGCTTATCTATCAACTAATTATCAAATACGTAAAAAAGTATCTTTGCTTGTGTGCAATGTGAATGATATTCAGTCAGGGTGCAGCTACCGCCTTATCAATGATACGAGCCCCCCAATCTATAGGGGTCCCAACATGTGTAACTACAGTTCCACTAACAGGGCTCCCAAATCTAAAAAGGGCCCGAAGGAATTTTGATATAGGGCCCCTCGGAGCTAGCTACGCCAGTGTATTCAGTGTACTTTTTAATTTGAGTGCGGTTAAACGTTTTATAGTTACATCATTACAATAAAATAAACTTGAGAAATTTAGAAATATTAAACAGAAATTACTCTATTATCAAGAACAGTATGCATCAAAAGTGAAAACGTACAATTTTGATTTAATCCAGTGCTTCTCAAACTTTCAAAACCTGCGACCCTATGTATTGAATGCTATAGTAGTGTATTTTGATGCTAAATCTTACAAGATTACCTTAATTATAAACCGTACAAATTATCAAGATAAATATTAAATGTTGTCTATGTGTTACTTTTAAGTAATAGATATGTGAAGATCCCCTTGGATCTCACTTTGAGAACGAGAATAATTTTGAGTCAAAGAAGAACCAGTAGCCATTTTTATGAATAACTTTCTTTATTTGGTTATCTTTCCCAAATAGAATCAAAGACTTTTAATAACAAATAATTAAAATAGCTTTATGAGGTTTAAATGGGACTTTCCTTTATATTAACTTAAATATTTACTGATCCAATTAATTAATTAGAATATCGATCACGCAGAGATTACCGCAATAAGAGATCCCAGAATTATATTCAATAATGTTCCTATTGAACATTTAACTTTAATCTCACTCCTAATATAAAACTTTAATGAGACTAGTTATAAATCAATATTTACCGCACTGAATCTCAGCTCTTCCTGAGCCTAATTTATCCACCTAGAAATCTTCAATAATAAATCTCTAACTTCACTATTGTAACTTCCTGCTTCAATCTCTCTCTCCTACTGCCTCAACTTTACTATTCCGTTTGACTTAAATACTTTATCTAATCTGCATAACACGGAATCCCTGTCCTCTTTTTGGAGCTGATTGGAAATAGGTAGGGAATTAAATTTCCCTAAAAAAGACGTCTCAGAAGGTTAGTGATAAAGTTCCGTATAGATTTGTCACAGTTCATTTTTAGGTAGCAGGATAAGTATCATGTTACTTTCATTTTCTAATTTTTAAACTGGAACAAAATGCAAAATAATTTTTAATTAAAGAAGAGACCAAGGTTACCTAGTACACAGGTAGAAGAAGAAATCTTCATAGATTCTACTTGAAGTGTCGAAATCGAAAGGAAATTTAGTAATAAATCATTCTTTAAATTTCGGGCAGTTGTGGATGATGTATTTTCTGCATCGAAAGCAAAAATATTTCGTATACTATTACTATTTCCAACTCCTGTGTACATATTAAACTTGTTCTTAGTTTAGTATTGATAAATTAATTATCAAATACATTGTGCAGTTCTGATACATTTATGAGTATATTATATCAGTGTAAATGTGCATTTTTTTTAATTACGTCAGAATGTATTTTGTTTTGCTTCCTTTCAGCAAACTAATAACTTTTTTAAATAATCTTACTTCCGACTTTTCGATATGCTCGCACCCCCGTCGTAAGGTTATCACGGCCCCCTAGAGAGGCGCTCCCCACAGTTTGAAAAACGCTGCTCTTCAGAGCTTTAAGATTCTTTTGGGCTTCCTTAAAATATTTTGTATTCGAACTGTGTCATATTGTTACGGAAGTTCTGAACTTGTTCGCTTTTCTGCTGAAAAGGTATTTTGGCGTGTACTTGAGGAGAGAATATTTTTGGTTACGTTCGCGAATAATCTTCTCATCTTAATATGGACATCGATAACATGTAAGATCTTCTGCCTTGCAGAAAAGATCCCATCAAATTAAAACCTTTGTAAAAAATAACATACGTTGATGTTGTGTTATAAATTAGTTAGCGAATTTCTGGCTTAGTTTATTCGTATCAACAGTACAAGAAGAAATGCTTCTTCATTTTATATTCGTGAATAGGATGGACCTTGACGACAAATTTGGAGAGAAAAATAAATGACTCTGCAAAAATCCAGAATATTCTAGAACAGGGGTCAGCAACCTATGACACGTGTGCCACATGTGGTACACAGCACAATTTTCAGTGGCACTACTCTACAAATTTGTCAATTTTTGAATGGATGGAAGTTGATAAATTTGTGGACTTTATTTAACAAACATCTTCAGAACTGTAGACATTTATGGAGTTAGGAAAAAATCTGAAAAATAACTCCAAAGACAATTTATACAGCTAATTTATAAATTGTTGAATGCAATTGCCGTAGAGATTTAATTGTTCGAAGAGAGAAAATTGCATGTACTCTGCTTGGTTCTACATATCTAAGTAAAAAATCTTTCCTCATATGAAAAATATTTCGAATCCGCAAAAAAATTGTATAACAACTAAATAGTCAGAAGCGTGTCAAATTGTAAGTCACAAATTATACCCCTAATTTTGCGATATGAAAATAGAGCTATAGAAAATAGGCACTAAGTTCGCGTTAAAACTTTTATTTGTCTTTTTATATAACTATAATGAAAGGAAATACTTATATTTTATGTGTTGTCTATTTCTTATTTTAATAAAGTTGTTTAAAAATACATAACATATGTGTAAATTTTTTATTTTTGTTGAAGAAATCGTTGTATTTTATTTTTATGTTAAGAAATATCTTTAAATGATGAAAAATTAATAAACAATAAAATTGTTAATCTATATTATTGACCTCTATTCTCTAACTCTGGTAGCATTATCGCGGGAATAGAATTGTTTCAAAGATGTCTTATATTGTATGGCGCGCTGAATCATATTGCTAGATTGGTTTGGCACGCCACAGCTAAATGGTTACCGACCCCTGTTCTAGAATGGAAGATGAACGTCACTGGGAATTTCAACGCGGAGCGTTCCTCCATTCCATATCTGAAAGTGGCCTGATTGTGGTAGAGCCTTCATGGGAGAGAAAATCTCCTGAGATTGGTTGAGAAGGAGGTGGCAAGGGGGTGTGGTCAAGGCGACTGCTTCCGAAGGCATTCGAAGTCGGTGGAAAAATTCATGGTGTTGGATAAAAGGCTTAACTGCGATTGGTTGTTAGCACGCGGCGATGGGGCCTTTTCAAGTGGCCAGGTCATGGCTCATTGCTCTGAAAAACTCATTTATTTATGAAAATGTGGTGGGAAATTTTTTGTTAAAAATCAAATATATCAATTTTGCTGTCGATGTCGTATGGGTGCGAATTGATACATATTTTTTGATTAGTGATAATAGACAACAGTAGAGTAGCGACCATTTTATGAGTGGAACAAATTTTTAACTATCTTTCATGTCTTCCAATCGAAAAATATTCGAAGAAAATATATTGTTTCAAGACGATTGGGAAGTTAACTATTTTGTAGTAAAAAACAAGCATTGTTCAGTAATTGGATTTGTCACGAAATTGCTGTATTTAGAAAGTATCAATAAGCAAGAGTCATTCAATGGCACTTTTCCTCGAAGATCTCTTTCAAGAGGTGATAAATAGGCTTTCTCTTGAATAATCTTAACAACACCAACAAAGTGTTTTGTCGGAGGTAATGTTACAGCGGTAACAAAGGCACCCTTTGAAATTTGTTATATTATTGGTAATCAGATTAAAGCATTTACTGATGCAGAAATTGTGAAAGAGTGATTCTTAAATTATTCCAATTTAGAAAAATTGAATGACAAAAATAAAAAGTGTAAGAAAACAACTAAAAAAAAGCAAAATAAGAGTTTTAATATTTTGATTGTTTTTTCACATTTTCAATTTTCTATGTTATCTTGATCTTAAAGAATTTCTCCCCCTCCATTAATTCTCATGTTGCGGGCCGCGTGAAATAGCCATCATAGTATATATTCGGCCCGCGTGATGTAGCTAGCATATGTATGCGGCCCGGCAGATAAAAAGATTGAGTACCCCTGTTCTAGAATGATTATTTGCTGAGAAAATAACAGAAGCTCCTCGAAGTGTTTTTCTTTTTCCTTATAAGGACGATGCAGGGAAGCAACCTTGGAGTCAAACATTTGGTATCGAAAGCGTTTCATTTGCCTAATGCGAAATTGAATTGTTGTGTTCAGTATTTGTTGTATTTTGAAATTTTGCTATGGTAGATTCCCAAGTATGAGGCATTTTTTTTCTATTAGAAGAAAATCTTCTGTACTGTCTAGAGTTCTGAAATGAATTATGATTCACTCCCACAAAACCTGCCTGTTAACTACATGGACTTTTCCTGCATTTGTAAAACGATTTAAATCATTTGTAACTATCTCACTTAATATTAATTTAAATTGCAATCTTGCATATTTTTCTCTAAATCTCAATTACAAAAATACCAATTTTTAAAACGCCAGTTTCCTTTTATTTTTCACGTTAAGAAACATTACACTCTGTTTTGATTTGTTTCCTGATGACTGTATAGCCATTAAAAATAAATTAAATTAAATTTATTTTTTATTGACGGTTTAGTCATTAAAAATAAAAAGGACGCTTTGATAACTTTCGCAATTCTTATCACAGATGGATGAAATTCATTTTGTTGTTAACAGTGAATTAAGATAGAAGATATCTTTTATTGCTTAACATAATTAATTATTAAAAAAAGGATATGAATGTTTCTCTTTTAACGTAATTAAATACTGTGTTTAAATTATTTATTTTAAACCTCATTTGAATCTTGTCATTACTTTTTAAACATATTCTGAGGGATCATGTACTATAATACTTTATGGGAACGATTCATAATAAATCTCATTCTTATATATATAACATTGCGTGATAAGTAGATCGATATTAAAATCGAATAAACTGATTTAAAACCCTATAAATTCCGATCGTATGTTTGACTATAAATATCTCCCTTATCTCTTAGAGTTACATGAAATTTTTGATGTAAAAGATTCATAAAATATACAATCCAGTTATGTAAAAATTTCAGTATGCTTTAATTCATTTATGAACTTTATTTAATAGCTTGGATTTTTCATAATACTTTTTTTTAAAAAATTAGAAAATGTAAAAATTATTGAATAGAAAATTTTTATCATCGAATGTTTGAGGTTCGCATTCTACATTAAGGAACCCATTCCTAAATTCCCCTAATTTGGAAGTTCAATTATAAAAATTTAAAAGACATTTAGTTGTATTCATGGTGAACTACATTTAAGGAAGGGCCTGTCCGATGTCTGTCGCATTCTGACGAAAGGGCCGGCCTATAGCAATTTGTCTGTAGGTGGAAGACCGAATAATATTTACCCATATAAATTGTGAAGGTAACTTCAAGACTTGACCTACTGATGATCAGAACTACTGAGACCCCAAGGGGACCTGCGCCAGGTCTCTTGTGAATGCAGGTGTTATATACGCTCCCAACTGGGGCATCCAGACACCAGTAATTGAGGTTATGATTTTAACTATTGCTAATCTACAAATAATATTTATCTCGTGGTCTTGGGAGATGCGTAACCAAATCCACTTCCACACTAAAACTTCAGGGTGGATATCTGGACTGGGCCGCGGTAGCCTATTGGGTAAGGTAACGGACTTGTGGCTGGCGTGTCATGAGTTCGAGCCCAGTACTGCTGAAGACTCGCCATGTAGGGGAGCGATGCACATTAAATCTGTCGAGAGCTTAAAGGTTCTCCTGTTGGTGTGGTAGTTATAAGAGGGGGTGCCAGCTCAGGTGTCGTCTTCATCACTTGACCATGGTTCAAAATTACGAGGTCCGTCACCAAAATTTCTCAAGTAGCTGAACAGTGCGACGTTAATATTCCCTCACTCAATCGGGACAGAGAGATATAGGTAGACAGATATCTCAGACCTTTACGAAAACTGTCATGTTTAAACTATGAACATTGTTACAACTGATCTCGGACATTTAATTAATGAGCGTGACTATCACCTTAATTTCAACATCAATTTGCATGGCATGTTGTAAGTACAAAAAGTGCCAATGTTCTTAAAATATTTGTATTTTAAATATTAATCTATCTATATACAGAAGAAAAATTACTCCGGAACCAAAATCTGCGGGGCTATTCGATCTACAGACCTGAAATTTGGTAGGCATGGTTTTTTGTTGTTGTTGTTGTTGCTGTTGTTGAATAGCGGTTGGTTATATGCGGGTTTTTCAGAAATCGAATCCAAAGGGAGGTTGAGGGGGCTTTATACATAACAATTCCCCCCTTTTTTAACTATTACGCTTACAGACTTGAAGTTCGGAGAAACAATTTTTTTTTATTAATTGATTAGAGATATGCTTAGAACCGGTTTGGAAGAAATGGTAAATATGCTTCCGTTTTAGAAATTCCTGACCTTTTTAAATCAAGGGGCGAAGGTTATAAGAATATTTTTGAATACAATCGAAAACTTAATGCTTGGACTCAGAGATATCAATAACTTAAAATCAATATAGTCTTATACAACATCACGAAATAGCCAGAGAAGCGAGTAAGTAATGGCTAATATGTAAATAAATCCGGTGTAAATAGCATTACGATATTTATTCAATTAACGCAACCTGCCCTTATAAAGCGGGCTAGTTGTACAAAAAAAAAGTTTAAATAAGCAGGGGGAAAAAATCTACATCTCTCTCGATAGTGGGAATATGTTGTAGAATTTAATTATAGATAATCCATTGTCATAAATTATTCCTCTTTCATTCATTAACATTTTCGTTCAGCTGCATTGAGAATTGAAATTATTGAAAGTTTTTATTCTGATGGCTGTGTAGTATAATTTCAGTAGAGTGATCTTTTTAAAACAATCTTAAGTGGGATTGTAAGGGTTTGGAACACCAAGAGTTATTAAAATAAAAATTGCTAGTGACAGTAATAAAAATAGTTTTAAAAAAGCACCTTTGAATTCATTCAAAAGGTTGTCCTAAGTGCTCCAGAAGGTTCCAGACTCCTCCGTCTGCATCTTTTTAATTTAGCTTTGAGAAAGGAATTTAAATTAGTCCAATTAGGGAAATCATAAAAGTACCAACAAAAAATGTATTGAAAATTAAATAATAAAAATTTTAAGTTAATTTTTTTTATGTGTAACATCTTTTCTCTCGGTTGCTGGATATTTGTTGGAGTCATTTCGTGAAAAGGGACGGAAGTGTGTAACATGAAGTGACGTAAGCGTGCGCTATTTGATTTGACCAATGAGAGCGCGTAGTGGTGTCTCTTCGCTACCCTCGCATGGGGGTCCAACTCTAGTAGCCATCAAGCGCTCGACTCTAAATCCACAATCGGTCTGTAAAGTCTACCCCTTAATTGCAAGAAATTCTGTATTGAGCAGAGAAAATAAATTGCTTATCTTCAGACCAGTTTTAACGTATGCCGCACCAATTTGGGCACATGCAGCTAAAACTCATATTAATCAATTTGAAGCTCCTGAAAGCATCATTCTCCGACAAATATTAAACCCTCGATGGTTCATGAGGAATTAAGACCTCAGATCCGCGAGCAAAATGATGTCTAACAGACTATTTATCAAAAAATTAGCAACAAATTTCTTTCATGAAATCGATAACTCTAATAATCCTTCGATCTTGGATTTTGAAAAATATATCCCTGATCCTAATTTTAACAGATCCAGCAACATTCTTTCGGATCCTTTCTTGAACTAAAATTCTTAATTAAATTCATTTCATTCTTCTCACCTATCTTAAAAGCTTACTTTACCTCTTTTTTGCTGATAAATCGTCTGCTCACAATACTTTAATATGCTGTTCCTGATATCTTTCTTCGAATATTTATGGAACTAACATATGTGTTCATTCGAGTGAATCATAGTCTTTATAGAGCATTCTTTGATGAATTCTTCTGA
Organism: Trichonephila clavipes; assembly: GCA_019973935.1. Taxonomy (NCBI): domain Eukaryota; kingdom Metazoa; phylum Arthropoda; class Arachnida; order Araneae; family Nephilidae; genus Trichonephila; species Trichonephila clavipes. The sequence continues at coordinate 294,500 of BMAU01000600.1, read as the reverse complement.
AATTTAGAAGTTTTATAATCCCACAACACATACCATAGCTTAGTTTCCTTTGTCCTATTAATGTTATTTATTCTGTCTAGCTGTGGTGAGAATTACCAAACTTAATACATTCGCACCTGAAATTCTCTTTTTGCGACACGGGCACACGCACGCTTTCCTGGTAAATTTTCAGATAACGTTATTAAAGAGATTATTCTCGAATCTATGTCAAACAACTGATAATATGTAACTGGTCAATTTGTAAACTTTTTGTTTCAAAATTATCAGTTTTCTCAAGTGATTGGAAAAGTGTAGAAAATGGAGGTGAGGAATGACAATGATTCTGATATTGTTGATAAAAAAAAGGATGCTAATGTATTTTATATGAAACACAAATAGTGATAGTAAATCTGAATCAGAAAAGGATGATACGATTGAAAGAATGAATCAGAAATTGATATTGGTGTTGCATTAAATGCTATTGAAACACCACTAAGGTTAGAATAATTTAAAGGAATTCCTCAAAATACACTCAAATGATAAAATATCTATGCGTCACTAGAATATATGGATTCTTATGAAAAGTTTGTGAAAAACAGACCGATGCGAATGTGTTTAGGGGGTTTCATTTTTCATGTTGTGAAAATGCATGTTTTGTGGATTAACGCGTGACCTACTATGAGCACACATTACTATTTTTTAGAATAGCATGTATTTGTAAAACAACGTGATTAATTCTAAAACTAAAACCACACACAAATTACACATTATATTCGTTTAAATAAGCGGTTCTTCAACTTTCGATCGCCGTGGACCCCCTTTATGTATCAGCCTGACATTTCGGAAACTCAAGATTTTGTACACCCTTCCCTGGCTCTCAACATATGGCTGAGGGATTTAAAGATTACCTCAATAATCCTACGACTGCCTCTGCTACTTGTATAGACTTTTTAACACTTCTTTCGTCCTTTGAAAAACATTAAATACATTTAATTAAAAATATGTTGTAATTGCTAAGTAGTAGCAAACATTAAAAAAACTGAATTAGTATTCTTGATCTAAATACATAACCTAGAGAAGAATTTATTTCATTGAGGGCGATTGAGTGATCTGGTCTTTACTCCGTTCCACCTTCAGTTGGCAGCGTTTGAAAGGGTCGGAAATGTATCAATCCGCTTGAAAAATAGACCCAACTTGTTTGGGAATATAAATTGAAGCAAATGCATAGAAAATTGTTAAAAGTATGATGTATTATAGAAATTTATTCTTTAATACCTGTGAACGAATACAGTTGAAAAACAACAACTTGATGTAGTTATATTTGGCTAAAAACCGGTTTTGAAGATTACATTCTTCCGAAACATTTGCGCTCCCAAAAAATTTGCTCATACAATTATAATGAACAAATTTTTCAAGAGCATTTTTTTTACTCGCCAAATATGTTGAATTTTATTTGTTATAGTCACACCCTTCTCCTAGAGTAACCCGGCAGCGATTTGGCCATCGTACTACTCTTCCTAGCGGTGCCAACTTAAGATGGCACATTCTTCAATTTGGTCTTTCAGAGTCCGTAAAAGAGGGAACATTAAATGACTCCCCAGTGCAGACCTCCTAAAAAAGCTCCGAAGTTCCACAGTTTAGGAACCACTGGCTTTAATAATACCGGGTGGGCAAAAAGTCCGTAAAAATTTTAAAAATTCATAAAATCCGGAGAAATGAACGAAAAAAGAAACTGTTTGCAGGATCAACATTAGTATGTCACGGGATTTTTTTAAGCTAGAAAAAAATAATTCGAAAATCATCCGGTAGGTGGCGCTGATGTACGCAAATCAAAGAAACAATGCATACATAATGAACAGAAAACTTTCACAACTTTATTACACCACATGACCACCACCACAGGGGAGAAGACATTCCAGGCGAGTGACAAATCCAGCAACGGTAGAGTGCAACACGTCCGGATGTATGGAGGATACTTCTCTGCGGATCGCATCTTTCAGTTCCGACAGACTTGATGGACCGGATAGATACACGCGAGATTTCAAATATCCCCACAACCAGAAGTCTGTCGGTGTTAAATCTGGAGACCGAGGAGGCCATGGGTACCTGCAGCGCCTGCTAACGATTCTGTCTTCCCCGAACGTCTGTATCAGGAATGTCTTAACCGGGTTAGCAGTGTGACTGGTTGCTCCATCCTGCATTAACGTGACATTCGCAATCTGACCTCGTTGAATTAAACATGGCACAACAGTCTCCCGCAGAAGCGTTAGATAACGCTGAGCATTTACCGTTTCCGTTATCCATCCATTTACTGGGCACTGCGTTTCAAATAAGAAGGGTCCTATGATAAATGAACCCGTGAAACCACACCATGCTGTCCCTTTTGGGGAATGCAATGGCTTCTGTGTGTACTCACGTGGATTAGAGGTCGCCCAAATGGGACAGTTATGGTTGTTAACGTCACCATGAAGCGAGAAATGAGCTTCATCTGTCCACAAGATGTTAAAAACCCAGGTGGGGGGATCCTGTTCCATTTTAGAGAAGGCCCACTTCGCAAATGCTTCCCTCTGTGCGGTATCTGCTGGCAAAAGTTCATGGCACGATTGCAATTTGTATGTGTACAGCTGGAGGATTCGACGAAGAATATTGCGGACAGATGATGGTGGTAAGCCCAATCGTTTGGCAGCTTCACGAGCCCTACTGGTCCCTGAAGCTACTTCAGACGCAATCGCTTCCATTTCGACAGCAATGCAGGGTGCACGTGCTTCTTTCAAGCATGGTCGTCCGGCTCGTGCTCGATCCTCCAACTTTCCAGTTTCCTCAAAACGTTTAACAAGCTTTAAGAGACATGCAGGTGTTAAAGGGCCTTTTCCGCTCTTCACATTTTTCTGAACTCAGAATTTACGCAAGGCAATGGTCGCTGATTCCTCGTTCATGTAAAATAACTTCACCAACAAAGCTTTATCCGGCGCACTGAGCATCCTTGTTCACATTCACTGTATGTAATGGGGAAATGAATGTGGATTCATTGAGAGCAAAGGTTTTTATAGCCGTCTAATTTGCATATTTACACCACAGACGCTTGTAACAGCGCCACCTACCGGATGATTTTCGAACTATTTTTTTCTAGCTTAAAAAAAATCCCGTGACATACTAATGCTGATCCTGCAAACAGTTTTTTTTTCGTTCATTTCTCCGTATTTTATGAATTTTTAAAGTTTTTACGGACTTTTTGCCAACCCGGTATATACCAAAGTATTATGAACTTTCAAATAATTTATTTAAATTTGAGATTTGGGGTAAATAACATTTTAAATTTCTTACAAAAGTATTTGTAATTAAAAAGCTACTTTTTATCCTATTGTTCATTTCCCCTTTTTATAATTTGTAAGGTGAAAACTATTTCCCAATTAAATTTTGCTGAAAAAGTATAATTTAGCTCTAATTTGTATATTTAGTTTTATTGTAGTTACTTCTTAAAAGGGCAAATTGACTTTAAAAAATTGGGTGAATTTATATTTGTGCGATTATTTATTCCTTTTCTTTTCTTCTTTTTTCCTGAATTAGACTTCTTTATTTTAAAATAAATTTTAACTATCAAACAGAAGAAGGGTTAACATATAATATTTATAAAATATATTCGTATGAAAAAATCATGCAAATTATTTCACATGTAGAAATTTTGTTGGTTAATGTGAACTCCATCATGTTTTTAATTATTTATTCATTTTGTTTATCCAACACCCGTGCTTGTCTTCTTGACCATTTGACGCCGAGCCTCCCAGTACCAACTGACGACATCGTCAGTGGGGTGTTCATCGAATCCAGTGCATTGGAGCAGGTGGTCACCATCCATCATGACATGGTATGGCCGCAGAGGATAACGGTGATCGCTGTTACACACTTAGCACCACCTGGGGAGTACGTGTCAGGGCCACTTTTCCGCTTAGGCATGTGCCTAAGGCGCAGAAGATTTGGGGGCGGAAAAAAGAAAGAAAATTAAATTATAGAACAAACGTTTTACATATGTAAAGGCGCACCCCTCGGATGCCCTTCTCCTCGATTATCTGCGTGACCTAAAGGTGTAGGAATAAATGAAGAACTAGAAGTTGCCATGATCTTAATAGGACTTTAATAAGATCTTAAACTTAAACCTCTAACAGAATAGATAATAATATGATATGTGAGAGAATCTACGGTGACTAAACTTAAAATTTATATATGTCATGATTTTTAAGACAGAATCAGATTAAAGTTTAAAAAGGAAGGTCTTTATTCGATCATTGGTACATCTGTTCTGACTGCGAGCAGGGAGGAAAAAGCACGCCATGGTGGTGGTTTCAAGAGGATAACACTTGAAAAACATATGGTAAGTATCGCTGCTTTGAAGATGGTGCTTGTGCAAGTTAATGCTGACATATGTTGACTATTAAATCTAACGATCTGGAATTAGACATGTTTATTGGCCAGGCCATATGTTCGGAAGACATAAATGGGTGATTAGTTTGATACTTGAATATGAGACCTGAGAAAGATGAATCAAGTGCTAGATAGGGAATTTAATTTTTAATCTAATTTAATTATCCTTACATTTGCCCCCCAATTTTAAAAGGGAGTCATGGCGTGGTTTTTTTCTCTCTTTACAAACTTAATCAATTTTCAATAAACACAAAACAATACATAGTTATTTAGAAAGACATATATTACACACAGTAGAAATATTTAAGCAATAGGAATACTAAAATCAAAATGCAATATAATAAACGAAACTATAACAACAAACACAGTAATGACAATTAATTGATAAAAATGAATTTCCATACATATAATTGAAGATTAGCTTGTTTAAATCTATTCTCGACATCCAGAAAAAGAGCTCGCGTTTCCTCCTATTCCTTCATAATAATAGATTCGTATTATAGCTGGTAGATATTTTCAAAAAATTATGTTGGAAAATAGTATATCAAACAATAAGATAGTAAATATAAAAATACATGAAATCATACAAATGTTAAAATAATAATTTTGTATAAAAATCTACTCTGGCGCCATCGTAGTAATACCTTATATTGTTACACACATTTTGCATATATGAAATACATTTTTTAAAAAGATAAAAAAAATATAGACACTAATAAAAAATGAAATTATTAATAATATGAAAACTGTACAATACACAACTTATATATGCACTATTCAACACAATAAACAATATTTTATTTCATATGCGTTATAAAATATAAAAATTATAAGAATATAAGAGCTCTTTTTTTATTATTTCGAGTCGGAAAAGTGGACTCACTTCAATAATAACTTTTAGTATTTCTGAAAATTTTTCACAATATTCATTGTAACTTAATATCGCATGCACTATTTTGAATCTTTCCGTAACCTTCTAAAAATACGTTTCATAGACAAAAATTCTTGAGTTTCTCTTGCATCACACATTCACTAATAAAACTGTATCACCTTACTTAATTTTGAACACATCTCTCTGAGAAATCTGCGTCATCAACTCACAGATGTTCAGGGATGCTGATAAGAAACAATGAGAGGTGTACATATCAAACTAAACAAGTTTGTCCTCTTAATGTTTTGAGACATATACAAAATTATAATGATTGTATTCTCGCTTATCCACTGTATAATATTCAAAAATAAGCTTCAAGTTATTAAATTAATTTTAATTTTAGATAAGGAAAATTTCGAGAAATAGTGAATCCTGATATATGGCTGGTATATATCAAAACACACAATTTCCAAATGAAAATTTTTTTAATGACATGTAATAAGATTGCTGCTGAATAAAATAATTAACAAAACAATTAAATTCAGTGGAGAAAAAAGAATGCAACGTGACTTTACTTTTGTTTCTTCTCAAAATCAACATCATTAGTATTAGTACCTTAGAGTCATTCCTCTAATAACTTAATTTATATCTTTCAACTTTAAAACATCAATTTCTCTCATAACTGTTAACTCATTCGACATCTTAAGATAAAATTATGAGAAGTATATTAAAATGTCTCAAAATTTTGTATGACTAAACCTATATACTTTGTTTTCTCAATTAAAATATAAAGAAAATATCTCATTTATAACACAACTATATATATATATATATATATATATATATATATATATATATATATATATAATAAAAATTAAATATATATATCATTATAAAAATTAAATACCATATCACATATCATATATTATTCTTTTTCGCCGAAAAGTCTTGTTAAGCAGAACTCAGTTATTTCTGTATTACGTAAGATGTTTCTTTTAGTTATCTTCTCATTATTATGGGTATTTTGTTGAATGTAATTTAACTGAAAATTTTCAGATGGATGAAAATGTCTTAAACGAACTGAATGAACCAATTCAGTGTCAGTTTTATTAAGGGCATTGGGTCTATCAATTTCAAATAATACATCAGAACATTTTCTTAAAACGGTATAAGGGCCTGAATAAGGGGGACTTAATTTCCTTGTATTGGGGTATTGAAATTCCTCATACATTACTAAGTCACCAACCTTGAAATCAGCTTCCTGAAATTTTTTATCATATCTAATCTTATTTATTTTATAATATTGTTCTGTTCTTTCTTTGGCTAATTTTCTTGCTTCTTCTAAGGGAGGATATATCTCATTATCTTTTAGCGAAATTTCGAAAGGTAAATTACCATACATTAAGTAGGTTGGAGGGAAACCTGTTATTGTATGTGGAGTTTGATTATACTGATGGGTTACTTTTTCTAGAATTTTTGTCCATGGGACTTTATTTGAACTATTACTAATTTCACATTTTAAGCGGGTAATGATGGTTTGATTTACACGTTCAACCTTTCCATTGGTTTGTGGCCTGTGAGAAGTAGTTAATAATTGAGTGACATTATTATGCTTTAAAAAATGCTTAAATTTTGAAGAGGTGAACGCAGTATTTCTATCACTTAAAATTTTTTCCGGTATGTGATTCTGAAAGATTTGTCTTAAACAATTTATATAAGTATCTGTTGTTGCATTTTTGATGGGAAAGTCCAAATGTACCTAGTTGCATGATCAATAATAATGTGTAAATATTTTTAACAGAGTTGTAATAATTTAAACCACCTACACTATCTATCGATAAAAGTTCAAAGGGTTTTTCACAAAGGGGAAGTGATTGCATCAGTCCGTATTTTCTCTGATGTGTGACTTCTTATTTATTTGACAAGTTTCACATAATTTCGTATATCAGTAATAATGTTTATCCAATAATATTGTGGTGATATTAATTTTAACATGGTAGCTACACCAGGGTGGCCAAATTTTTTTATGAGTTGTTTCCATTAATTTCACTCTTAAAGCTTTGGGTACAATTATTTTAGTTAAACCTTGTCTTTTAACTACAAAAACACCATCTCTCTTAAAACATTTAGGAGCTGATGTATTTTCTATATTTTGAAAATGACTTATTTCAATGATATCTAATAAAGGTTCTGGGGGTGTATTAATTATATGATAAGCAATAGGATTTCTTGTTAACATATCAGCTTCAACATTAGTGCTACCTTTCTTATATTTTATATCAAAATCATACATAGAAACTTTTAAAGACCATCTAAAAAGTCTACCCGTGGGATTTTTGAAATTTTTAAGCCAAACTAATGCATTATGATCGGTATGAACTGTGAAATGAGATCCATGAAGATAGCAATGGAATTTATCTAAACTATCAATTATAGCTAAGCATTCTAATTCAGTTATTGTATAATTAATTTCGTAATTTCTCAGTCGTCTCGAGTGGAATGCAATCGGATGTTGATTTCCATTGGGTTTTTGTTGTTTGAGGATACATGAGATTGCAGTTTTCGATGCATCTACATAAAGATGACAGGGATAATTTGGATTGAATATAGCTAAAATGGGCTTTGAAATTAAGCTGTCTTTAAGTTTTTGAAAAGATTGTTGACATTCTGGGATCCAATTCCAATTTTGATTCCTTTTAAGAAGATTATTTAAGGACATTCTTAATTTTGTATATTGAGGAATGAATTTATAATAGACATTAATACTACCAAGAAATCTTTGTAAATCCTTTACATTTCTAGGGGGTAAAAGTTTTTTAATTATTCGACATTTATATTATTTGGAGTGTATGACCCTTGTTTTATTTCATATCCTAAGAAATCAATTGTATCTTTGCCAAATTTACACTTTGAGAATTTTAATTTAATATTTTCTATTCCACAAATTTTAAAAATTTCCTCTAAATGTTTTGCATGTTTTTCAATTGATTCCGAAAATACTATATATATTATATCATCAAAATAATTTAATGCAAATTTTATTTGGTATTTATTTAAAATCTGTCTAATAGCTCTTTGAAATATAGCTGGAGAATTTTTATATCCAAAAGGCAAACGATTAAATTGAAAAAGACCGTAATTTGATGTAAATGCAAGTTTTTCAGATTCATTATCTAATTTAATGTGCCAATAACCATTACATAGGTCGATGGTTGGGAAAAATTTTGCATGTGTTAATTTGTCTAAAACTGCATCTATTCGAGGAATTGGCTCTGCATCTAATTTTGTGATAGCATTTAGCTTTCTGTAATCGATACATAATCGTGTACGAGCATTATCCTCTTTTTTAAAAGCCAATGTTATAGGAGCAGCGTAAGAACTATAAGATGGTTTTATTATTCCTGCTTTCAATAATGCATCTAATTGCTTTTTTATTTCCGTATCATCTTTAAAAGATGTCCTATATGGTCGATTTGCAATGGGTAATTCTGAGGTAAGCATTATTTTAGGAGAATTACATTTTAATTCGCCCACATCAAACTTATTTTTAGCAAAGACATGTTTATATTTATCAATAATCATATTAATAATATCATAATCACTATTAGGAATTATTTCTATATTAAACACATTATCAGTTTTCTTAGTGATAATTTTATTATTACTAAATTTAAGAGTTTTATTTTCTTTAATATTTTTCTTAGATTCATATTTTTTTAAAATTTGTTTTCCTCTTTGAAAAATTTTATAATCACTAAAATTAATATTTAATTCAAAAATACTCATAGTTTTATTAGAAATTATTAAATATTTCAGTTCTAAATTTACTATGAGGAATTTAATATTTTCAATAATTTCTCCTATTTTCAATTGTAAAGTAATTGCCTCACTCACCTCAATTTCTCCATTGATGGTGGCAATTTTTGTTTTGATATACTCTACATTGTGGTATCCCTTGATTTGTGATATTATATTTTTTGGAATAATATTGACACTCTCTCTCTCTCTCTCTTGATCCTGTATCCAAGAGGACATCAACTTGTTTGAAGTTGATTCTTCCTTGGATGATCATAAGTTCTCCTGTTTGATGAGGTTGGAATACCGTATTATTGTTTTGTGTTCTTTGACAGGGGTTGAAAGTTGGAGCATTGGGTCGCAAAACTGTCGGTCGTTGTGGAAATCGTTGGTTTCTCGGATATAGGGTCGGCCGCTGAAGAGAAAAGGACGGGGGTGATGATAAGAAGGTAATAGAAATTGAGGAGAATATACATTGTATCTTGAACCGGTTATGGCATCCGGATGTTGAGATTGATCATTTCTCCAATTCCATCCTCCATACTGTTGTCTATGGACAAATTGATTCGTATGGTGAGGTATTCTTGTCACTGGATACTTTGGATATATAATTTCATTCCCATTTGATTTTGATTTTTCTTGGATATCTAAAAGTTTCATTTTTTCCTTCAGTTCCTCTATGTTGTTGCAGCTTCGTAACTGTAGTTCTATGGATCTATTTTCTTTTAATCCTTTTATTATGTAAAATTTTTCAGCTTCTTCCATTTTTATCCGGGATGCGATTTCTTTTATTCTGTAGAAATATTCTATGTGGGTCTCTTGATGTTTTTTCTGTTTTAGATAATTGAAGATGAATCTCCGCTGGATTGACTCGTTTTCCAAATTCACGTATTAAATTATTTTTCAGCTCGTAAAAACTTTTAGGGATCGATTGTGATTTGATGTAAGTCTTCACAGCTCCATCTACTAACTTGGTTATAAATAGGATTTTCTGTTTCTCTGGTATATCGAAGGAATCGCACGTACTTTCAAAATTTCTAATGAATGTTTGGATGGGTATTTCCAGGTTATATTTTTGGAAAAAAGTCTGTAGATCTTCAAATCGAATATCATTTTTAATAATGGTTATAGGTTGCTTTAACTTTTCTTCATCGGAATTTAAATTCTCTTCTTGCTTAATTTTATTTTCGTTCTTTGCTTCCATTTTTGAAGTATGATTTTATGAAATTTTGTTAGGAGAAGAGGATGATTCTATTTCTTTGGCGGTAAGAGCGATGTTCTTTCGGGGATTACTAGCGCGTTTCTATTTCTTCCGTACCATTTTTTATTCCGGCAATCCGACGTCTTCATATATAGGCATACGGCGTAGTCGACGTTCCTTAATATTCTCCATATCAGTTATTACGGTCGTCGACGCTCGTTTTTATTTTAAAATTATTTTTTAAAAAAGATTAGTTTTTACGTTAAGATTTGAAATCCACTCACAGATAAAAAAATCCTACCGGCTTTAATTCTGTCATGATTTTGAAGACAGAATCAGATTAAAGTTTAAAAAGGAAGGTCTTTATTCGATCATTGGTACATCTGTTCTGACTGCGAGCAGGGAGGAAAAAGCACGCCATGGTGGTGGTTTCAAGTGGATAACACTTGAAAAACATATGGTAAGTATCGCTGCTTTGAAGATGGTGCTTGCAAGTTAATGCTGACATATGTTGACTATTAAATCTAACGATCTGGAATTAGACATGTTTATTGGCCAGGCCATATGTTCGGAAGACATAAATGGGTGATTAGTTTGATACTTGAATATGAGACCTGAGAAAGATGAATCAAGTGCTAGATAGGGAATTTAATTTTTAATCTAATTTAATTATCCTTACATATATATAATACCGAAGTAACGTAACCCGGACCACTATCAATAACTAACTTGCCTAAACTCAATTTCAATGCTATCACAGATCCGAATATTAAATAGTCACTCCTACCTTATGTCGAATGAAGTAGCGATCAGTCTGATCCTAGTTGCAGTTGCGGTTCACTGGAGTGCAATGGTATGCACCTTCACCTAAGGGCTCTCTGTCACGGGTAACTTCTGTTGGCTGTAGCGTAACCTCTCAAAAACTCTTCACACTTGAATCACGGACTATCATATCATTCCCCAAATGCCACCCGGCTTACTCTAACTTTTGATATTTAAAAGCTTCCTAATTTGCGTCTTTCCTTCACGCTTCACTTCTTGGTTTGGTTAGAAAAGAGTTACCATTATTTCTGGCCCCAAAGAACCCAAAAGGACATGTTAATGAAAAGACGCGTGAGCCCGTCACACATATCGCCTAACGAATCATAAGAGAAACATTTCTGCCTTTTAGAGAGTCAAGACTGAAATGAGATCTACTGTGGAAAAAGAAAAGCTTTACAGTTTGATGTTGCTATGCTTTCAAAATGATATTACAATGGAAATTGATTACAATGATGCCATTAATGATTCTGCAATGATCAAATCTCAACGAATACCTTTGTTGTATAAATACAATGTCAGTGACTCAACAAAGTCAAAAATAGTAAAGTGATAATCGATGAAAAGTAGAATCATTAACAAGTTGAAAACAATTCATACAGTTATGCAAACGATTTAATTAATTTGCTATACTAATATACAAAAGGATGGGTTGGTGATCCGTGATGCCGTAAGAAAAGAGTTGCCAAACCATGCCACTATCCTTTTCTTAGGGCTGCCGCTTACCAGCCCGGGACACGGTGGTGGTGGTGGATGAGTAGGTGGTAGATAAAGGAAAGACTCTCCAAAGATCAAAAACAAAGGAAGAGAAAATACTAAGAGAGTTAAGGGAAAATCTCTCCCGGAATAAAACTGGCAAGGTACGAACTGAAGGAGGGGATGCTTTGGAAATTGGGGGTGGGCGAAATAATTTTAATTGCCTAGGGTGCTGGAGTGGTTAAAAACGGCTCTCGCACGTGTGGCTTAAGGAATGCCATGGACGCGTGTAATTTTACTCACCTTTTTAATAATATTTAATTATTAAATATTATTTTATCCTATGATTTTGATCAAACTTTTTTACATTTTCATACTGTGCTGTTTATTAAAAAATATCCTACTCGGAAGATAATATAACGATTTCTTTGTCTGCAATCGTGCATATAATGTACGACCTACATAATAATGATAATAATAGTTGGGTAGTTATGTGTGAAATATTTTCCTTTTAACTCAGAAGAAATTGTTTTTTTCATATTTTTATTCTTTTTTTAAAGTTACTTTTAAAATATAATTTTGATGTTTTACACCAGTTTTGTTTTATAATGGAAGTTATTTGTGCTTTTTCTTTAGGTATTGTTGTCAAATCAAAAGTGCCTGGCAGTATTCATTCTGATCTACGAAGCAATAATAAAATTCAAGATCCTTATTTTGGTAAAAATGATGTACTATATCGTTGGATTGGCCGTGACAGTTGGTCATTTTCGAAGAAATTTAAAGGTTGGTTTTCTGCTTTATATGATATTGTATTATGTTTCTGATACCTGTTCTATTAGTTAAGTATTCCATTAAAAAACCGATTCATGTTGTCATTTCTTCTAACGAATTAGCTTGTTACTCTTTTAAAGACACAACTTGTGTAGTTTAAAGTAGGCGTGGTTGCTAAATGATCGCAAATTTGTAGTCCTTATTGTTTATGTTAAGTTCGGGTGCCACTAAAGAATGTCGTGTAGAGGAGAGATTGTACCTTAAATGTGTCAAAAATCGAAGTTCTAACGTTGGTCGAGTATGAAAGTTTGGAGAATGGAGTACCAGCTTATTTGCCCTCGTAACTTGATCTATGGTCAAAATTACGAGGTCTGTCGACAATAACAATAACCCTTGTGTTGTTTCTGAGTGCAACGTTATTAAAACATTTAATCATAAGTGAACTGGACTTAGTGACGCAACAGCTCATGAGGACCAAGGCCTACTGTGCCTATCTCAGTTTACGTCACCTTAGGCCCTGGGGTGCATGTGCAGATGTTTCGGTCAAGTGGCAGTTTGACGCAAATCCCCCAGTGTTTAGTTCCCAAGTGAAGGGACGCTGTAACGCGATATATAACCCTTTTATACTTGGTAATTTTTATTTCGACTCTTCTTACAGGAGATGGTTAAGTTCATCAAAAGGGTAAATTTGGGAATAACAGGGATCATTGTACCCTTAAAGATTTGCCTTGTATCATTGCGCGAGTGTCTTTACCCAATTAGAGCGTTAATACACCATAGAGAAAAGAGTAGCGAAGTGATTCGGTGTGACGCGGTTCACTTTAAAAGGCTGTGCACGAAGGAATCAGGAAGGTCGGTCGAAATAATTCACTCAAATCAACTACACGTTATGAAGACAACTTCCCTCATCCTCCTTCCTCGAGGACGCAAATTATGTGTTTTTTTATAAATGCAAAAAAATATTTTTTAAAAAGATATAACCATAAATTAAATAAACTTAAAATTTTTTTTTCATGATGTGGAGTCTATCTTTACTTATCTTAGAACATGGCTATTAAATAATAGTCTATGACTGTATCACAAGGAATCTTAGTACTCATTTATTGACCCACTGAAGGATGAAAGGCTGAGTCGACCTTTCCCTGCCCGGGATATGAACCCCGGACCTGTGGCGTAGAAGCGCGATACACTACCACTCAACAACTGGGCTTCACAATCAATCATATTCACAATCAATAAATTTGCAATCCTTTTTATAACTTAATTGAGGATTTACTTTTACTTGATGTTAAGTGCCTTGTAGACTAAAAAAAAATGTTTTATGTAAAGTTTTGTATTAAATAGTTTAAACCACCGAGGGCCCGTGTAATATGATGTATACAGTGGCGCACACAGGAGGGGGGGTCTGGGGTCGAAAGTTCACCATTCTTGTATCATGCTCATTTTGATTTTGTCGGTTTTCGGGAACAAAACACAGTAAAAAACTAATTATTGAATAAATAATTAGCATTAATTAATAACAAATACTTAATTAAATTTTACGTACTATGTACTTAGAATTATAATCAATCGGGAAAAAAATCAAGGGCTTTGGGGGGGCCGGATCCCCAGGACCCCCCCCTCCTCCTCCTTGTGTGCGCCACTGAATGTATATCATATTCACATCCATTATTCTACGCACTAGCTGCCATACCGGCATTCCCAAGGATGAATTTAAAAAAAAATGTAACAATCGTGATGAAGGGATTAAATTATATATACAAGGTGATCAGAATTAAAACACCCCTACTCTGAGCTCTCTATACATCGAACTACTCAGTGTAGAGGCTCCAAAATTGTTGAACCTACTATTCAAGACATGGGGAAACGGATTACGCGAAAAAAAATAGTTCCAGAAACACCGATAGATGGCGCTGTACACCAGATAATCTGAAAAAAGGAAAGAATTATCACAAAAAACAAAAACAAAACACATGGAATATGTAATTTTCCTTTTTGATTTCTATTGCTGATATAAAAAAAGTGAAGAAACTATAACTGTCATTGTAATTGAAATTTTGCCCTGTAAGCACAAAAATTTGCATAAACCCTTGATTTGCAGCTATGTTCTTGGCATAAAAAGGGATGAAACTGGGAAAACGTCATTCTTATCATTGATGGTTGTCACGCTGCCAGAACGCGCTTTGCTTGTGAAGCTGTTTTATGAAAGCAAAGGAAATGCTGCAGCTGCACTTCGGGAGTTTTGTCGACTTAAAAATTTACGCAAAGGGCCATTACTTCCACAAGCTCTGAAAAGAATGATCGCTCGATTCGAGGAAACTGGACATTTTGGTGTTCAGCCGAGTCGAGGACGCAAATCGACCCGTTCAAATGTCGTTGAAGATGTTGCCACCTCTATTGTTGATCAATCAATGGATAACGTCATAGGCTGTAGTAGTGCCCGTGCAGTATCACGACACTTGGGTGTTCCCTACTTCACAGTGTGGAATGTACTGAGAAAAGTGGTGCATTTTTTCCCGTACAAAATTCGTCACAATCAGCAGTTGATGGCCAACGACAGGGAGAAGCGACTGACCTTTGCATTGACATTCCTGGCTAGAGTTGAAGTGGATGCAGCATGGCCGTGGAAAATTCTATGGAGTGACGAAGCGCATTTCCATCTAAGTGGAACAGTCAATACCCATAACTGTCGCATTTCGGACACGGATTTCCACTTCACTCACCGAAAGTTACAGTCTGGTATGGATTCATAGCCACATTCATTCTTGGACCTTTCTTTTTCGAAGAGACTACTCGCAATCGCCCTGTGACCTGCACCGTGACGGCCAGGAGGTACAAAAACATGCTTGAAAATTTTGTTGCACCCCAAATGCTACAACACCAATGTCTTGATTCAATTACCTTCATGCAAGATGGAGCGCCTCCACACATTGGACTCTGTGTGCAGCAGTTTCTTCGGCAACATTTTACTAATGATAGAGGGATTAGTCGTGCGTTTCCGACAGCATGGCCACCTCGTTCTCCAGATCTTAATCCCTGTGACTTTTGGCTGTGGGGATATTTAAAAAAATCTTGTTTATCGAGGACGTCTGATAACCTTGGCAGATTTGAAGGACAGTATCACTCTGCATGTGAGAAGCATCTCTGTCGACCAATTACGATCAGCAGTTGAACAAACTCTCCACAGACTGCAGATTTTACATCTTGAAGAAGGGAACCACATATTGAGCAGCATTCCCTGCATCGATAAGATATGAATGTTTGGTGCGATCGAATAAAATGTGTTACAAATGTGTATTTTGTGTCTTTTTAGTATATTCTCTGTTACACAGCGCCATCTATCGGTGTTGCTGGAACTAATTTTTTTTCACTAAATCCTTTTTCCCATGTCTTGAATAGTATGTTCAACAATTTTGGAGCCTCTACACTGAGTAGTTCGATACATAGAGAGCTCAGAGTAGGGGTGTTTTAATTCTGATCACCTTGTATATAGTCTTATTCTCTACAAGCAAGAAATAACATCCAACAATCATATTCGAAAAACACATAGACAGTAGGAAAATCACTCAAAGAAGGACACATGAACAACTGAGATTAAAAATTATAAAATGGATGCTGTAGTATTACAAACATTGCTGACTTAGGACAGCTAATATATAAAATTATTTTTGTATATGAGATCAAAATTTTAAATTATATCATAAATAATTTTAAGCAAATTGCAAAATTTCTAGGCGGAAAAAACTGCGGCATACTGCTATCGAATTAGTGTATCTAAAACTTATAAATCCAAACATCTCTTTGTTTCGTCAACATATCGCAGCGTAAGCTAAAATTGTAAGCAAAAACCCTGTTGCCAATTCAAAACTAAAATTCAGTTATAGAAAGAATAGTTTTTTAAAAATTTTGTCTCTGTTTATTCGGATAACAATTGTAATTCTATCTCAATGAACAAAATAATGGACAAATACAGGAATTATAAATTATGATAAAAAAAAATATCTAGCAATACTAAAAAAAACATTTATGCAATATAAAGTTTTACATTCTGATAGGTGTGGTGTCATATGACGTCATATCGCCTAAGATATGCAAAATCGCAAAAAAAGTTAATTTTAAATAAATCTAACGAACATCGTGATGCATCGTTGAAAACATCGTGGTGCGCTTCATCATCACCCATAATTACAACGTGTCAAATTTCACGTGTCTGAATGGCTTTGTTTTTGTGCTACATCGCAAGCGCACACACTTTTTCCTTCATAAGCATAAATAATACTTAATACTCAAAATTTGTAAGTTGCGAAATGCAGTGAGAACTGTTTTCCACCTTTAACTGATATATCACGGCGTTTGGTGACTTCGCACATACACACAATTTTTTCCTTAAGCAAGAGGGTTTTAGCGGGAAAAAATCAAAAAAATAAGAAATGTTTATTGTGGACATAATGCTTATAGCTTGAAGCATCAGCGAAGATCCATGCGAAATTCCAGAGGTATGCGAACAACGGTTAAACTTTATAAATTACAAATAAATAAATTAATATACATATTTTCAGATTTATATTATAAAATCATATAGGTAGTTATGTAATTATATCTAAAGTTATAAATACAAATTGCTGTGAACTAATATCTTGAAACATCACTCAATAAGTCCCGGGACTGACATATAAATAGCGATATTTTCTAAATTTCATAAGCATAACCTAATAGTACTAACTTTCAAGTAACATGTGTCAAAATTTCGTGATAATTTCTTGTTTAGTTTAAAAGTTACAATGGTTTTAGTAAAGTAACTTTTGTTTGTTCAGAAACCATGGTTGAAAAGGAATTTCACGTGTTAATTAATCATTGCTTTTTGATGGGAAGAAACACTGTTCAAGCAAAACAATGACTGGATAAGTGTTATCCGAACTCTGCTCTATCACCAACAACGGTTAAGAGATGGTATGCTGACTTAAAACGTGATCACTCAGATACAAACGACGCTGAACTCTCAGATCGCCCTAATTCTGCAGTTGTTCCAGAAAACATCAAAAAAGTCCATAAAATCGTTTTAGCCGATCGGAAATTGAAGTTTCTGAGAAACTTCTTCCCGAAGTTTCTCTCTCACCGTCTGAATGAAAGCAGAACCAGAGAATTCCATAATCACAATTATTTATTTACTCAAACAAACTAACCAACAACAATCTATTCACAAAGTGAATGTCAAATGAGTAGCACGGAGCGAATATGTGGAATCAAATTTAACTCAACGTAATCTATCGTTGATTCCTAACCTCAAATCTACTAATTCAACTCAGTGGCAAAACACCACTCTTAATCTTTACATGCGAAATTAAACCTTATTCAATCTTACCTGCGTAGCGAATAGCTGCTTCCTACTTCCTTCTCTATAATTACAAAACTCGGACTTTATATAGTCGAAGTAATCTGAATATTACGGTTTCTTCTTGAGAGGGATGGCTGTGAATTAAACGTGAATGCTAGCCCAAAGATTCCCCAAGAGGATTAGTGTGAGGACGCGTATAGATTCGTCACAATTTGTGTGAGATAGCAGAGTATTTAAAGGTATCAGAAGGCAGTGTATTCCCTATTTTGCATAATCATTTGTCAATAAGAAAGCTGTGTTCAAAGTGGGTGCCGCGTCTGCTCACAACTGTCTATCAAAAACAACAACGCGTCTACGATTCACAGGACTTTTTGGAGCTGTTTAAGCAAAATAAAAAGGTCTTTTTACATAGATATGTAACAATGGACGAATCATGGATCCATTACTACACGCTTGAACCAAAAAGAACGTCAGCTTAGTGGACAGTAGCTGGTGAAAGCTGTCCAAAGCGACCAAAAATTCAAACGTCAGAGCTGGCAAGGTTATGGCTTCCATATTTTGGGCTGCGCATGGAATTTTGTTAATTGACTTCCTTGAGAGAGGAGAAATCATCAGTAATGAATATTACATGACGCTATTGAATCAGTTGAATGAAAAAATAAAGGAAGAACGTCCACAAATGCAAAAGAAGAAAGTAATGCTTCATCAAGACAATGCTCCGTGCTACAAGTCCAAGAAGAGGATGTCAAATTGAATGAATTTAGCTTCGAATTACTTTCCCACCCACCGTACAGCCCACATCTGGCCCCCAGTGACCACTGGTTGTTTGCAAACCTAAAAAAGAGTTCTCCAAGGAAAGACATTTGGTTCAAATGTAAGTGATTGCCGAAATTGAAGCCTATTTTGAGAGCAAAAACAAATCGTTCTACGAAAAAGGTATTAAAAAAATTAAAAGATCGCTGGGCTGAATGTATCACTCTTGAAGGGGAGTATCTTGATAAGTAAAGTCAATTTTGCCTAAAGGTTGTTATTGTATTATCTAGGCCCGGGACTAAAAATAAATATCTGGTCTGTCTTAAAATAAATATCTGGTATATAGTTTGGCTGTTACACTCCTTCTCCACTGGGTATTTCTTGATGCTGTAAGACTATATAAATTGTTGATATATCTAAATACCCTATTGTATTTAGACAGTGGCGTAGATCGGTATCCAAAGGCCCTGGTGCGAAAAAAAATGAGAGCCCTATCTTGGTTGGGTTTTATCAAGTAAAAAAATAAAAAAAAAAAATATGTATTGGTATTTTAAATATGTAAAGCTACTTTAACATCAGCTTTTTCTCCTGCTCTTCAGAACATGGGGAATCAAAGCTACATACTTCTTATATGTATGAGTTTTCTCGTGTGAACTTTAGTTATTATTCAGGTTCGATTTGAAACATGATGGACAGGAAATGATACAAAAATTACTCATGAACAAGAAAATAATGGAATACTGTTATAAGTGTTTTTTTTTAAAAAGCACCTCTGTGAAAGAGGAAAATAGCTTATTATGAATCATATTATTATTAAAAATAAAAGGACCAAGTAGAAATAGCTTCCTGTGTAGAGATTTTTAAGATGTATGGTAAGATTTTTCATGGAAATTGAAGTTTATTTTCAAGTAACAGTTAGAAAAATGAAGAAAAGAAAAAAAATTGAAAAATAATATAAACTTTTCTTAAAGTGTAGTTCGCTACACCATACAAACAAAGCAAAGAATTTAGGGTTATTCCCTACGAGTTCGAAATAACTTTCAACTGAATTTCCACGATCATATTTCTGTTGCAACTTTTTATATTTATACCTTAAATGTGAGAGAAATTATTGCAAGTTGGGCTTGCTTGATGGTCAGGGTCCGAGGACCCCCTGAACTTGAAGGCCCTGGTGCACGTCACCACCTAGCCCATTGGTAGCTACGCCACTGCAGTTAGCTTTCGATTGTATCGAACAGCATTCTTATAGCACTCGCCTCTTGATTTAAAAAGGACACGAATTTTTGAAATCGAAGTATATGTATCTTTTACGCCCCTCCCAAAGTTGACTTCCGCAAAGCACATTTTTAGCAGTTCTCTACTCAACAACAACAAAAAAAGATTTTACCGAAATTTCAAATTTCCTAGTCTTATTATTAAAAAAAAACGAGAGTTTTTTTATCTCTAACACCCCCTCAACCTCCTTGGGTGGCGATTTACTCAAATTCCGTTCTTATTGGATCTTTGCTCTTTGGAGGAAACTTGTTTCAAGTACGTAGAATTAATAGCTCAAAAATGGGAATTTTTTTTCTCTGAAACGGCTTCACAACCTCCCCCTTGTGTATTGATTTCCGTAAAATCCATTTTTAGCGGATCTTAACAAACGAAATAGTTATTCTTCGATAACCTCTTAAGTCTAAGGTCTTCGCTTACTATGCGAAACATTATTATTTTTGACACATTTATATGTTTAGCTAGAAGAGTTTTTTTTTTACAAGAATTTCGTTGAATTCTCTCACAAGGGAAGATCATGGTCCATTTAGACTAAGGAAAAGCGTTTTTATATGTATTAATAAACATAAAAATATAAGAATACAGTGGTAAACACATACAAGGATGTGTGTATATATAATTATTATACTATTATAAAAAAAGGCTAAGTTCTTTCGTGTTATTTAAAGCTAAAGAAAATTAACTAAATATTACTTTCTTTGTCTTTTTTTTACAGAAAAAGCAAATACAGTTGGATATTCTTTTTAATATGGTAAAAAATTATTTTTTTATTTTAAATTTCGCGGAAATACAAAAGAATTCTAAAATAAAAACAATTTTTTTTTTTTGCTATTTTGCGGGCATGAATCAGCAAAAAGAACGAAATTAATTGCCGATTTTTAACTGCAGTGCGCCCCCCTTTTTTCGAAAAAGTATGACTTCTCTTAGGGTCAGTCTTCTTATTTACCCTTAGGCATGTCATAAAATACTGAATGTGGGTTTTTTTTTTTCACTTTTGTTTAGGGCCTAGATGTATCTGGTCCATTTCATGAGTGCTGCCCATCTCATAGTGGCTGCGGTGGCCTAGTAGTTGTAGGCACGGATTCGTTGCGAGCATGGCTCAAGTTCGAGCCCTAGTGCCATTGAAGACTCGCGTGTAGAGGGGACTGATACACGTTAAATCTGTTGAGCTCAGTCCTCCCGCTGGCGTGTCCCGGCAGGTTGTAGAGCAGGGGTACTCAATCTTTTCTGCTTGACCGCATACATATATCAGCTATTTCACGCGGGTCGCAACATGAGGATACATGGTGGAGGGAGGAGGAGAAATGCTTCAAGACCAAGACAACATTGGAAATTTAAATTGTGGAAAATTGATCAAAATGTTATAACTCCTGTTTTGCTTTTTTTTTAAAATTATTATTCTTTGTATTTTTTTATTTTTGTCACTAACACTAAATTAGAAGCATTTAAGAAACACCCCTTCACAATTTCTGCATCAGTAAACGGTTTCATAGGATTACCAGTAACATAACAAATTTCATAGGATGTCTTTGTTACCTCTGTGATATTACCACCAACAAAACACTTTGTTGCTCTTGCAAAGATTATTCAGGAGAAAGCCTGTTTATCACCTCTTGAAAGATATCTTCGAGGGAAAGTGTCACTGAATGGCCTGTTTGTTGGTATTTTTTAAATACACCCCTTTCGTGACAAATCAAACAATTACTGATCCATGTTTGTATTTCACTACAAAATAGTTAACCTCCTAAACGTCTCGATACGATATATTTTCTTGGAATATTTTTCGCTTGCAAGATATGAAAGATAGTTAAAAATTAGTTCTACCCATAAAATTGTCGCTACTTCACTGTTGTCTGTTATTACTAACCGTTACTGTTTCAAATAGAAAAAGAATATCAATTCGTACGACACCGATAGCAAAAAGCATAATTGATGTATTTGATTTTTTTGACAAAAAATTTCCCATCAAATTTTTAATACAATGTTCTTAAATAAGTGAATTTCTCAGAGCAATGAGCCCTGACCGGACCACTTAAAAAGGCTCGATGGGCCGTTGGTTGAGTAGCGCTGTTGTAGAGGTTCTACTTGACGAAGGCTCAAAAACGATGTTCGTCGCCAATATTCCTCGTTTTGCTTTATAGTACGACGTTAATGTAACTCCCACTCACACACGAATTTATATATGAAAATATTGCTACAAATTACTTTTAGGGATGTCCTTTCAAGGCTGTATATCTACGAAAAAATGGGACTTTTCCTGCTTTAAGACTAATACTAACATTTCATTGATTCTGTTGTTTAGTTTTATTACTGTAAGCTAGAATGAATTGAGTTTAAATAAGAGTAGCTTACAATAAGTTTTATTAATCTATTAAATCTCCTTTAATCTAATATAAATTTTTCTGTCTAAGTGAATATTCTGGCTTTTAATTAGGATTTCATGAGATCATTATGCAAAGTTGAATAAAACAGAGACACATTTGTAACAATTCTTAATAATAATTACGAAATTGAATTTTGAAATTTTATTACGAGTTTTAGTTCCATTACTAATGCGGATGATGCTTGTAAAATTACGGATTTGATTACTTGTTTAAAAAATTTTTTAAAGGAGATAGACAAATGTAACATCGTAATAGAGCGGAATTGAATTGCAATGCATAACCGAATTGCAACTTTGTTTTGCCAGTTCGAAAGCATTTGTTCAGTCATAACAAGTAAAATCTTTTGTTATCACGTTTCTCTCATCGCTAAGCATGGCTCCAACGGACATTCCCCCAACCAGAGGAAGTGTGAGGTCATTGAATAAAAAGGACAGAGGCAACACCCCTAGATAGTAGGTGTTGGCAGAGGGGATAAGAGCATTTTGGAAGGGTGAGAACGATTTGTAATGAAGTCACACGCATAACCACACCCTTTTTGAATGCAATCGCATTGCAGTAATTCATCGACTTACGCCACCCCGGAGGTGCGCGGTTTTCAAATCACGCCGATTCGTCTTTTGTTTAAGCGTTACACAACTCGATTACTCATTCCCCGCTTCCTGTTTAGCTAAATGTACATTTTCGAACGTATCGTTCGGAATCGACGTTTTACTACAATAACTTATCTTGTGCTATTTATTTTTTTATCCACGGAGTGTGTGTTTGTTATTACGTGTTATGATTAGTGTATCTAGTGTTTGTTATTTGTATTACCGGCAAAGTATGAAATCCGGCATTCTATAGAATGCCTTAAAACTAGCCGCCAATGCATGAAATGATTCCTATTTCACACATTGCCTAGGCATTCTACTGAATGCCTAATGAGAAGCCGGCAAAGTATGAAATACATTTCCGATTCGTTTCGAAAATTGTGTGAAAAGGTACGAGACTTATAACGCGTACCTCAGGCTCAGAATTTGTCAGTTGCACAATTGTGGTTTGTTCGGGAGTGTCAAAATACTCAATTTTACTTAAACTTGTTCAGCAAAAATTGTTTTTTTCCTGTGCTGCATGAAAATGGATAACCAAGTAGTGTTGGAGAAGGAGTTATGGTCTATAGCAGGAGTAGGCAACCTATGGCACATGGTACAATTATCAGTGGCACTCAGCACTACTCAACAAATTTGTCAATTTTTGAATTAACTTCATAAATTTGTAATAGATCTTATTTGACAAACATCTCGAGAATTTGGACAATTAAGGAATTATGAAAAAATTTGAAAGATAACACTAAATGTAAATTTACAACTTTTTTGCAAATTATTAAATGGCATTGCTGGAGATATTTAATTGTTTGAAGAGAGAACATTGCATATGTATTCTGCTTTTCCGCTTTTAGTTCTACATATGTAAGTAAAATATCTTTAATCATACGAAAAATATTTCGAGTCCACACAGAAATTGTTTAACAACTGAATGCTCAGAATCATGTCAAAGTAAAAGTCACAAACTACACCACATTTTTTGCGATGTAAAAGTAGAACGAAGCAGCACTAGATTCACATTAAAATTTTTTTTTCCTTTTTATTTAACTTGTAATGAAGGGAAATACTTATATTTTATGTTGTCTATTTCTTATTTTAATAAATGTGTTTAAAACACATAATATATGTACAATTTCGAGGGTTTTTTAAATATTTTTTGTTGAAGAAATAGTTATATTTTTTGCTGTTTATTTTTATGTTAGGAAATATTTTTAATTGATGCAGAATGAATGTGTGATAAAGCTGTAAATATAATTGAACTCTATTCTCTAACGCTGCATACATTATCGCGGGAATAGAATTGTTTCACAAAAGTATCCTACTGTGTGGCATGCTGAATCATAATTGGTAGATTGATTTTTGACACGCCACAACTATAAAAGATTGACGACTCCGGTCTATAGGCATGAAACAACTATTCGACGTCGAGCTTCCTAAAACTCGAGTTAAGGCTGCAAAAAAAAGCATTTTTTTTAAATGAAACTACGTACAAGAAGTTAATAACTGATTTACAAAAAGCTTAAAGGACTACTAAAAAGGAATCCAGGGCTTATTGGTTGCTGAATAGCTATAATGAGATGTTTGGTGAAAATAAAAGTAAAGTCATGTAACCTGTTAAAGAGGGCGTTAGTACTATACAGAATGGTTCCAAACCATTCTGTATAGTACTAATGCCTTCTTTAATGCCTTCTACAAATGGTATCCAGCCACTCAAGGAGTATTAAATTATTACTATTTTATTTACTGGAGTGTATTTCTCTAGTGTTTGTTTGACTTTCCATGGAAGTCACTTTATATTTCATCTAAAATCACTTTATATTCATTTTTTTTGGAGTTACTAAATGTTATTCTGAAGGCATGTTTAAATACAATTAAATTATTAAATCAAAACAATTAAAAATATAAACAACGTCCCACCCTCAGCGGGCGCGGTAAGATAATCAAACGGTGACCTGTCCACGGGGATATAAAGGTGGGGAAGTACTTCTATACAGTATTACATCACAGATTCTGAGCTATTTTAAGTACTCCATGAAGCTCATTTGGCTATTGCACAGGAAGGACGTGATATAATTCTGATAGAACTTTCAACCAAATACAAAAACGTTACACGTTATGATATTGAACTGTACATCCACTTTGTGAACCTTGACAGAAAAAAAAACAGAAGAATTATTTTAAAAAAGGCATTGTTGTGAAATTTGATTTTTTTCTGTATGCCAATATTTTGGCACTTGTAACGAGTGAGAAAAATGGTTTCTATCGACTTGGAATTTCTGAAGAAATTTTAAATTTACAATTTACTTTGTGCCCTAAGAATTTGCTTAGAATTAAAGATATTTCTGACCATGAAATTCCTCATCTGTCAGTTGCATTTACTCATTCTAATGGAAGCGGCGAAGGATTCGTCAAATGTATGTGTAAAACAAAGTAGCAAAATAAGAAGGGTCTTTGCGTGAAAAATGTAATGAAATGTGTAATTCAAAATACCATTCGAGCCTACTATGTTGCAATAAGTAGATTAATTTTAAGTTATTATTTTTTTTATTTGAAAGTTTTGTTTTCCTCAATAAAAGAAAGACAAATTTTGTTTGGTACAACTTCCTTTTTCCTTTACGTATTTTGAATGTTTTTAATGGCACTCTCTTTATTTTGTCAAAATAACATTCGTATTTTTTAGAAATGTACGTCATTGATATCGTAACCTTATCACACATGACCTTGTTTCATACTTTGCCTAAACAGCTTTAGTCATTCTATACAATGCCTAGGCACTCTATAGAATGCCGGCATTTCATACTTTGCCTGTAACATATGCATTATATCTGCTCATATTTGAGAGATAGCTATGTCATTCAAATACAGAGACAAATTAATGAGTAAGACATTGAAGAGAAACTGGGTCTCTAAACCCAGTTCAGTCAAAAGATCGAATGACGGTTGAGAATATGAAAAAAGGCCTCAGTTTTTAATTCAACAAGTAATATATATATATATATATATATATATATATATATATATATATAATCCAATATAAATTTTTTTTTCAATATATAACTATGTACATATACATACACATATATATAAATTTATACATATATATACATATACACAAATATATAAACAAAAATATAAAAATAAACATATAGTTATATACCTAAGATAACTAAAATTAGGAAGAAGGCACATAGCATAAAGACAAACTCCTGGCCTTAGGAACCAGGATTGCAGGTTTAAACAAGTTTTGCGGCGCCAACCTTCACCTGTAATTTGTCATACTACGTACCAAGAGGAAAGGAAAGAATTATATATGTAGAATTTAAATATTAAAAAATCATTAAACTAAATAACATTGGAACAAAAACATAACCCTACTAATTCGGAGTTAAAACGATGGCCAAGAGTGTAGTAACGTGTTCCCACCAAATAGGGGTGAGAGCAGAACCGCATAAAATTAATTGCGATACGATAATAAGAAATATATATATATACACTGGTGTGCAAAAATTAAGGACGAAGTCGAAAAATTAGCATATCAGCTGAACGAAGAGGCAGAGCGGACAGATAGACCAATCAGGAGATTAAGTAAGGTGATGTACGGTAGCACATGCGCAGATATGCAGGTAGACGTAATGGGGGAGTGTCTGAGTAGTATAAAGCATGTTGTCGGTGTAAGATCAGTATTTCTGGCAAAGAGATTGCACGCTGTATAGCAATTAAAATCAGATCGAGTTGCTGCCTCAGCGAGAAATGGCGAATAATCAATCTTTTAGACGACATCTGGATGCTTTTACCCGAGGTCGAATCATTGGGAAGTTGGAGGAAGGCCGCAGTGTGACAAGTGTGGCTGCAGAGTTCGGAATTGCTCACAGCATCGTTTCACGACTTTGGAGACAATTTCAAACTACAGGAACAGCTATCCGGGGGTTCAGTAGTGGTCGTCCACGAGGAACCACACCCGCAGATGACCGGTACATTGTCTTACAGGCCAGAAGAAACAGGCGGCAGACAGCGGGAGAAATCGCTAGACACACGACACAGGCGACTGGACGACCGATATCGCGTTTTACCGTGGCCAGAAGACTGCACGGTGGTGGTCTGTTTGCACGACGCCCTGTACGGTGTGTACCTTTAACGCCTGCCCATCGGAGAAGGCGTTCTCTGTGGTGCCGGGAACACTGGAATTGGAGAGACAATGAATGGGGACGAGTACTCTTTACAAATGAGATCAGATTCAATTTGAGTAGCGATTCTCATCGCATACTCATCTGGAGAGAGCGGGGAAGCCGCAATCATCCCTCGAACATCATTGAAAGGGACAGGTATGGAGGTCGCGGTGCTCTCGTTTGGGGAGGCATCATGCTTGGTAGTCGTACAGACCTTCACATCTTCGACGCAGGTTCAGTTAACGGGACCCGTTATTGTAACGAGATTCTTCTTCCATATGTGCGTCTTTTTAGAGGCGCTATGGGTCTGCAGTTCCTTTTCATGGACAACAATGCACCATGTCATCGCACAGTAGCTGCCGAACAGCTCTTAGAGAGTGAGGATATTGAACATATGGATTGGCCGGCACGATCTCCGGATCTCAATCCCATCGAGCATGTATGGGATTTTCTAGGCAGACGCTTGGCAGCTCGTACCTTACCACCAGTAACGATTCGGCAGCTTCGATTGGAGCTGCAAGACGAATGGGCAGCAATGCCTCAACAACTCATTGACACCCTCATTCTCAGCATGGGCAGACGCTGTGAAACCTGCCTAGCAGTCAGGGGAGATCATATCTCCTACTAAAGACCGGATGTTTCTTGCTGGACACCCATCACAGGGATGTTTCGGCCTTCAGTCGCATTGCGCTCCATGCTACTTTTTCAATCAAGCTTCTTTTTATCCCTCTGATTTCTCTTTTAGTAAGTGTTGCTTACATATTACACATGTCCTTACGTATTGGGGATCTTACGGTATTAAATGTGTTGATTTGGAAAGCTTTTGTACAAAGTTATATTGAAAAAACCGTCTCGTCCTTAATTTTTGCACACCAGTGTATATATATATATATATATATATATATATATATATATATATATATATATATATATATATATATATATACTTTTAAAAAATCATAAAAATAATAATCATATAAAATTAGCGTAAAATATAAAAGAAACTCAAAAAATAAATATTAAAATTTTTTTAATAAGCATGTGGCGCCATCTATTTAATAATTGTAGAATAAATTAGATATTGTCTAAATTTAAAAAAACATTACAAAACATAATAACAGTAAATAATTACAGTAATACAAATTGTATCATAAAAAACCATTATAAATATAATTAAAAAGAAAGTTAGCAGGATATATCCATGTTCAATACAGTGATTAAAAATTTTTTTAAGATTTAAAATATGATAATCATATAAAATTAGCGTAAAATATAAAAGAAACTCAAAAAATAAATATTAAAATTTTTTTTTTAATAAGCATGTGGCGCCATCTATTTAATAATTGTAGAATAAATTAGATATTGTCTAAATTTAAAAAACATTACAAAACATAATAACAGTAAATAATTACAGTAATACAAATTGTATCATAAAAAACCATTATAAATATAATTACAAAGAAAGTTAGCAGGATATATCCATGTTCAATACAGTGATTAAAATTTTTTTTAAGATTTAAAAAATATTATTATCGCTAACTAATACATTATATTGCGATAAATATAGTTAAAAATAATATTTCTATATATAGATATTGATAAATTAGAATTCCAGTGAGGCACTTTGATGATATTAAAATTAAAGACATCTCTTTTATCATAAATATTACTTTGTAGTTTCAAATCCTTAATATACAGTGATACACATCTAGGTAATTTGTTTTGATTGGATTATTATTAATTTTAACTAAGTTCAAGTAGGACGGATAAAAATTAATAATAGGATTTAAATTATCATTTTTCCAAAAATAATTAAATCATCAATATATCTAAAAATGTAGTAGCCATTATTAATAACATAATTATATTCATAAAAATGTAAATAAAGATTAGCCAAACTATTACTAGCTGGGCCCCCTTGTGGGAGTCCTTTCTCTTGTTTATATAAAGAACCATTAAAAAAAATTGATGTAATTTTCTTTTAAGACAAAATCTATGGGAGTTTTAAATTTGTTAAAATTAATATTAAGGTTATACATTTTTTGTGGCTTTCTAAAATTACTTTATTAATATCATATATATCAATGGAATTGAAAAGATCTTCAAAGTCATAACTATGAACTGAATAAATATTTCTATTATTAAAAAAATCTATAATCTCTTTACTATTTTTAATTATAGCTTTATTACATTGCTGATTAATAAAGTTTTGTATAATATTATGAAGTAATTTTCCTGCAGTAGTAATATATGTTCTAAAACCATTTGTCACAGTTCTAAATTTAACCGGACTTTTATGGAATTTTGGAGTTAAAAAAATATGGATACTTAATTTTAGGAATACAAAAACCTAATTTTTTATAAATAGCAATAATACAATTACTAATTTCATTATGTGACAAATCTAATTTTTTAAAAGAACCATTATTTAGAAAGTGATCATAAAGAATACTATAATATAAATACTTACAAATCACAGTATAGTTACCAGGTATTTTATCAATGTAAACTATGATAAAATTCTTTTGTAATTCATAAATTTTCTGTTTTATATCTTTAAAAGTAGTTTCATATTGAGAATGGTAACTAAATTTCATAAGGTATTTTAAAATATTGTACTTATACTCAGCAAATGCCTCAATAGGTAGTCCAAATTTAATTGCAGATTTTGTAATAAAATTATCTATATCTTTAATAATTTGTTTTTTAACAGTATTGTTGTTATTAGAAACATTTAATCTAAAACTAGTGCCTTTACTCATTATATCTTTTAAAATATTATCATTGATTATGTCTAAGTTGCCAGTAACTACATGTTTATGATGGCCATCAATAAAATCATTATAGTATATGTATAAAAGATAATTCCTACTTAGGTCAACAAAGGAAAAATTTATTTTAGTTACTTTTTATTAAAATATGCATATGCGTATGACAGAATCACACTATTAAGTGACAAAATAAAACGCGATTTTCCTTGCAATTTTCTTTTCTATATATATGGCATTGGATTGTTTTTTATTTATTTATTTATTTATTAAATTTAATGATTCCAATAAAGTAGTATAGTGAAAAGAAATCGTATTAGGCCATTTCCGGTGGGATTCGCACTTATTACCTGTGGATTAGAAGTCCAACGCGCTATTCATTGCGCTACAGGAATACAACGAGCGATTTTCCTTTTTATGTATGGTGTTGGGCTATTATTTTCGTTTGTTACTATTTATTCATCCATTAATTTAAATTAATAAATAAATATTTGAAAAAAACTGTATTCACATCAAGTGTCATCCACTACAAGTTTAAAAAAATGTATTTGAACTTGAGTAGACGAATAGAAAGTATTTTATTAACGATTGAAAATTTGAGCAAGGTAATATATATATATATATTGGCTAGTGCATCGCGCTTCCACACCACAGGTCCGAGGTTCAAACCCCAGGCAGGGCAAGGTCGAGTCAGCCTTTCATCCCTTCAGTGGGTCGATAAATGAGTACCAGGCTTGCTTGGGAACTTAACATTTGGGGTTTCGCATCAGACTGACCCCCTGACCGGAACATTTGCTCTTGCTCCTCAGGTCCTAGTCGCGTATACTGAGTAGGGCACAGTAGACATTGGTCCTCATGGACTGTCGCGCCGCTGAGTTAAGTTATATATATATACACTCATGGAGAAAAAAGCTAGCGCACCAAGAAATAATTGCGGGATCGTAAAGAAACTTGTCATGAAGGTTGTAGTGTACTTTCATAATATCGGATCATCATTACTCATAATAAAGGATCATCCTTACTCATAGTAACGGATTCTTGATCCTTATTGGCTGTTAAAACCTTCTATTGAATTTCATTGGCCAGAAGAAATGTCTTCTGGCATTTCTTCTATCTTCCCAGAATTCCACTCAGACGAAGGGAATATATATACTCGAACTTAATTGTTTGTTATGTTGGAAAATAAAATTTATTTTTGTAAAATCACTGCAATTTTACTTTGCCACTCAACACAATACACCAAAAATGGTGACCCATTCTTTGAATATAAAATTTAAAAAATTTTAATCAAAAAATTTTTTTCCAACGTTGCCTGTGCCTTCCGTAAATATGAAGGATATTTCAGCGGTTAAAATTCCAGCTTTTGTGTTTCATCGGATCCTGCGCTATGGTGTTTCGAAGTTAATTACCATGATGAGAAAACTTAGCCCAATATTCCCTGATTCTCATAGTTGTACGAAGAGCTATGTACACCAATCATTAAGTACATGCACACACGTTTTTCTTAGATATGACAAAATTCGACCCCCTTTAACTCCTCCTTACACTGGACCTCATTTGGTTAAAAGTAGATCTGATAAAAATTTTGTAATTTGTATAAATAATAAAAATGTAACTGTCACTATAGACAGATGCAAGACAGCTTTTGAATTTTCAGAAGATTTTAATTCACAAAAGTGTAGTTCAAATTTTGAACCACCTCTCACCAAGCAACAAATTGAAGAAAAAACTGTTGTTGATAAAAATATCAGAACCACACGTTCTGGCAGGCACGTACATTTTCCTAAGAGATTAACTTAATAATTCAAATTCCTTCTTAGTAATTTATATATGTATATCTTTTATTGTATTGTGTATATAAATAATTGTATATGTTATTGCAATTTATGTATTTTATAGTGCCTTATTTTTGTAAACAACAAACATTTTTTATATTTGTATATTTTTTCTATGCCGTTCCCTTCGTCACTGGGGGGATACTCTGTAGTGTACTTTCATAATATCGGATCATCATTACTCATAATAAAGGATCATCCTTACTCATAGTAACGGATTCTTGATCCTTACGTCTTATTGGCTGTTAAAACCTACTATTGAATTTCATTAGCCAGAAGAAATGTCTTCTGGCATTTCTTCTATCTTCCCAGAATTCCACTCAGACGAAGGAAATATATATACTCGAACCTCTAAGCTCTCAGCCAAGCCAAAAAACTCAAAAAACTTTCCACCCAGATGAAGCACCATAGCCATTCCTCCCTGATTCCATCGTTCGACCAATCGCCATCATGCCACTCAGCAGAATGGAAAACACCACTTTTGTCATGCCCAGCATCATAGACTCTCACGATATTGGATTGAGGACTGTTTTTACAGTCCGGACGCCAACAGGAAAACGCCTATTCAACGCCTATTTGTTATGTTGGAAAATAAAGTTTATTTTGTGTAAAATCACTGCAATTTTACTTTGCCACTCAACACAATACACCAAAAGGTACATGTCGGAGAGATATTTTGCGTATTGCGTATAACCGGTAGAGGGCGTTTAACGTCGTTCTCCGTGGAGTATAAAACAGGTAACCAAAGCTTGTTTGAGTGTGCTGAATCGTTTACAAAGGAAGAGCTGAGGTAGACATGCCCTCACGCCGTTTTCGAAGACAATATGAGCAGCTGTCGCAGTTTGAGAGGGGGAGAATCATCGGCATGATGGAAGCTGTGTGGTCAGCTAGGCGAGTAGCTCGTCAATTAGGCCGCTCTGATTGGGTTGTGAGGAGGTGTTGGGACCAGTCGATCCGAGAGATATCATTTACACGAAGACCGGGCTCAGGACACCCTCGACAGACCAAACGACAAGAAGACCGCCACATCGTAAGAAATGCACGCGTACAGCCTACTGCTTCATAAGCAGCCATCCAGGCACGGGTAGCACCTTAACTAGAGGCCCTTGTGTCTTCTCGAACCATACGAAGGCGCCTGGCTGAAGGACATATGAAATCGTGACTCCCATTACGTGTGCTACCTTTGACGGCCACCCATCAATGCCTCCGTTTGGAGTGGTGCCGCGCACGAGGAAACTGGACTGTGCTGCGGAATGGAACCAGGTCGTCTTTAGTGACGAATCCAGATTCAATCTCAACAGTGATGACAATCCTTTTCGTGTGTGGAGACCCCGTGGTGAACGCCTCAATCCTGCCTTTGCTTTACAGCGACACACCGCTCCCACAGCTGGTGTAATGGTATGGGATGCCATTGCCTACAATACACGGTCACCCCTAGTATCGATCCAGGACACCATAACAGCCCAGCGGTATGTCCATGACATCCTGCAACTACATGTGTTGCCACTCATGCAACGGCTCCCAGGAGCCATTTTTCAACAAAACAAGGCTCGGCCTCACACGACAAGGGTGTCACAAGACTGTCTTCGCATCACTATCCTTCCTTGGCCTGCCCTATCCCCAGATTTGCCTCCAATCGAGCATATTTGGGATCTTTTGGGACGGCGAGTTGGGCATCCCATGAGTTTGAACGAACTAGAGGCAAGATTACAGCAAATATAGAACAAACTGTGTCAAGACATGATACAGAACTTGTATGCCTCAATGCCCGATCGTATGCATTCGCGCCTGAGGGGGTTCAACTGGGTATTAAATCCTCTGTTCTTTTACCTTTTTCTTTGATTTTCTAATCATTTACTTATATCAAAGTAGTCATTACGTACGTTAAATTTAATTTTAGTTTTTGATGACTCCTTCTTGGTGCACTAATTTTTTTGTCCATGAGTGTATGTGTGTAGGGGAGGGGGGAGAATGTGAACTAATAGTAGGAATTTAAAAAAAGGGTTACAAATTTTAGAAAATACAGATTCCAACGAAGAGCGTATTTTTTCAACAGAACAAGGAATGCAACAAATAGTAGATTGCTACGGGGAAATTTTGCGGGAGAAAAAAAAATCTTCGAAAGTGTGCTTGTTGGATTTTATGCAATCTTCTACATCAAAATAACTTGGTTTTGCGCATTTGTATTTGTGTTACCTAATATTTTATGAAACATTTTTTTCTACATTACTATTTTCATTCGTCTCCGACCCAGCTAAAAATGATTTGTGTGTATTTATACACGAAATTATACCCCCTACTTTTAGTGCCGATTTAAGTTAATTTCGTGCCCTTGGTGCTGAAGATCTACAGACCCCTTGGCACTGGCGGATCGAAATTTATTACTAGAAAACCTGATTAAGTCCAGCTTATCCGAACCCCTTGGGCCCCAATGGATAAACCGGCCCTGCCGTCTTACCCGAATTCGACTTATGCGATTATCACTCAGTCCCACCTATCTCGTAAGTTCGGGTATTACTATATATATTGTGTAAGGAATAGATATACAGCCCATTGAGAAGTTGTTCTGCTTGCGAATTTACTCTATTGTAAAATAATCTCTTGTGATCCCATAAGAGTATATAGAGTTTGTGGCATTGATTTGTGTGAAATTTTGATCATA
Source organism: Trichonephila clavipes (assembly GCA_019973935.1). NCBI lineage: Eukaryota > Metazoa > Arthropoda > Arachnida > Araneae > Nephilidae > Trichonephila > Trichonephila clavipes. Next base: position 260,190 of record BMAU01000600.1, on the reverse strand, counting down.
AAATCTCGAGAAATTTATTGGAAAAAGAATTATACTTTTTTTTTATTTAATACATTTTTTAAACTCTTCTGAATTTTACAAAAGTAACCAAATAGGAATTTAAGACAATAAATAAGAAATAGAAAACTTCTTCAGTGGATTGCATATCTTTATCTTCATATATATATATATATATACTAATTCTTTCTACACAAAAATATATTACAAGCGTTTTTTTTCTCTATACCCGTGCAAAATTTTTCAAAGGGTGATTAAAATGCAGATAATAATTATCTGAATATGTCATAATATATGATTAGCAACTCCAGTAAGCATATTTTGATTTAAAATCCTTATACAGCAGAAGCTCATTGATCCAGACTGATTGAGACCCGAATTATCAGGATTAAGCGAAATAACCGATAAAATGTGTCTAGTATATAGCTAACCATTTTTATTGTAAAAAAACCCAAACACGTATTTTGAAATAAGATAAAACGAAATAGTAAATGTGTGATAACACTAAAAAGAATTTAAATGATGACATTACTTTCATGATACGTATTAAAAGGAGAAACTCTCTATTTGTAAGGTGACCAATCGTTCTTTAGAGAGGACAGTCCTTCTTTTATAGCTTGTGTCCTATTTGTTCTCCTTTTCAATATTTTCAAACTTATCTGTTTATCTCTGAATAAAAGAATTGCCAAGATTTTGAACTTCGCTGCCTTGCGTGAAAAATGGTACTAATTATGCGTTTTAAGGTTTTTAATTAATATCTTATTAACTAATTGGAGTATCGTAATATAAATGGTTAAATAAAACAGATTCCTCGGATCATTCCCGAGCTTTTGGTACCTTTCGCGAGTTTCTGCGTCATGCGACTCGTGAGAAGATAGACGTGCATACTTTTGCTTACCAACGAATTTTAATAGTGTAGATAGGATAGTGGAACATATTTGAAAACTAATGGAAAAATACAATTATTTAAAAATTAATAACATGTAGGTATATGTAATCTGGAAGTCATAGAATATTGGAATTTTTTGCTAGGCTGGTACCTATTATTTAAAAATATCAGCTTGATGCATCTCTAATTTTCACTTTTTTTGTATAAAAATTTATTTTATTAAATGTAAAATAATTTTTGTTGATTTTTTATTTCATTAATAAGCTAAACATTCTTGCTATTTTATGTTTGAAATCCAAAAGAAAGATCATTTCTTTTGAAGTAAATGTTTTTTCCCTTTTCTTTTTCTTTCTTTTTTTTAAAAATGGTATCTGTAATATGTTGTTATATATAACAGGAAGTTAATAAGCATTCTCTCCGTAGCAAAATAATGTTATTTATTTGAAATTATTCTATTTCTCTTTTGCCTTAAATCATTTTTACTTTTTCATAAAATAAGAAATATACTTTTATTTTTAAATTTATATTATTAAAAAAAATTTTAATTTTTGTATACAAATATTAACATTGAAATTATATCTGGTACTTTTTAGGTTAATTTCATATTATGCATGACTGTAAATGTATAATTATTAAGTCATTCTTTGTCAGCATTCATTCCTGTCTAGTCTTTTATTAGGTTTGGGAAAAAGAAATCCATTATTTGTGCATCAAATTCAAGACTTTATTTAAAATGTTCGGATTGTCCGATTTAGGTCAAATATGTACCGTTTTGTTGTATAATTTGTTGCCATTTTAAAGGTAGATTCATAAAGTTTCTATCATAGAAGTCTTGGTCCTTATTGGCGAAAAACTGTAGTAATAGATTGCACAATTTTCTCTTAATTCCAAATTCTTATCATTCAGGAAGTTTTACAATGCGAGAAAAAGAGGATAGTTGCTTGGTGCCAGATCCGGACTATATGTTGGATGCATTAAAACTTCCCAAACAAACTCCCAGGGTTTCTGGCGAGTCACTACAGACGTGACGTGTGGGGCCTAGTGACGTCCTGATGAAACACAACACTTCTTCTGTTGGCCAATTCTGGCCGTTTCTAGTCAATCGCTGGCTTCAAATGGTCCAGTTATTGACAGTAGATATCTAAATTTAATGTTTGGCCGTACGGAAGCAACTCATAATAAATTATTCCTTTCCAGTCCCACCAAATACACAGTAGAACCTTCCTGGCTGTTAGTCCTGGTTTGGTCACCGTTTGAGCTACTTTACCGCGCTTTGACCACGATCATTTTCGCACAATACTGTTGTATGTGACCCATTTCTCATCCCCAGTCACCATTTGTTTAAGAAATGGGTCGATTTCATTGCTTTTAGCCAAGGCTTCGCAGATGGAAATTCGATTCATCATGTTTTTTGGTGTTAATTGGTGTGGCACCCAAACATCGAGCTTCTTTTTGAATCCAACTTAGCACAAATGGTTTAAAACTATTTTATGGTTGATCTTTAGCTCCTGGGCGATGCTATGACTACTATCATGTCGCTCAACTTCGATTATTTCTGTGATTTTATCGACATTTTCGACGACGGGCCTGCCTGTGCGAGGTGCATCTTTAACATCAAAAATGCTTGAATGGAATCGACGAAACCAAAATTGTACGTAATTAGCTGTTACAGTATCGGCACCATAAACACTATGCACAATTTCAACCGCCTCGCTTGCATTTTCGCCTTTATTAAAGAAAAACTGTAAAACGCGCGTACCGAATTTTCTCTTTGTTGACTTCGTTTTTAACATCCTGTAACTCACAACTGAATTGACCAAACAAAGAAAGACAAAAGAAGTTTTTAGTGTGAACTGTCACACCTTGACAATGAGCATAAATTTAAAATTGTTTGATCGATACTTCAGGAGATATGGACACTACAGCCATCCACCGAAAAAATAATGGATTTCTTTTCCCCCATCCTAATATAGTGTTGTTGTTTTTTTAATGAATAATGCATTATTTACTTTATGTTAAAAATAATATAATGCTTTTTACTGTTTCACAGCTGAGTGTCATCTCTTACAAAAAAAGAGGATTATTTTGGTGGCTCATGGACTTGACACTGTCAGCAAAATCAATTTAAATGGTAGATTTATTGGAACTTCTCATAATATGTTTGTTAGATATTTGTTTGATATCAAGTCAATTTTGCAGGTAAATGCATTAATTCATTGTACTTATCAGTGTTTAGTATGTACATTTTTAATATTATTGAGCACAATTGTTTCTTTTCATGTAATGAAGTACATTTCTTTAAAAAATTTTTACCGCTACTTCATTTAAGAAACACAACAAATGTATATTGGTTCTCTATTTTTTAGTGGAAGGGTACATTGGGTACTCTTTGGGTACTTATGTATTATCGTAAATGTATTGGCGGCATTATATGAAACGAAGCACATGCTTGCCAATTCGAAGCATACTACATGCAAAATCGGGGTTGCCAATTTGGCGAGTTATCTTGAATGTTGGCATTGTTGCGATAGTACATAAGTACCACTCTTTGAAATAAATAATCATATTGATTTATATTTTATTAAAATCTCAAAATTGTATCTGTAATATGTACCGTAAAATTTGTCGTATAACGCGCACTTTTAACTCAAAAAAAAAAAAGATCGAAATTTACGGGTGCGTGTTATACGCCAGGTATAAAAACTATAGTTTCAAAAATAAAAAAATTAGACTTCTACATAGATCGGAATACTGTTTATTTAAAAGAAATGAGATACCTAATGAACTTAAAGGGTTAGGGCTCTAGAATATACTATTTTTTTCTAAAGTCTGGAATAATACCTCTAATAAATGACTAAAATATATGAATATTGCCTTTGTACAATTGAGTTTCCTTCGTAAAAGAGGAGGTGCGCGTTATACGTCGAATATACCTAATTAAAAAATGCAGCTTGAAAGTATAGATGCTTGTTATACGCCGGATTTTACGGTAGCTAATTTAATGAATCTTTTCTTTCAGTTGAATCATATAACTAAAATATGTAGAATTAAAAAAAATTACACATCTTGAATTCAGTGTTACCTTTTTTATATTAGTGTCTTCCATTTACTGTTGCAATTATAAATAAATAAATATGTTAACTGAATTGACCATAGTTCTTTTTAAATAGACTAGGAAGAGAGGGGGGGGGGTATCCCCCGTCTGCCTAATGGTGGACCAACCCCTATTGTACAAATTATACAACTGTTCTTATTCATTGCTCAAATTGTAAAACTAATTAACATGTATTATGTCATTCTATTTTTTTCTATCAATATATTATGAACAGGGAAAAAATAAATTTCTAGTCTTCATCTCTCTCTACATTTTAATTTGTATTTCAATTTAGTGACCTCAACTTTCAATAACAACCTTTCTGTATATAATACCACCTTTTATCAAAATGATAGTAACTAATTCATTGAATGATGGTATATATTAAACTCTAGGATTATTTTCAGGGCTTGTATTAAAACACTGACTATACTCTTAATTTTGGTTTTTATTTTGAATTTCATACAAAGTTCTATATTTTTCTGCGTATATATTTTTATTCATAACTGACTGCAAAATTTGCAATACATTATCACATTTAACTATTTTTGCACGTTTATGCAAAGCCTAGTGGTGCACACAGGAATTTTTCAAGGGGAGGGGGGGGTTTCTGGGGTCGAAAGTTCACCATTCTTGTATCATGCTCCTTTTGATTTTGTCGATTTTCGGGAACAAAACACAGTAAAAAACTCGTTTTTGAATAAATAATTAGCATTAATTAATAAATTAATCATTAATAGCAAGTAATTATTTAAATTTTATGTACTATATACTTAGAATTATAATCAATCGGAAAAAAATCAAGGGCTTTTTGGGGGGTCTGGACCCCAGAACCCCCCTTGTGTGCGTCACTGGCAAAGCCTCACCATCATTATAAATGTAAACTTGTCCAAACTGTGGTTTTTCTCCATTCTGTTGTAAAGATGTAGTTGCTTTTATTAACTATACCTTACGCATAAATGCACACGAAAACTCTTTTTTATTGAGAGAAAGATGTATTAGAAAATAAAAACTAATAACAAGATACTGTACTAAACACTGGAGAAAAAGAATTTATATATATTGTATAAGAAGAATGTACTTTATATCCTCGAATAAAAAGAAGAAAGCTGCTTCCTTATATGCATTTTGTAAAATAACAACATGTTTTTAAAGTTCATAAAAATTGCTTGGTTGTAGAAATGAGTTTAAAAATGAAATGAATATCTTACTGAAGCAAAGATAATATCAGTTTTTATGTTTATTGGGGGGAAAATTTTTTGAAATATTTATATATTCTGTCATATTATTAGAAGATATTGTCTTGTCAAAAGATAAACATATTTTATTTTTAAAAAACGTGTTTCTTACAATTATTGCATTTGTACAAATTATTAAAAATTATTTTAAATAAAATTGTATATAAATTGTTATTCAAAGCGATCTCTGGCTTTGCTTGCCTTGGTTTATGTTGAATAATGTTTGATTTTACTTAGTATAAAAATAGATATGATTTTTCCAAATTTTTAATAAAATAGATTTATAATATTAGAAAGCGAGATAAACATATGTACACGGTGGTGGCCAAAATTGTGGTCTCCTTTTAAAATTGTTATATTTTTTTTAGTTTGTATGCTTATAGAAATTGTTGTGTAGCACAGAATGCAAAGTCTTTTATATCATTTTAAAGAAAATTTAATTCTAACTTCAATACAAAAAACAAAATGTAAATATTTACAATTTAAAAAAGCTATACTACAATAACTATCGATAAACATTAGATACTGATGGTAGCATTGAGTTATTAGTGTTTAGTGATGTTGCCTTTATTTTTTATTACAGCTTCACATCGATGTTTCATTGTGCTGAAAATAGTTTTAAGCTCTTCCTTCATTATTACATGATGCCAGGAAACAATTATATCCTCAATTAGTTCCTTTTTATTTCATGAGTACCTCATTCGGACAAGAGTTTTCAAACGGTGCTACAAGTTTTCGATAGGATTGAGGTCAGGACTGTTTCCTGGCCAGAACAACATTTATATTTAGTCAAGAAGCAATGGCATCAAATAAGAGTAGATTGGACACCTAGAAAGAGATGTGTGACGAGAAAGTTGTCTTTCATATATTAAAATTACAAGTTAGGTGGGTGGTTCATCGAGTACATCTGGAGACTGAAAGTTTTGGTTAAGATGTCAGGAGACAAATTTAACAAAAAACAAAGTAGGAAAAGGTCGAAAAAGGTGTACCACGCCCCTTAAAGGCAGAAGAACAAAAATACCATGTCTCCAGTATAGAAGAATATCATCAACGGCCTTTAGAAGTGATTTGAATGATGCTGGTGTTTCTGTCAATTCAAAAACAATCAGGAGAAGATTAGCAGCTGTAAGACAAGAAAGTAGAATTCAACGAGAAAAGCCTTATCTCAATTTACAGCAGCGTTAATAAAGACTACTGTTGTCAAAGGAATGCATTAATTAGACATGATTAGTGGTCACTAGTTATATGGAGGGATGAAACTAAGATATCGTTACTCGGTAATGATGGCCAGAAATATGTTAGACGTAGAATAGGAGAAATGCTACATCCTGACTGCATCCAGGCAATTGTGAAGTTTTATGATTTAGTCATGCATATCTTCAGATGGTATTGGTCGTCTTCATATCATCGATGGGACACTTAATGCCAGAAAATACATTGACACCATTCTAGAACCCAAATTTCTACCTTCCATCAGAGATCTATTTACCAACAATGCTTCATTTAATTTTCAGTAAGATTCTGCTCCTTATACCCACGCAGTAAAGTAATAGAAAGACTGGTACCATTCTAAGATCATTGAGTTGTTGTCTTGGCTAGGAAACAATCCTGACCTCAATCCTATTGAAAACTTGTGGCTCCGTTTGAAAACTCTTGTCCGAATGAGGTACCCATGAAATGAAAAGGAACTAATTAAGGATCTAATTGTTTCCTGGCATCATGTAATAACTAAGGAAGAGCTTAAAACTATTTTCAGCTCAATGAAACATCGATGTAAAGTTGTAATAAAGAATAAAGGCAACCTCACTAAGCTCTGATAACTCACTGTTGTCTTCAGTACCTAATATATATCGATAGTTATTGCAGTATAATTTTTTTGCATTGTAAATATTTGAATTTTGTTTTTTGTATTGAATCTAGTATTGAATTATCTTTAAAATGATGTAAAAGACTTTACTTTTTGTGCAACGTAAGATTTTCTATAAGCATACAAACTTGAAAAACATAACAATTTTAAAAAAAATGTCCACAATTTTGGCCACCACGGCATGTAAGCATAATTACATACTGTAAAATCCAGCATATAACGTCTGCTTTGAACTCAAAAAATATGATCGAAATTTACGGATGTGCATTATACGCTGGGTATAAATATGATAGCTTTAAAAATAAAGAGATAAGCATATAAAAAATGAGACTTTTACATTGATTGGAATACTGCTTATTCAAAAGAAATGGCATACCTAATGAACTTAAAGGGTTGTTATTCTAGAAGTATATCATTTTTTTCAAAATCCTGAGGTAATACCTCGAATAATTGGCTTTAAAACATAATAACATTGCTTTTGCATATTTCAGGTTCTTTCATTAAAAAGGGGGCTCACATTATGTGACGGACATACATTAAAGTTAAAACATGCAGCTTGAAAGTGTAGGTACACGTTATGTGCAGGATTTTATGGAAAATAGTTTTGCAATAATGTTAAATATTTCATGCTTAATTGCTCAAATTAATTTCTGATTCTAATAATTCTTGCGACTTATTTTGAATTTTTGAAAGGATAGAGATTTTTCTGCATATAAATATTATAGAGAGAAAGAGAATTTTGTAAAGAGAGAGTTTTATTAATTTTTTTGAATATTAATTCAATAAATATTGCTGAATGCAAGTTAAAAAAGGGCTAAAACATAGTTTTATTCTTTTTTATATTTATATGCATTAATACATTAATAATGAAAAAGGTTTTTTTTTTAAGTGAATGATAGGTGTTAAGTTGATTATACTTCATTTTTATAGTGTCATTAATGGGTTATTATTATTGTTATTTTATTTATTTGTTTTACAGTTTGACAACAAAATTCTAATATCCTTTAAGTCTGCTGTTGAATATGCTAAGGAGCATCATGAGGTCCAAATTTTGAATTATATGATTCCCCCAACCTGTCCGCCTCCTGTTCAAAAAGGAGAATGCCATGTTAATTATATACGCAAAATGCAAAGTTCTTTCAGTTGGGATTGGGGACCATCTTTCCCTACTCAAGGAATATGGTATTTATCATTATGTAACATTCTGTGAATAAACATTACATTGTAGCTAACTCATAATGTATTCTTTTTGTATTTTTTAAAGTATCAAGTAGTTTGTAACATTTAGTGTGTGTATAAAGAATTTAAAAACTATGTTGTCAAAAAATTCAAATAGAACATGATTTTAAATAAAATTTTAAAAAAATGTCTTATTAGTTAAGGGTATTTGATTTTTTATAAAATTCAATATGCATCTATTATATATACATAGGCTGTTCAATAAGTAATAAGACTAATTTTACTGCCGCAAACCCACTCATCGGAATGTTAATTTCTGTGGCATAAGAAAAGTTTGTTGTCTGTATTAACAAAAGCTATCGATAGATGGCGTGTACAGACTCGTATTCTTGAGTATCGTGTAATCGAACTGAAGCGTATTTGTAGGCGCCTACGAGACGTGGCCAGTTGTCGAAATGGAAGCAAAAATCAGCATCGGAGACCTTTGATATAATACGATATGATTAAAGACTGGAACAAGAAAGCAACAATATCTTAAAACGCTTTACCACAGCAGAAAAAGCTTGGTTGTATTACAATGATCCAACTATAAAACAACAAAGCAGTGAATGGAAACATCCATCTTCACCTACTTCCAAAAAAGCAAAAACTGTGAAACTGGCTGGTAAAGTTATGACCGTAATTTTTTTTTATTATGAAAGAATTGTGTATCAACACGCTGTCGAACCCGGTACTACCGTAAAAAACTCGTACTACACGAATGTCCTATGAACAATGGTACAGCACATTAAAAGGAAACGTCCATTGCTTCGAAATGACTTCCTATTGCACCATGTCAATGCCCGACCACATATTGCTCGTTGCGCACTGGATGTTTCGGAGCAGAACAACGTAGAGATTTTACCACACTCTCCATACAGTCCTGATCTCACTCCATGTGATTTCTGGCTGTTTCCTCAACTTCAGAAACCATTACGAAGCAAACGTTTTGCAAGCAACAAAGCATATGTAAAGGCTGCGGAGGCGGTTTTGAAACAGCTCTCACAAAACGGACTTTTACATGTTTTTAAGATTTGAAAACGATTAAAGGTATTCTTTTTTTTTATATAATTTTAGTCTTATTACTTATTGAACAGCCCTCGTATATATATATATATTCAAAAATAATAAATACTAAATAGTTGTAATACTAAATAAGCAAAGCAAAATTATATGTACAACCAAACAGTAGAGGTCAAAAATAGGTTAGCCACAGTAGTAGAATAGCGAACTCTGGACCTTAGGAATTTCGGGTTTAAGCATTGTTTTCAGGTCAATCTACTTTTACCTGTTTGTGATACATATATATGAGAATATTTAATGGAAGAACAGAATGCCAAGCTTTATCCTTAAAGGTCTTGGAAAATTCCTTGCATTTGAAATTGGCTTTGAATGACTCGAGAATATATAACATACATATTTTGGAATATCTTTTTCTTTAAAATTCTCTTTTATATTGCATTTAGTTGTACTTGTAAAATTAAAGAGAAAAAAACTTAGAAAGAAAAATGTGTCACTAAGAATAGTATAATGTTGTTTTAGCTGCAGCTTAGATACCATCCTTATTCATATTGAATAAATGCATTTTTTAAAAATAAAATATAAAATTTTGTGAAACAGGTGCATTAGTTTAGAATATAAATATTGTTCAAATTCTATTATGTGTCACAATTTCTCTTGCCCATTTTGATGAAATTTAAATGAAAATTAGCTGCTTGGCCTGGCACGGGCTTTTTCTACTTTTTATAAAAATTTTCCCTTTCCTTCACAAAATCAACACTTCTAATACTCTTTTTCAAAATGACTCCCCCCCCCCATCCTTTGCTTAGCTCGGAGTTGCTCAGGCTTTTACCGAGTGTATAACTTAAAATTCCCTGTTTCGAAATTTTTCCGCTTTTCTTTGTCAGACAAGTTTAAATTGTCCAGACTTTATTAAAAATTTAATATGCTTATAAATATTTGTTTATGTAAATTCCTCAGTCATCAAATCTGTTGTTACTACTGTAATTCATGAGAATGTAAATCTGCAATATTTTTCTAATAGATTTTTGTTAATGCACATTTGTTTATACTTTCTATTTATCTGCATTAAAATTTATGTAAAAAGCAATTATATTTTATTTCAAGAATATTCATTAATGCTTTGAAATATTTACGAATGCTTCAGATTAAATACAAGCTAAAGATTATTTTATATCTAAATACTTTCGCTTTTGTCTGAATTCATTATTGCATCAATTACTACAGTAGTAGTTATTGATATTTAACAATTGATTATGTGAAAAATCAGTATTTTGATATAATTATGCAAGATAATTTAAGTATATTAAGTAATTGTGTAACAATATATTATGTATATAAAAGGAGATTAAATTATGATACTTTAGAAAATGGATAGTTTTTAATTAATTATTGCTATTTGAAAGAGTATGATAGTTGTATATAATATGGTTATTCCATTTTAGGAAACCATTAGAAATTGTAGGATTTGATACACTTTTAATTAGAGATGTGACAGTTTTTCCTGAAATATCTAGTAAGTGTTTATACTATAAAAGAATGTTTTTAATTATGTATACCAGTTTCATTTTCTTATAGTTAACATTTAAACCAGCAATATGTATATTTTAACTTACAGATGGAAAACTACAAAGTATGGCTGTCTCTGTTTATATGGAAATGGCTTCATTGGAATCTGTGAATGGAACAATAAAAATTTATTTAAATGATTCAATAATTTTACTTTCCAAAATAACCATTCAACCTGATGAAAATCTATTTGCTAAAAAAACTTTTAAAATAATCGCCTTACAGGTATTTATTTTTCTTGCCATTTATAATGTAATCTAATGATATAAATGTATTAGTTTCTAATTTTCCTTTTTTCCTTACAAAAGCTTCCTTATGCATTAATTTCAATATGATTGAAAAAATTATTTTCAATAACTTTGTTTCTCTTTGAATATTATTTTTTGTGTTTAATACTATGAGATGAGGACACAGATACACACACCACTCATCTTTTTACAAATTATACCATTTATTTTCTCCTCTTTCTTTTATTATTTAATTAATCTTTTTAAACCATTGATTAAAACAATCATAGTTTTTTCTTAAATATATGCATATCAAATAGCAAATATATTGAAGAAATATGTTATTTTTAAAATTTATTCACAAATGTAATTTTTGCTTAGAAAAATATGTATAAATAGGAATATATATATATATATATATATATATATAATAATAATTTTTTGTTACTAAATTTATCATCTTTTAAAATTGAAATGTTACTGAAATTTTTTTATCTTAAAATGAATTTTACTTATATTTATTAGTATTTGGTGACCCCCCTCAAATGTAATTGATTAAATTTATTTCTCTTATATTATCAACTTTTTTGATGAGCTATCTTCTTACTTTTGATAGTATTGATTCTTTATTTGCTTATTAATATGAATATAAATTTGTTGAAGATAAAATATATTTATTCAGTCCTTTTAAATCATTATATTTTCCTTTCCTTTAATGGTCTAATAGTATTTTTTTAACTACTTATAAAGCATTATTGAAGTTTACGAAATTTTTCAAAAAGAAAAGATAAATTATTGCATGTTAAATGTTTTGACCCTAGAGATCATACTTGTAACCAACATGGTTGAATCAGTTATGTATTTATTGATATATACCTAGTTTTTAATCGATTCACATACATAATACTTTCATGTTCTTGCAGATATTAAATTAACTTTTTAGGTTTTGCTTACTACGTATTTTTTGTACAATTTTTTTCCTTTATTTTAGAATCTTGATATTAAACTCTGGTGGCCTAATGGGTTAGGAGATCAACCTCTTTATTTACTGAAAGTGGTGTTCTCAAATAATAAGGAAACTTCCTCTAAATCCATAAATATTGGCTTTAGAACTGTTGAACTTGTAGAAGAACCTATTGAAAAGTCACCTGGTAAGTAACTATATAGTGGTAGTCAAAATTGTGGACATTTTTGAAAATTGTTACGTTTTTTAAGTTTGCATGCTTATAGAAAATGTTACATTGCACAAAATTCAAATATTTGCAACACAAAAAACTTTATGCTGCAATAGCTATAGATATACATTAGATACTAATGATAGCAGTGGGTTATCAGTACTTAGTGGGATAGCCTTTATTTTTCATTACATTATTTTTTTTGTTACATTTAAATACTATTAGTGTGTATTAATTATACTTTTAGTGCTTTTACAATTTTTTTTAGTGTGTACGAATGTTTAGTAATTGATTTGAAGCATAAATTTATTTTCATACTGCAAAATATTTATGTCAGTTTTTATTTCACTTGAGCTCTAAATATTTAAATTGTGCATTAAATCAGTAGAAGCTGATCTTTAGGTCATCTTGTATATTATTCTATGAAATAAAAAGTACATCTCAATCATTATAAACTTCTGAAGCATTTTCTGTATTCAGTTTGTGTTCCTTAAATTTTTCTTTAAAGTAAAACAGGATTTTTATTATAATGTTTATATTAATATTTAATTTTACATCACACTTTATTGTTTCTTTTTAAAATTTCTTACTGTTGTGGAAAAGATTAAATAATACAAATGTTTTTCCTTTATGAAAAAGTCAAGGTTGGGAAGCATTGAAAGCAATTCATAATTTTATGTGAACTACTTTAAGTATGAACAGTGTCATTAAGGTTTTTTTTGGAGTATTTTTGTACTATTGTAGTTTAATAGTTAATTTTTTTCTCCAAAAGTGCATGTAATTTGTGGTGAAATTTTCCAAAAATTAGTTTTTTTTTGTTTATTAGTTTGTTTTTTTTATTTTCGTTCAACAGATTTTTAAATTAATTTTATTATGACATTTTTTTGTTTCATTGTAACACAAATCAAAGATTTTACTAAGATCTAAAGAAAAAATAAAGGAAAATGTGTTTCCAATATCACATTTAAAGATTTTCATATTAAAGATTTTCTGATTTCTTTGGAGTTTTCATCTTAAAATATGTAATATCATTTAGTTAACTAGAATTTCTGTTATATTTTTTCCTTTTAGAGATAATAGTTTTAAAATATTACATATAATAGTTTTGTACAATGGAGATTACTTTTATATTAGATGTCAATTCATCGTTCTAGTAGTTATGAAGCAAAAAAAAAAAAAAAAAAATGTATTTTCAAATAAAAATAATAATTATATAAAGTATTAAAAAATTTCTTTCTTTTTTTGCATTATTTAATTAAATTTCTTGGAAGCTGGTTTAATAGTATAGTTAATAGTATAAAAATACTAGTAACAGAATGCTAGTTTTCTTCAGTGTGTGATTTTTTTTTATTTAGATAAAAGAAATATTTGACATGTTCCAACTGTAAAGAAAAAAAAGATAAAAAGAATATTATTATATTGGTATTTCTTTTATTTTAGAGAATTAAGTATAAGATTTCTGTAAGATATATGGAAGATATAATATAAAATAAATATTCTATAGAGAATTCCTTTGATTGTTTTTGGTTTTACTTTTAAAAATCTTTTTAATTACCTAAATGTATTATAGGTCTGAGTTTCTACTTCCGTGTAAATGGTGTACCATTCTTTGCAAAAGGATCGAATTGGATACCTGCTGATAGCTTTCAAGAAAGAATCACTCCTAAGTATATTGAAGATCTTCTTCAATCAGCTAAAGATGCCAACATGAATATGCTTCGAGTTTGGGGTGGTGGAATATATGAGTCAGATGAATTTTATGAAACAGCTGATAAATTAGGACTATTGATATGGCAGGATTTCATGTTTGCGTGTGCATTGTATCCAGTTAATCAAGACTTTCTGAGTAGTGTTAAAACTGAAATTACACAACAGGTGTGTTTTTTTTTATTAAAAATATTTTAAATGGATAAATTTAACATTAGATTACATTAAATTTATATATTTCACAATAGATTATATTAAATTTTTATTATGTAAAGTTTTAATAATGAATGAATATATTATAAAAATTCTAAATATTTTACCTGTGTTGTACCTCATTCCTTCAATCATGTGATTGACAGCTAAAATTACATGTGATGATACCAAAATTTAAATGTTAAATTTCTTATAAACAATAATTTACTGTTGTATTACATTGGCTAAATCAATATGCCATTTTTTTCAATGTTTTTTTATTTTCATTATATACTTAAAAAGTTAGGAATGTTAATCATGACATTTTCTTACATATACCAGTAATGAGTATTTTTATTTTAAAGCAAGTTATTATTTTCATTCATATAAGTGGATATTATCCTTTGGTTAGAGAAAAAAATTAGATTTTTAAGATCCTGGTTTTTTTGTGTATATATGTATAAAACAATTACTTCTACTATTAAAATGTTCTTTAAGTTGTATTTTTATGTTGTTTTGTGAAATTCAAAAATTTTTATTATGTAATTATATTTAATTAAAATGTACTTCTCTCTGGAATTTTATAGTTTATCTTCATGAAATTTTAACTAGGATTAATTTTACTAGAACTTCTCTATTACGAATAATTTTCATTATTTCAAAGTATATAAAAAAATTTCAATTATGTATAATTTTGTTTTTTTATTCTGTATTGGTAATATATTTTTTATCCTCTAAATTAAAAAGAAGATTGTTGTTTATATATTTAAAGTATTTATTTGTTTGATTCATTTATTTGTGTTTAAAAAAAATTGTAAATTCTTACATACTTGAATTTTTTTTTATAATTTTAAGGAAAAAGTAGCTTTTTATAAAGAAGGATTAAATCTTATTCACAATAACATTTTTTTAGGAGGGAAAGTACTGAATTCAGTTACCTATACTTTTGTATGGGAAACTGAATTCAACTTGAATTTTATTTGATTGCTTTTACATTATAATTCTTGATGTAAATTTTATTTTATGCAGTAGCTTATAAGAGTAAAATCTTTTATTTTTATTCTGTTTACTTCTAAAATGATTTTATTTTTACTTTTACGGTACTTTTTAAAGTAACTCTAGTTTCTATAATTAGTGTTTTCCTGTTAAAGTGGTGGCAAAATTTGTTTGGGCACTAATAATAATCATTTTAATATGAAAAAGTTCTTTCTATATTTATATTTTTTAAGTATTGAAACTATGAATAAAATTATATTTCATGGGTATTATGATGGGTATTAAGGTGACTGCTTACATTGAAAATGTTGTTTTTTGTCTACATAAGGCATTTTTTTATTTCAAAAAATCTTATAGTTTGAACATTTTTCTTTCCAAAACAGTTTTTCTTTTTCCTTTACGCGAAATAGAAATAAAGTTATAGTGATTTTAAAAAACATCACTCTATGCAATAGGGCGGTAAGATAGAACTTTAAATGCGTTTTTCTCAAAATTATGTTTTCAAAAGAAACTCTTTACCAGATGCATGATATCTCAAGAACCAAACCAGAGAATGTTTTTGATATTTTGTGGGAATGTTTATTTGACTATTTTTCATAAAGTGGACCATAAGTTTTGTTGTAGGTTAAATATTTTTTCATTTAGGGTAGTTTTTATTAAGAAAAACTTTAAAAATATCAAAATTTTCATACTATTATATATAATTGTCTGTAATTTTTTTGAATTTTAATATTTCTTTTAGATATTGGTTCATTTTGAAGAGCACCGTAATATGTATGTTGTGTATAAAGAAAATTATGATAATTGTATTAGAAATTTTTATACAGTGTTACACGTTTTAGTAAAAATTTGGTAAAATTTCCTTGAAAACAACCAATTTTTCCAAAAGTACAATATTTATTTAAATTTTTTTATGTATTTACATATTTTTTTCTTCCTTAAAACACTCAATTTGTTTCAAAAATTTGGTTTTATAAAAAAAATGAGTCCGAAATAGGGATTACAGTATAAGATCAAAAGTTCAATACCGGTATTCGGTATTTTTTAGGTCTTAATACTGGGATACCAGCAGTAGAAATTTTAGAAAGAAAACACAGGTATTTCTTTGTTTTATCTGCCAGTTTTATTAGAGTGTGTAAGTATCCCAAAAATAATTTGTAACTTAAAAATTATAACAGTATATAAAGAATCACAAAAAAGTAAAGGAACATCTTGTTTATTTAAATCACAAAAAAGTGTTAATATCCAAGTATTTACATCTAAATTCCTTATAATTCATTCTTTAAATAAATTAATTTCTCATCAGGATAGTTTTTGATATAGCTGATTTCTGTATTGTTTTTTAGTTTGTTAAAAATTCTTTTAGCTAACACTAATTCTAATTTTTATTCAAGAGACAATACCTTTTCACGATCGACATTAGTGTCATCATTATTTTCGAAAACTGGACCGGATTCTTCTGAATGTGGATAGGTTTGTGTGTAAACAATTTTAAGAAAATTTATTATTAACTTGATAAAATTTGAATTGGTTAATCTCTTTTTCTTCTTTTTCATTCTTCCGTGCGATTAGTTATTCTTATTCATTATTATTTATGAGTATATATATAATGAATCTGAAAAATATTTTGAACCCTAAAGTAAATGTAATGTGAGTAACTAACTCACCAATTTAAAAAATAATCAAAATATTACGCACTTTTTTCACAACTACAACCTTGTTTTCCCACATACGAATATTAGACTACAAATTTTGCATGTTTGCAGTATCACTCTAAGCTGTAATAGGATAGCTTTGGCCCGCCTCCTTGAATGATTCACATATTTATCACTTCTCTTGATTGTTCGAGGCAACTTTATATTCCCAATCTGATTAATTTCACGTGTTAGGAAGACATAAAATTGAAAGATGTATTTTTTTACTTTGTTGAGAATCCTTGAACATATAGTGCAGACAATTTAAAAGATTTCTGATAAATACCGAAAAACCAGTATTTAAACTTGTGAATACCGGTATTACAAATTTGAACAAATAGCTCAAAATACCGGTATTTGGTATCCCGGTTTTGCAATTTCTAGTCCGAAGGTAGGCAGTCACATTAAGTATCCTTTTTTCAGAAGTAGTAGGTGATAAGCACATTCTTTTTAGAGAACAGTGATATTCTTTTTTCTTCTGAAAGAATTTTGATGTAAACAAGTTTGGAAAGATACATCAAATAAAAATAGTTTTGCCTATTGTAATGATTAATGATTTTTACTTTTCTCAGGTTAGACGTTTACAACATCACCCCAGTTTGTTACTTTGGGCTGGAAACAATGAAAATGAGCAGGCCATATCAGGCCCTTGGTGGTAAGCTAGTATTGGTTTTTAAACTTTATTTGTGTATGTGTTTATATATAAATGCAGATAAGCTATGAAGCACTCACAGTTATGTACAAAATCATCAAAGCAATGAAAAGAAATTGTATATCAAAATGATAAAAATAAATTTAAAAAATTTAATATATATTTTTATGAAGCTATTTAATGAACTATGAAAAAATGTAACAAATGTAAGCTATATATATATATATATATATTTTGAACTATTTAAGTTTATTTAGACAATAATTAAAAATAACTCCATTCATTCACATTTAAACTTTTATTTTAAATTATATCTTTGCATCTCTTACTCATGAAATTATCTATTATGCTGTTGAAGAATTTTCAACTCTCTCGCTGCATAGGAGGGTTTTATTAAAAATCAAAATAGGTTTAAAGATTGCATAAATGTTATTACTTATTTCAAATCTACATATTAAATCTACACATTTTGAAGTTAAAATATACAAAAGATTTTTGTAAAAGATTTTTTTATCAATACAGAATAAGACCATAAAATATGAACTTAAAAACATAAACAGGAACAATGAGGGTTGCACATCTAAATAGTTGTAAAAATGCATCCCCGCAGAAATCTCAGGTTATGCAAATTTTGCTACTTCTACGTTGCCTGTGGAAGTCATGCGATACATGATCGCAATTAGTTAGATCACTAAATCCAATTGCTGCTTGGTACACACATTTTAATTTTTTTAATCATTTTATCTTCACATAAAGTTATGTAGAAAAATACCAGCTTTGGTTGACATATTTGTCATATGACCATGGTTTAGAATTCAATAGTCAATGACCAATCACTAATAGCTTGTGCATGGTCCTGTAAAATATTAATCAGTACCTGAGCATTTCTTATTGAATTTCTTAAGCTTAATTAAACAAGGATTAAAAAACCCCATATTAAAATCCAGTAGTAGAAATTTTAGAAAAAGAAAGAAAACACAGGTGTTTCTTTGTTTTATTTGAGAGTGTAATAATTTGTTACTTATAAATTATAACAGTACACAAAGAATCACAAAAAAGTAAAGGAACATCTTATTTATTTAAATCTAAAAAAAGTGTAAATATTACTATTCAGTCTGTAGTACTATTGCAAATTTTTGAAATGTGATCTTAAAAATCACAATGCCTCAATTGTACTGCTATTTAGTGTAGAACGTAATTTTGTGTAAAAATTACCGGCCATCGTAAACGCTTTTCAGCATCTATGCTAGTTGGCAGTCCTATTAGCAATGTGCCATATACTTTTTCCAAGGAATTACCTCTAAATCCCTCATCTTCAAATAAATCGATTTTTTGTAGGAATGGTTTTGGATATAGCTGATTTCTGTATTGTATTTTGGTTTATTTATTTTTTTTAGCTATTGCTAATTCTAATTTTTGTTTAAGAGACAATTACTTTTTACTATTGACTTAGTGTAATCATCATCTTTGAGAACTGTACCAAATTCTTCTGAATTTGAATAGGTTTGTAGGTAAAAAATTTACTATAAACATGACCAAATTTGAATTGGTTAGTCTCTTTTCTTTTTTTTTCTCATTTTTAAAATTAGGATAATTATGTTAATATCGCAAGATATTTTCTATTTCAGTATGCCTTTCTTCCGCACGATTTTTCAATGTAATATATAATACTTCATATTTTGATGTGTGCTGTTCTTTCAGTGACTGCAACAAGCTTATTGTTGCATTAGCTGTTAACAAATTAGAATCTCTCTGACATGATGCCTCAACAAGCAGTTTTTTTTTGGAAGTAGAGCTCATACAGTTCTGGATATTAAGTGGTATTCACTATCAGAAAAAATAATTTGCAAGTTTAAGTTGATCATTGCTTTTTGGATTAGATTTTTCAGTTTCAAAAATCACTTGTACTTCCTCCATTCACTTTAATAACTGTTAAACATTTTTTACATTGTGCCACCATATTCTTTTCTTCATATATAATGAAATCAAACTGAAGTATTATCAGCTAGTTTCTTGCATTCTTTAAAGTTATTCTTATTCATTATTATGGGTTATTATTTATTTGTATATATATATATAATTAATCTGAAAATTATTTTGAACTCTAAAGTATGATATGCAAATACAATGTGTATATCAAACTCACCAGTTTAAAATGTATCAAAATAGTATGCACTTTCTTCGCAACTACAACCTTGTTTTCACAGATATAAATATCAGACTATGAATCCTGCATGCATGTAGTATCACTGTGAGCTGTAATACTATAGTTTTGGCCCATCTGCTTGTGTGTGTGGATGATTCACATATTTTATCACTTCTCTTGATTGTACGATGCAACTTTATATTCACAGTCTAATCAATTTCGCCCATTAGGGTGACATAAACACGAAAATGTATACTATTTTGCTACTTTGGTGATTCCTGAACATATAGTGGAGACAATTTTAAAATTTCTAATACCGAGAAAACGGTATTTAAACTTGTAAATGCTGGTGTTACAAAATGGTACAATTGGCTCAAAATACTGGTATTCGGTATCCCTGTACTCTATGCAATCCCTAGTTACATCATAATTTTTTTAAAAATGGTTAAAAAAACCTTTTTCAGGATTATATTTTTTTTACCTTTCATATATAGTTAGTTGCATGATGAAATGTGAGGAAAAGTACTTAAATTGCACATTATATTTGTTTGAAGTCATATCATTTTGGCTAGTAATATATTGCTTTTCCAATTTTAGGCCAATAGTTAATTCAAACTTTAATCAGTACAAATCTGACTATGTCAAACTGTATATCGATACCGTAATGCCAATTGTCACTCAAGAAGATCCTTCTCGCACTTTTCTACCTTCAAGTCCATCTAATGGCCCCCAAACAGTTAAAGAAGGATGGATTTCAAAAAATCCTCAAGATAACCATTATGGTGATGGTGAGGTGCTTTATAATATAAAATAACAGATAATTAATAATTTTACAGGTTTATTTTAATAAGAGGAAAAGTAAGATGTTTTAGAAGTAATAATTTGAGTTGATTGATGTTTCTACATGTACACAATAAAAAAAAATGTTATGAGAATATTTTTCATTTTTTGTTACCCTAGGTCAGTGGTCACCAAACTTTAGAACTTCATGTACCACTAAATATATAATTTTATAATTGGTGAACCACTAAAATTATTCATAGTTATATGGTGATCCACTTATGTGATTGACCACTGTGTGGTGGACTACTATTACTATATTGTCATATATTTATGCTCCTATTTATGTTTCCATTTCACTAACACGGAATTTCATTAAAAGCAGAACAAGTTGCCAATTTACTATGGTTGCCAATTCTCACTTTCAAGTGTCACTAGATAAACTGGCAAAAATTGCTAAACACAGAAGGAATTTCATTTAAATTAATAACTACAATTTTAAAAAAAGTTTAATTGATATTCCATACCACAATTTGTTACTCATCGTTTTTTAAACTGAATCTCCATAAAAATATCAACAATGTCCCAATTTTTTTTCGAACCACTGTGCTTGGTGACTTAAGTATAATTGTAATCATGTTTTATTTTATATTATCTTAATGCTGAAAACAGTCAGTAGTTTAGAATATTGAGTTATGGAAGTAAATTAGCACATTTTTAAAATGAAAAAAGAAGTAAAAAAACATTTTGGGGGAAATTGGTACTGTATATGTACACACACATTACCTTGTTTTAAGAAATTGTTTGAAAAATGAGTACCAATAGTGATTTCTTACTTTTCAACTATTTAGCCAAGATTTGTTTGTATTAAATTTTTTGCTGTGCATCAATTATTGCCTTTTAAATTTTTGTTGATATTTAATACAAAATAGGTAAAGATTTTCATAGACAAGCTTTTAATCTCATTTTTCCTATCATAATATGAAATCTTGTTGTTGTTGTCTCTTATCCCACTTGATTGACTGAAACATCAAGATCAAGTCCTTGAACTCGTACGTTTTTAAACGTTGAAGAACTGGAGCAGCTGGCTTTTATGGCAACTAATCAATGGCAACATGAAGTCTTGTAATTTGATTTAATTGAATGATCACTACAGTAATTAATTTCTTTCATTGATGATTCATTACTTTTTATTTGTTTGTTAAAAATTTATAAATATAAAAATTCTAATAAGTTGAGCAATAATTATTATAAAGATGATATGAATAATATAAAAATAATTAATTATATAAATAGTTTTGTATTGGGATTTACAGTTTATGTGTAAAAATATAAGTTCTGTTAT
Organism: Trichonephila clavipes; assembly: GCA_019973935.1. Taxonomy (NCBI): domain Eukaryota; kingdom Metazoa; phylum Arthropoda; class Arachnida; order Araneae; family Nephilidae; genus Trichonephila; species Trichonephila clavipes. The sequence continues at coordinate 238,384 of BMAU01000600.1, read as the reverse complement.
TTTTTTAAGTTCATTTTTATAACTATTTTGGTGATGAATGGAGCCCTGATACATATCCAAGAGCTAGATTTGTTTCTGAATATGGTTTTCAGTCTTATCCTTCCTTTGAATCTATGGCCAATGTCACAAAGCCTGAAGACTGGAAATACCCATTAAGCGGCCTTGTAGCACATCGTCAGCACCATCCCTTCGGTAAGGAATTTCCTCTTTTAATCATAAATGTTTCTTGATAATATATTGTGTTAAATTTTCATTAAATATATTTCAAAGGTAAACTAATATATTAAATTTTGTAAACTTACAATTTCATTTGAAATTTCAAGAATTAATTAAATTGTTAGCTTCATATTCTTTAAAAAGAATATAATCTCCTTACCAATTGTCCATGCTTTACATGCTGCACTTTTTTTCTAAAGACTTTATCTTTTCTTTTTAAACTTTTTTAAAAAATTGATTTTAAAATGTTATTGTTTAAATTATATTATGAATATTTTTACTTTAAATATCCTTTATTAGTGGTATTTTTTGTTTATTTTCTATGAAAATATTATAACTGGTTTTTTTTACCAAGTATTTTTTTATGTCAATGAGAGTTGGACATTAAAATATGTTAATTTTTATCATCCATAGGTCTTTTTGTTACATTTCACAAGTTTTTTTTTCCCCCAGTTTCATTTTAGCGAATTGAAGTGTGAGTGTATTATGAATACAATAAATTTAAATTCTTTAATATCTGGTTAAATATGCTTGTATTATATTTGTGAATACATGAATAAGTGTAATCAGTTGCATTTATATTTTATAAACTTACTGGGAAAATATTTTATAAATAAGTTTGATGTACTTTGTGTATTTATAAGCTTATTTTATATATATTTGTAGGTAATTTACAAATATCTTCTATGATTGCTAAACATTTCAAGTTACCTCTTGCCTCCTGTAGAGTAAAAGGTTTCAAAGATTTTCTTTATTTATCCCAGGTAAAATTTTAACAGTAAAATTTTTTAAAACTTTGATACTTCTAACAGTTTTATTTTAACTCTGTCCAACCTTTGAAAAGTGTGTTGTTTGATTGTTTTTCAAAATTTTAAAACTTTATTAACTCTTGATAGTTATTCAAATGTAAAAAAATAAAAATATTTATTGATTGAAATTTTAATAATTATTTTTAAAGAAATTCAGTCAAGAAAGAAAGAAATGCTTTTGAGTAATTAGTGTAATAGAATATTTATTCATGAAATGTGCTTTTGCGTTTTATAGATGTAAAAAATTTGTAAATATTTGTTTAAAAAAATATTTTTATTATAATTAAGCTAAAAAGAATTATAAATTGTATTTAAAAAATGCATTGGTTCAGTGCAAATGTTTTTCCCATTGTTTCGTAACTCAGTTCCATTTAGAATCTAATTTTTTAAAAAAAATTGCGGTATTCCTTAAAATTTTTTTGTAATTTTTATAATTATAAACTGAATTCAGTGGCCCAACACCCAATGGAGGGCCAAGGCCTACTGTGTCTGCCTCAGTTTACATGACCTTTGGTGCTGAGGTGCATGAGCAGATGTTCCTATCAGGTGGTCAATCTGAAGCAAAACTCCCCTGTGTTTAGTTATCAAGCTAGCTTGGTACTCAATTATAAACCTACTGCAGGGAAGAAAGGCGGAGTCGATCATGCCAAGTCCAAGATTTGAACCTCGGCATGGAAGTGCGAAATGCTATGACTCAGCCATTGGGCTTTTATAAGCATAGATAATGTAAATGTATAGGAGAGTCTAGAATTTTTTATTACGGTAAAATTGTTAACATAAAGATCAAGAGAACTGCAGGGAAGATGCCACATTTCAGTAATTGAGGCTTTATGCTTCACATGCCTCAAGTACTGAAATGTGGCATCACATTTAGAAGTTGAGGGGATTCCACACTTGGTGATATCACAAGCCAGAAAATTTTAATTCCAACAAAAACTGCACTGTGGAATAGAGCGATACTTTGTGTCTTAAATGAAAAATGTCTCAATAACACATTGAAGATGGCATGCAGTGAAAAGTACATAGCTGAATTCCTGTTTAAATCTTATAATGTCTCATGAAGTCCTTGTTTTGAAAAAATGTTTACAAAAATACTGTTTCTTAAAGTGCTTGATATGTTCTTTCATGGTTGGCATCTCTGTAAATTCTGGGAATTTTCAACTTCTGTCATCCCTGTTGAAAAATAGAAGATGGGAATTCATGTTTCCCACCTTTAAAGTGTTACAAAAATGAGTTACCAATCAATTGTCACTATTAAGTTTTAATTCAGATTATGTGTTCCTGCATCAATGGTATTTTTAAAACTCTAGATTGATATCAATTCAATCCACAATTCAAGATCAACTTTTGTAAGTAGATTAACTAAAAAAAAATGTTGAGGAGTTTAAAACATTTTATTCTATTTCCAACAAGATTTCATGTTAAAAACATATTATAAAAATAATTATGAAAGTAAATACAGGAAAAGTGAAGCAAGAGAGGAGGACCTCTACTTTTTATTACACCATTGGTTGCATTTGTATATACACAACTTAGATAAAACAACTAAATCCTTGTTTTATTATTGAATTTTTTTAATTGCAATATTCATAATTTTTCAATCAATTTTATAACCTACTTAATGAACTCACAACTAAAGCTGGGGATGAAAGAAACTTCATATAAAATTTAAAGTCTAAGTACTATAATTTTATTATACATTTAAAATTGTTTATGTGTGTTTTATAGCAATAAATATCAAGATGCAGTTATGTTGTATTGTGACTATAGAATGGTCTGATTGATAAACTTTGTTAATTTTTTTCATTTTAAGTGTGAATTCTGCCTTGCTGTTAGTTGTTTTTGTTCTATTTTCAAAGTATTATCTATTGAAATTTTACTATACATTCTTATCAATATCTCTTTTGCACTATTTTCTTAAATCAACATATTAATGTTTTAGGTAGTACAAGCAGTTGCAATTAAGACTGAAACTGAAAAATATCGTCGTAGTCAAAGTGAGATAGTTAATGGTGAAGGAAAAACAATGGGTGCTTTGTATTGGCAGTTAAATGATATATGGCCTGGACCTTCGTGGGCTTCAATAGGTACAATTTTTGTATTTATTTTTCTAATATTTTACATGAATAAAAATTTAAATAATTGCTCAACAACATAAGCTTAATATACATCTTTGAAATAATTGCTGATTAATGTCATAATTTCTGTACGGTTATCTTTTTTCTTTCCTAATCCACATAATTGTCATCTTATTCAGCTGATTTCATTCTCAGCATCAACTCTTTCATTATATTTTATTTCTTAATTTGTTTGTTATTAAATTGAAGAATTTTTTTTTATTTTCCTGTTAAGAATGTAAACTGATTATAAATATATGAAACAAAGACAGTAATTCATACAGTAATCTTTTTTAATAATACCATATTAAGTTTTTAAATTATTATGTTCATTCTTTGTGTTTTTATTCTTACCTAAGATGGTGTCTTTGTAACTGAATTACAAAATTCCAATAAATTATTAATGTATGTGATTAATTTTATGTTTAAATAAGTATTCTTTATTGAAACAAGTACTATTGTAAGGTTTAGATTTTATTTAGAACAATAAGAAGAGTAAAAAAGGACTACTTGATTTCTTTGATCCTAAAATATTCTGGTATTTGTGACTATCAAAATTAATATAAAAAATATATTTCTTCAACATCTCTGGCTGATTAAATTGAATGAACTTCTTATTAAATATTATTCAATGTGTATTTTTATGAAAAATAAAATTATTCTTAATTTTGAAATGTTAGTTAAAATTATGAATTTCATTTAGTCAATGATTCCACCTCTATCAAGATTTTTTTTTTTTTTTTTTTTTTTGATTCATGAAATTAGTTAATGTAACAAGAGCAGCTTCAAATTTGAGTAAATGTTACAAAATTGAAAAATTATTATTTTTATTAGCAAAACAAAGAAAAACTTTATAAAAATTATTATGTGTTATTATTCTTGTTTATTCATAGAATTAAAATTGGTTCATTGTGATAACTTTATTACAAAATTGTCTTGAGAAGATTTACAGGCTTGCAATAATTGTAGCAATGACATTCATGTAAAACATTTAAAGTTATTTGCCTTTTATATGTAATTGAGTCTCAAAATAAACATGCTTTATGAAGATGAAGTGGTTAATTTGAGTATTATATATATTTTTCATCAGTTATATATATCTCAAGAGTCGTGAAGTTTTTCAATAACAGCTATTATGCAGCTGTAGTGTATAAATTAAATTGTATGCAGATTTTATATCTTAATGAATTATAGTTTCTTATTGATATAAGTGGTACACATTAATTTTTGCAAGAAATACATCTTCTCAATGCAAATTTAGTTAAAGAAAGGATTGTTTTATTTATTTTAGAATATGGTGGAAAATGGAAAATGCTGCATTATTATGCAAAAAGTTTCTTTTCTCCTCTCCTTGTTTCACCATATGAAGAAAATGGGGAAGCTGTTGTGAGTGTTGTGTCTGATTTACCAGAACCTTTGAATGACGTCAAACTTAATGTGCATGTTTATAAGTGGTCATCTCTGGAGCCAGCATACAGTGAAGTTAAAACTTTTAAACATGTTAGTATTAATTCTGTATTAAAATCTCTATAATATTTAAGCTTCTTATTTTTCAACTGACATATGTGCTGAGTGGCCAATTTATAATGTCCACCCCTTCAATTCAAAATAAAACCACCTTTTACTCTTAATATTGCATGCATTCTTCTGGGCATGAATAGGTTCCCCATACCACCTTGTTGGTAGGTGATATGTGGAATCTGAGACCATATATAATGAATTGTACTTTCAAATGCCTTCAAATTGGTTGGTACTGGATCCAGCTACCAGATGCCCCCTTTGATCTCATCTCACAAATTCTCAACTGGGCTGAGATATGGTGGTTATGCAGGCCAACTAAAGCAAGGTAAAGTTTCTGTCATATTCTTTGAACCATCTGGGGACTCTATGCCAGCTATATAACAGTGAGCATTGTCCTGCTGAAAGTATCCATTTCTGGCAGGGTACTTTATTAAAATAAAAGGATGCACTTGACCTGCAGTAACACTTAAATACCCTTGATCATTCAGATGTTGTACCATACGAATCAAAGGACCCATACAATATGACAAAACATCCCCCAAACCATAATATTGCCTCTGCCAGCTTGAAGAGTTGTGACAATGCAGATGGGGCTCATAGTTTCAATCTATTTCTCCATGTTTGTACCCTGCCACTTACATGGTGTAGTTAAAAATAGGATTTTTCAGATTGCATGACCCTTTTTCAGATCTACAATTCAATCCTTGGGCTCCTTTGCATAATGGAAATGTCTTTTCTTGTTCAAAACCTAAAGTAGAGGCTTTCGAACAGGTCATGGGCTATGAATGGCCTAGACAGTGGCAAACAAATCTTTCAGACACATTTGAAGTTGCTCCTTGATTAAGATTCTCAGGAATTGAAAGTACAGTTGCTATTTTATTGAATTGGTGAATTTTCACAATTCTCTTCTTTGCAACCGAATTTTCAGTAACTTGTGATGACCACAAGCCTGATGTTGAGACTCAGTTTTCTGCTTTGCAACTCACTCTCTGTACACATTAATAACTGCTGCTATAATACCCTTCACAAGTGCAGCCATTTTGTTGATACGGGTTTTGATGCTTCAAAGCACCTACAATCATCCTGTACTCAAACACATAACATTTTTTCCCTATTGCTTCACAAACACAACAGTGCAATTGATGCTTGACTATTCTTGCATACCCTATTGATAGCTATCTTGTCCTCTAGAGGCAACTACGTGAAGTTATAGCTGATCTCTGTAAAAGTGTTAAGTGGTCATAATAATTTGACCATTCAGTGTATATTATATATGTGTTATGTGTGCTTGTACAATTACTCAGCAAAAAGTATCTTCCTAGCATGAAATTATTAAAAAAAAAAAATCTACTGATTACTTATTGTTTAACTTACCATAGAGAAAAGAGAATATTTTTAACGACCATAAGTAATTTTTATGGCAGTTGTACAAAATCAGTATCAATTTTAATGGTTGAAAGGGAATTAACTTAGTTAACAAAGAGAATTAACTTTTAAAAATTATTTCTCATTCTGGATATTGTTTCTTACTTGTAATACTGATTTATCATCATGAAGTAAACTCTCATTTCATTAGAGTCTACCCAAAAATTGGAAGATGAGAAATAAAAAGCTACTTTAATTTTCTGCTTTCCTAAAAATATTCAACATTTTTATAAGATTTAGAATTTAACTATATATTCTACATAAATCTACCAAAAAATCGTATTCTTTGTAAAAAATTTTTAGAAGTTGATCAACTATTCTAATTAAAAATTTTTAATTATTAACATAAATTAGTTTCAAGTAGACCATTAAGCTTGATGTTTATTTTATTTAACCCTTTACCTACCACATTATGATTTACTGCAGTCTTTTTCATGCAATATTTTTTAAATCGCTTCATTGAAAATTAAGAGATATACATAAACAAAATACTCAGCTTTGGGGAATTTAATGTGTTAGAGCTAATTAATTAAAGATGTTCAAGTGTAAAATTAATTATGTATGTTGTTCACTTAAAATAAATAGTCAAATCGTTTTCTAAGGTCTTCATTAACATACAGAAAAAAATAAAATACTTACTTTTAAACATTAACTACTTTTTTGAAACAAATGTGACAATCTTCGCAATCCAATCAAAACATCAGCTAAAAGCATAATTTCTTCTATAAAACTATTTGCCTCCCCGCTAAAATGCTCATAAAACCTGTGCTGTCATCTATCTTGGAAGAGTGGACGTAAAAGAATATTCTTGCTAAGTATTGTCAGAGTATTCATAAAAATGGTTATTCTATGTAATATTAAAGCATATATAAGCATAAAGTAAAGCATAAAGCTTATACTTATAAGTACCGTTGGTAGATAAAGGGTTAAATACACTAAGAATTGCAGAAAGTAGCATTACAAAAGTACGTCAAGATTAATTATTTCATTAGTTTTTTTTTTTTTTTTTTTTTGCACAACACAGATTGAGTAAAAGTTTAATAAAGCTTAAAATCATTTTTCAGGAGTATTTAGCTGTAATCTTCTAATAAAACCAAGAAGTCATTTTAGTATGGTAAAACAAAGTGTTAAAGAATTAGTTTATTCATCTAGTTTTTTTTTCTGCTAGAGATTTATTTTTTCAGCAAAAATCTTATGAGTGATTCTAGTATTAAATCAGGAAAAGGTATAATGAGGTTTTTATTTGGTATGTTATCGCATTATATAATTTTATAATCTTGTGCATTGGTTATTGAAAATTAATTTTCTAAAATTACTCTTTGTCCATTTCCTGTATATTATCATGATAATATAATTATAGTGTTATAAATTTTTCTCATTACATTTTTTTTCTCTTCAAATTGTCATGTGTTTTTATAGTTATTGTTAATTTCAAATTAGTGTAATATTTTACACAAGTAAAAAACTTGCATGTTAGATAATTTTTTTAAAGCTTTCTAAAATATCTTTCATAATATTTGTGCATGTTAGTTAGAGCAGTTAAAAAAAAAGAGAAATAATTCCTTGATATGTTCTTACTTTTTAAAAACTCTTTCAAATGTTATCATTTTTTTATATCTCTGATATATAAAAGACTAGCTGTTACCCACCCGCTTCACTGAGTATTTCACGATGTTGTATATATGTATACTGTTTACATATATATTAATTATTGCTATCTAGCATTAAGAATTCGATTGTATTGAAAAATATTTTTATAGCTGTTACACTCTCGCCCCTTGATATAAAAAAGAACATAAATTATAATATCTAATTTCTATTTGTATCTAAAATAGAAGTAGAAAGATTTTTTTTGCTCACTTAACCTAATAATCAAGTGGATTTCCACCAAAGCAACTTTCAGTGGATCTCTACTCCATAAAATAAACATGCGTGCTAAATTTCAAGTCTAAATCTAACAGAGCAAAAACGGAATTTTTATCATCAATACCTCGTTGACAGCATTCTTAGCGGATTCCAATTCAACAAAAGAAGCATGCAAACCAAATTTTATTATTATAGTCTTAGCAGTTCAAAAACGGGAATTTTGTCTGTCAATACGCCACAATAACTCTCCCCGCTTCCCCCTGGAGTTGATTTCCGTGAAATTCATTCTTAGTGGAACTCTATTCAAATAAAGAAAAGTGCTTAACAAATTTCAAGTAAATGAGTTAAATTCAAAAACAGGAATTTTTCTATAACACGCCTTAATCCCTCGCAATCCCACTCCTTTGGGGGTCCGTTTTAGCCAAAATCTTTGTAAAAGTAACTTTATTCCATGAACGGAACATACCTTCTAATTTTCAAGCAGGTGGTTCTATTAGTTGAAAAGCGGAAATATTTATCTATTACGCCCCTTAATCCCCCCTCAGTGACCCTTGGGGATCAATTTTCCACAAAAAAATTTTTGTAGTGGATCTCTACACCATAAAAGGAAATCGCTTACCAAATTTTAAGACTATACGTTGAATAGTTTAAAAATGGAAATAATTATCTATAACGCCCCTTAAGCCCCTACAACGCCACTTAGGAAACGATTTTCACAAAACCCATCTTATAACCGATCTCTACTCAGTGAATGGAATCTGCTTACTCAATTTCAAGATTTTACGTCTTATAGTTTAAAAAAGGAGTTAATTGCCTATAACGCCCTTAATTCTCCACAACGCCACTTGGGGTCGATTTTCGCAAAACCCATTTTGTAGCGGATCTTTACTCTATGAAAGGAATCTGGTAATCAAATTTCAAGACTGTACGTCTAATAGTTTAAAAATGGAAATAATTATCTATAACGCCACTTAAGCCCCCGCAACGCCACTTAGGAAACGATTTTCACAAAACCCAACTTATAGCGGATCTCTACTTAATGAATGGTATCATCTTACTAAATTTCGAGATTTTAGTCTAATAATTTAAAAAAGGAGTAATTGCCTATAACGGCACTTAAATTTAAAAAAGGAGTAATTGCCTATAACGGCACTTAATTCTCTACAACGCCACTTGGGAGTCGATTTTGACAAAACCCATTTTGCAGCGGATCTGTACTCTATGAAAGGAATCCGCTTAAGAAATTTCAAGACTGTACGTCTAATAGTTTAAAAATGGAAATAATTATGTATAACGCCCCTTATGCCCTCGCAACGCCACTTAGGAAACGATTTTCACAAAGCCCATTTTATGACAGATCTCTACTCAGTGAATGGAATCTGCTGACTCAAATTCAAGATTTTACGTCTAATAGTTTAAAAAAGAAGTTAATTGCCTATAACGCCACTTAATTCTCTACGCCACTTGTGAGTCGATTTTCACAAAACCCATTCTGTAGGGGATCTGTACTCTATGAAAGGAATCCGCTTACCAAATTTCAAGACTGTACGTCTAATAGGTTAAAAATGGAAATAATTATGTATAACGCCCCTTAAGCGCCCTCAACGCCCCTTGGAGGTCGATTTTCGTAAAAATCATTATGTAGGGAATCTCTACTTTATAAAAGAAATCTGTACCAAGTTTCACGACTGTACATCTAATAGTTTAGTAAAGGAAATAATTATCTATAATGCCCCTTAAACCCCCGTAACGCCCCTTGGGGTTCGAACTTTGCAAAATCCGTTCTTAGCTGACGTCTACTCCATGAAGGGAACCTACCTACCAAATTTCAAGTCTGTAGGTTTAATAGTTCCGGAGATATCGTGATTAGTCAGTCAGTCAGTGAGTGAGTCGCTTTTCTCCTTTATATATATAGATATCTAGGTCTTTTTAAATAATTTTTTCTATGCTTCTTACACTGTTAGTTTTATGATTTTCTTTCCTTCTTTTTCAGCCACAAAGATCTTCGCAAATTGTTTTTCGACAAAACATAACTAATCTATTACAAAAAGGCAATTGTTCAAGTAGAAACCACTGTTTTATTTACTTTATTATTGAATCGCAAGAAAATCCAAACCTGAAATCTAACAACATTTTGCTACTTTCTGAATTTTCCTCTGCAATTGGATTAATTAGACCAAATATTTATGTAAGTACACCTATTTTTTTTTGAGTTTTTCAGTTTGCATCATGGTTTAAAAGTTATTTGCCTTATGTAATCCTTACATTTTAGATTATATTTGCTTTTGAAATCAAATAATTTAATCTTTTTTACAAATAAGCAAAAGTTTTAAATATTTACTAAATAAAAATGCTTTGATGCTTATAGTCTATGTAAAACAGCCCTGAATTTGAATTTATTTGAAATAAACATGCCACAGGTTTTAAAAAACATTTATTGAACAAATACAGTTTATTAAAATGTTAAAAAGAAAAAAAGAAAACCATTCTAAATAATTAGTTTATATTTTTTTCTTAAGTGAGTGATGGAGTACATTATGTCTCCTTTTTGAATTTTTCCTAATATACGAGGGATATTCGGAAACTAAGGTCCGTTTACTTATAAAACATAAAACATTACAGATTTTTTCAAAACACTTTATATTTTAAATTCCTTACATGTGTCTCTATTTTTCTACATACTTTCCATATTTATTTAAACATTTGTCATAACGTTCTACGAGCTTCTGTATGCCTAAGTCGTAGACGTCTGCCGCCTGTGAGGATAACCAGTCTTGAACTTCTTCTTTCACCTCGTCAGCTGTGTCGAAGCGTTTGCCGCCGAGAAACTCTTTTAGGTAGCAGAATAAGTGAAAATCACTCGGAGCCAAGTCTGGACTGTACGGTGGGTGGTCAATCTGTTCCCATCCAAAAGATCTGATCAGATTTTGTGTGTTAATGGCAGAATAGGGTCTGGCATTGTCATGCAGCAACAGAACTCCAGACGTCAGAAGACCACGTCGCTTATTCTGTATCGCACGTCTAAGTTTAGTTAGGGTAGCGCAGTAAGCGGCTTCATTTATTGTTGTCCCTTGCTGCATAAACTCGACTAACAAGACCCCATGTCTATCCCAAAAGACGGTTGCCATAACCTTGCGTGTTGAGATTGTCCACTTGGCCTTGACTCTGACTGGCGAATTTGTGTGACGCCATGCCATTGACTGACGTTTAGACTCTGGGTTATGTGAGAAACCCACGTCTCGTCCCCTGTGACAATCCTCTCTAAAAATTGATCACCTTCTTTATAATATTGATCCAAAAAATCAAGAGCACAAGCCATTCTTTTCAGTTTGTGTTCCTCAGTAAGCAGCCTGGGAAACCAATGTGCACACAATTTGCGAAATTTCAACTTTTCGGAAACGACTTTGTGCAAAGTTGTTCTACCCACATTCGGAAATTCCAATGCTAAAGTTGAAATTGTGAATCGCCGGTCTTCACGAATCTTTTCATCCACGGCATTGACCAAATCATCTGTGATCACTGATGGTCGCGAACGCGGTTCATCATGAACATTTTCCGTCCGTCCTGAAAGCTCTCACCCACTTACGCACTTTGCTGCTACTCATCGCATTTGGGCCATACATGTCGCTTATCTGTCTATGAATTTCCGCTACTGAAACATTCTTTGCTGTCAAAAACCGAATCACTGACCGTATTTCACAGTCAGCGGGCTGATCGATTGTTTTAAACATTTTGAAGTAGCACTGTACTTACCACACTGCAACAATACCAATGCAAATGGCATCGTTTGACGAGCAAGGTATGCCGGAAGTTGGTACGCATGCACATTTCAATGTTTGCGTGACATTCGATTAGCTACGACGATTCGGACCTTAGTTTCCGAATATCCCTCGTATATTACATAATTTATTTTGTTATTATAATGCATTATATTTTAATTTTATTAAAATATCTGTTTGTTTGTGGAGTGTACTGTATTTCATTGAAAAATAGACCTATTCAAAGCTGTCTTAGCATGATTTTTTATGATGTTCTCATTAGAAGTCCTATTTAAGATCATGATACAAAAGTGTCACTTGTTATTGACTGATCAATTGAAATTCTGATGCAGCACATGGTAACATTTTATAGACTTGTCCGAGATTCATTAGAATGTTTAATATATATCGTGTGGCAATGGATGGTTTGCACTTTTGATTGAATTTATTAATTTAAAGAGAATAACTTGTTAATCCCAGATTAGATGAGTGCTGAAAGAAAGCTATTCTTTTGAACACAAACAATTGAAGATATTAAGAGTAAAATTCTTACAGCTTTCTGCTCAGAGAAGTTTAATCCTCAAACTATTCTAAACGTTTATCAGAATATTATAACCTCAATAGATGGATGAGATGAATATCAAGAAATATAAATGTGAATCAGGGAAAACTTCACCTGTAAATGGTTTGTTAAAAGAAAAAAGGGGATTTGCTTTTTTCGTCGCAGGGTTGAGCTGAATGGTAGAAATTTATACTTCATACAAATAAAATAAAATAGGAAGATTTATGAGAATGATTTGTAAACCTTTGAACAAATTTTACTGTGTTACTTCTCGTATCAAGCGATGTTATAATGCTTATTATGGTGCTTTTACCAATTAAATGCATCTTGAGAATACATGAGAATTATTTCATATCTAACTTAAAGAACAGACTTTGAAAAACTTTAATATTAATTTATAAATAAAAAATTCACTTGGATTTCAAGGCAATGCAAGGTGTGTTAACCTTTGTATTGTTACATTAATTTTAAGTTTTGAATTTCTTTTGTGTAATTTTTCTCTTGTGATTTTCTTCCATCTTTCACATACAATATTACTTCAATATATACATATATATAAATTGCTGAAATATACTTTATGAATTACTTATTACTCAGATTACTGTGAATAATTTAATCTAATTTTTCTTGTGCTTATTAAGTGTTTTTTGCATTTTATTTTAATGAGAATTTCTTAATATTTGTTGACATCACACAGATATGCCTGCATTTTTTATTTTATTTATGAAAATCTTTGCAGTAAACATCTTAAAAATGAAATTCTTTGAAACCCAGGAATGTGTAAATAAGTTAATGGAAGTTCTTTTATTTCAGAATATCATGTATTGTTAATGTTTTGTTGTCAATATATTTTCATAATATTTTGTTTTACTTTCAGGTTAGTGTAACAGGACCTTTCATTTCAGAAGTTTCTAATTTTACTTTTAATATTACGCTTAAAACAAATGCAGTTGCTCCCTTTGTTTGGCTTGAAGTTCAAAACACTCCTGGTAGATTTTCAGACAATGGATTCATAATTGTTAATGAAATAATGAGTATTTTATTCTATAGCAACAAAAACATACGAGGAGTAGATATTATAAAAACTCTGAGCATAACATCTGTAAAAGACACCTGTGTAAACTGAAAAAATAAAATTTAGGTTTTATATTCATGAACTATTATATATATATGTATATAATATCTCTATAGTGTTTTTATCAATAATATTTAAATTATGTTTGTTATAACTCATGATACGCAATATTGTGATTGTGATTGCATTCCATTTTTGATATTTCAATCTTATATATATATATTTTCTTTTTATTAGAATATTTTATAGATTAGAATATTTTATATCAATTTTAGATCGCTATAAAAAAAGTGACAAATGAACTATCATTGTGATATGGTTGTGATATACATGCCTTATAAATAGCCTATGTAGGCAAAGTGATCCACATAATTCTTAAGGATAAATTATAATGGTTATTTTATTTTGTTACAAATTGTCTTTTGGAAATTGTAATAACTACATTTTGAACATGTGTTCATTTTAAATTTTGTGCCAACTTTTCAAAGACAATGCTTGTAGTTTTACTTAAAACATGTATATATTTTTTATTACCAGACTTATTTATTAGCCAATGTTTGTAAGTGAAGTCACCAATGATGCTTCTTTGTGACATTATGAATGAATATTTAGCAATATTTTCAATTTGTTGTAAAAAATATTGTGGGCATTTTGTTGAATAAAATTGGTTGATACAAATGGGGAGAGTTTATTTTAATTAAAATTTCCTTTCTCTAATCATTCATATCAGAATTTGCTTTATGTTGTTTGATGCATGATCTTTATGTGTGCCAATTATTCTTTGTGTAAAAAAAGTATTTTACTGTACAGAAAAAAAAGCAAATTTAAACATACAATAATTTATTCATATTAATAGAATACATCAACTTTAATAAACATACATTTATATAAGAATTCCATACATTCACAAACATCTTTCATTTTTAAAGTTCACATTCACAACATAATTTTAAGCCTCATAATCATAATTATATTGCTTTGTGGCCAGGAATGTCTCCAGATCTGGAGGTTCAGGCTTGTAAGTAGCTAGACCCTCTTGGTACAAAAATCGGGCAACTTTGGCTGCAATGTGTAAGGAAACTTTCCTAATAGTATGCAGGGGAGGATAAACTCGTCCTTCAGCCATATCCTCTTTGGTCACTTGCTCAGCAAGAGCCTACAATTAATTCAGAGATATTTTGTAAAGTATTTATTGATCAATCTTATTTTTTCTCATTCTATTATACATGAGCATAGACAATATTCATATTTGAGTATTTATTCATTCATTTGGAGTATTTCCATGAATTAAAAAGCATTTTAATCAGCCATTATATTAGAAGGCTTGTTTTAAATCTATGTAAATAACACATACTTTTATTTGAAAAGAATATAAACCGGTGGAGAAATGTACCAATTTTAAAATTAAAGTCTCAATCTCTTTCGAAGTAAAATTACTTGAAAATAGTATTTAAAACTCATTAAGATATTGACAAAAATAGGGACAAAGAAGTAAGTCTACATATAGTTAGAGGGAGCATACAATATTTCTATTTCTTTTTGTAATGTATATCTTAAATAGTATTACCTATAGATACTTTATTAAATTAAAAGAGATTCTTCCTGAAATTTTGATTGTCTTAGTAGGACATTGATTTAAAAAATAATCCAAATTCATCTGGCATGTTTATCTCATTTCTTTGACTACATTTAAATTAATTTAATACTAAAATGTAAAGATTTCTGTTTTTTTTTTTACTTACTTTTGCGGCAATCAAAAAGACCTTATCGCCAACTGACCGAGCACCACATGCAATCAAAGCTAGAGAAACTCCAGGGAAAATGTAGGCATTATTGCCTTGACCTGGATGAAATGTTCTTCCATTGTATGTGAAAACTGGAAAGGGACTTCCACTAGCAAATATGCACTTTCCCTGTAAAAATAATAAATTTTAAAGTTTATAAAGTAATTTAGTCTAGAATTATATTTCATTGTTGTTTTATCTTCAAGAAACATAGTTGAACTTTTAAAATTGTATTTAAAAAATAATGGGTATCAAAGTCATATGATTTATTTTCAATTTCAAACCAAATAATATTTAATATTTCCATAATAGATATTTTTTATTGTATTTTTTATAAAATTTCTCAGTCTTTAGTTAAGTAAAGAACTATCAAACTTATCACTTAGAAATAAGCCAAATGAAACGAAGGTAATTTGTCTAGCATTGAGAAAAAAAAATATTGTAGTAAAGACCTTTGACGGAAAAAGTGTCGAAAAATAAATTAGATATAAATTCATTTCAATTTGCAATACATTAATACTTATTTCTCTAATAACTTTTTTTTAATATCTGTATACAGATAAAATTGGGCTTCAGAAAAGTTATATTTTTAATAAATTATAATTTCAATTTTGAAAAATAGGGTGAATGTGTGTATACATTCTTACCTTTTTATAATACTGATATGTATTATTTTAGTTTGTAAGATTATTTTAGTTTTTGATTATATGACAGTAGTCCTAACTCGGGTGTGTTCTTCGATCAAATACTTTGAAAGAAATGAGAATATTGGAGTTTGTTTTATTCATAACATATTATCTAAGCTAATTTAATTGAAATATAGTCAACAAAAAATTCAATTTAATCAATTGTTCAATTAATTTTTGAATATTTTTTTAATAAATGTAATATTTATAAATATCTTATTTGAAAAGAAATATCTATCATACAGATGTTTTAATGCAAACAAAATATTTACTACTTACTTTAGTATTAGTGTAAGCTTGTTCTGCAGTACATTCTGCCTTATCTGTTGGATTGCTAAGTGCAAATACAATAGGCTGTTCACAGTAATCTAGCATCATGCTAAGTACCTTTGGTGTGAAGACACCAGGTTGTGCTGAAGCACCTACACAGCACACAAAATGTTAGTTTCAAATATTTTGCTATCTTTAGAAAAATTTATTTTCTTTGATTTGAACACAATTGTTCTAATATTTAGAACTTATAAATGCAATAATAATAAAAAATCAAATAAAACACATTTCCATTTGCTAAAACACGAATTAGATTATTGTTAATTAAATTTCATACTCTTTAAGGTATCCGACTACGTTTGGAACAGTGATTTTAAAAAAGCGCATAAATGGATAATATTTGATATTTAGTGTCACTTAGATTAGAATACATGTATAAAATTGTTTTAAGGACATTTTGACAAAAAAATTATTTAAATACAATATTTTGGCACAAAATTAACTTAGAGAATAACCTTTTTTCAAAATATTCTTTTGTGAAAAATGCTTCTATTATAATATTTTGCCTGTATATAGCTCAAACCTTTGTACAGAGGCTCAACTAAGGTTTTTGAAAAATTCACATTTTCGGAGTTACAACCAATTGAAATAATTATCAGCGTTTTTTTTCTTAAAATTTCTCCCCTCTGTTGTCATAAAGCATGGATAAATCCACTTCTAAGTTAAAAATTCCTGTTGAGCCTCTGTACAGTGGTCTGAGCTATATACAGGCAAAAAATTAGTATAATAGAAGCATATTTCACAAAAGGAGGATATTTTGAAAATGGGTCATTCTATGTTCATCTTTTGTCAAAATATTGTACATAAATAATTTTTTATTGTAATACTACTCTTAAAATAATTTTATATACATTTTCTAATCTAAATGACTAAATATCATCCATTTATACGCTTTTGCAAAATCACGGCTCTGAACGTAGTCGGATACCTTAAGCTAATTATAACCGTTTATTATATATATTTAAGACACCACTTTTAAATTAAAACCTTCAAAATAATAGGTTTACATATTTCTGAATACAAAATTATTTTAATGAAGTATTGATTCCTCAAATGCCAATCTTGAAAATGTCTGCTACACATGGTTCACTGGAAATATTAATTTCCTTGCATCAAAAGTCGAATATTTTTAACTATCAATACATTTTTTTTTTAAATTTTCAAATGCTGTTTCGTTTTAATATAAAATGAATTTCAATTTTGCGATTTCATAAATAAGATGTAAAAGTGAGTGTTTATTATCGTAGCATTTTAAAGCTACATTAGGGGTATTGGTGACGGACCTCGTAATATTGAGCATTAGTCAAAGATTGGATACGACATCCGAATTGGAATCCTACTCAAGTTTCCACAACAGACCTATGTGAAGACTTGGGTCCTTGACAGATTTAGTGAGTATCATCTCTACAGGAGTCTTCAGTGGGACCAGGACACGAACCCACTACCTCTCTGCTATCGCAGCCACACTTTAATTTGGAGATCACTGATATAAGCTATTCTGTACCGTAGAACGTCGTTTTTCCGAATTAATTGGTACCAGGCACCGTTCGGATTCGCGATTGTTCGAATAACCGAAAACGATCCATGTAGTATATGTAAACGGACACTATACGAATATTGAAAATCATCACATGCGGGAAAGGTGCTTGAAGAAAAAGCAAAGTAGGTGCAAAATGCCGCAATTTTACCTTTAATGTGGAAGATAATCACTTATTTTTCGCTGTACCATTGTAAACCTTCGTTTTTTCGCTGCAAGGTCTGATTCTCTTGAGCAGCAGTAGTTGAGTAGGACAGCACTATGATTGTTGTTCATACCACTCCTTAGCTGTCTCTAACGCAGAAAACGTAGCATTTGATGGTCTCTTACTGCTTTCGTTGCTGTTGTTGTCCTCGTCTTAATCCGTTTCATCGTCGACAGGGTCGGATTCCTCTTGCACAGAAGTTACAATCTCGTCATCATTTAGCATTTGAAATCCAGTCTTCTGCATCGCATGCCATCCCCAGGTTTCTTCATCTTCTTCATTGCATCTTGGGACCGATGTAGTAGGTGACAAAAAACAAAACAAACATTGGTTCGGATATGTGACGCTTCGGATAATAAACGTTCGGATAAACAACGTGTATCTATTGAAGTTAGTGTTAAAATTCTTAAGTTTATGTATCACCTTTTTTTACTGAAGTATCAAATTAATTATATGTTTTATACTGGAATTGGAAATTTTATAATGGCTTAAGTAACATATGTATATAGATAATAACAAGCTTCCTTGCTACTCACCAATAAGTACAGTTGGCTTGATGTGTTCCATCATTTCTTCTAAATTCTTAGTAGGCCCGTGATCTTTAGCATAATACTTTTTGTGATCCTTCAATCCTTCTGCTGTTCGACTCTAAAATATTGAGAAAATTTTAAAATTATAAGCCACGAGTAATTCCTAAGATGCAACAAAGCTATGCAGAACTGAATGCTAATTTTTCAAAATATATTTAATTATTGAATGAATGAAGTAAATAATAGTACTGAAATGTCTTATCATAATTGTTCTTTAACATTTATACGAATTAGCAACTCTTTTCCTATAGAGAAACGAGCTTATAATTTGGTACATCATTATTATTGTTAATTCTCTTGCAGTACATTTTTAAAAACTTTCATCAATTGCACTATCTTTTTTATGTACTTTTTAAAAAATGTTACGTTTAATGCAATTCTCAAAAATTTTCCAAAACTTATAAATCAGAAATTTTTTTCAAAATTTGAGATTTGAAATTGATTTTGAAAGTTGCGATATAGAAAAATATAACAATGGAGTTAAAACGAAGTCTGTTATATTGTTTTTTAATTATTAGTATTGTGCTAAATGCAAAATATGCATACAAAAATTAAAACAAGCGATTTTTTTACATTAAAAGAATGATAATCGAATTCAAAATCATTTTTAAAGCTATTTAGCATATTAATGTGAAAAATAATTGAAAGAAACTTCTGGATTGTTTGTTCTCATTGCAGAAAGTAAAGCTCTTGGATTGTTGTTCTTTCGTTCCTAGATATATATATCTTAAATATTAAAAAAATATTACTTATTAAGATTCTTATTAATATAATTTTATTTTTTAAAAAAATCCAAATTTACTTGATTAAAGACGCATAAAGAAACAAATGACATTTCTGAAACTACATTACTTAAGATTCGTTATTTTAGAACAGTATCTGAAAATTCCTTCAGATTTGGATACTGCAATCTCAAGTAAATATTATCCATTTACTGATTTACTGTGATGATAATTTGATATTAGATATTAATCATAGACGTACGGTTCCCGGTTTCTTTCTTGTTGTTGCCTATAGGTAAAGAAAAGTGATAACACATTAATTTATTAAACATAAAAGTATTATATTACTTGTTTTCTAATTTAATTTTTATTCCCGAAATTAATTCTAAATCTTTGATCAATAACTATCAAATAAGTAAAATGTGCGTGACATGCTTAGCAATTAGGTTAGCTAAAGAATTTTTTTTTATTAAAATATTAGATATTTAAAATTTATTTAAAGTTGACAAGTAATACTGAACGTTTTTTAAAGAGGCTTGTACAAAATGCTAAAAGCACTGGAAAAAAGTATTCTTAGTTTCCATTGGTTTGAATAGAACAAAATTATAGATACAGTAGTAATATGCATCATAAATCTAATATATATATAATACTTTGTTGTTGAAATATATCGTTTTGGATTAGATTTTAATTGGTATAAAAAAGCTGTTGAAATTTTATTATATATTTATGTACATATTGGCAAAATATTTGTATAAATTTTTGGATTTATTGAAAAACACAACATGGAGTATTTTGTTATTCGTATTATAAAATATTTGTGTAATCCAGTTTTATGTGAAATGTTTTTAAAAACCTTTTAATTGACATAAGGGAAATTTATTTATTTCAAATGACAAAAGATGTCATTATCTAATAAAAAAGAAATCCGTGCAATATGTGAATTTTCTTTTTAAAGTACATACGTACACTCTTTTGTAAACGGAAAAAAAGGAAACGTTATGAAAAATATTTTTATTAAAAATAAAATTGTAAAATAAAAACTGGTAAAGAAATGATTAAAAATACAAAGTTGTAGGATCTATCAATCGCGCATTAAAGTTATAAACCAATAAATCGTGAACCCTTTCTTTTTCCATGTGTCGATGCATGCTTGTAAACATCAATGTAAGGAATGTTATTTATACTTTGAGTCTGCGAGTTATTCTACGAGTACTTCATCTACGATTATTCCAGATTTGTGACATTTTGGAGTGCCCGAATTCGGTGGTGTACTATGCACATACATGTACAATTGACGAACGTCTGGTAACCTTGCTAGCTAGGGAAGAATATCAACACTACAGTTCGTATCATATGGGTAATGACAATTTTTTTATTAATGTCACGCTCTAAAGCAACGCGAGGGCAATTGGCATCGGACGTCGTAATTCTGCACCTTGGTCAAACGACAAGAGAGACATCGGAGCTTGAACACCATTCCCCAAACTCATACTCCATACCAACGTGAGGACTTTGAAACATGACAGATTTAACGAACCCAGCCGCTTCAGACAATGGGTATTCAATGGTATCAGGATTCGAACTCACAACTCACCGGACATGCTCGTGACCCTAACTATTCGGTAACTACGGCTCGTACCGTATGGAACTTGGTATTATCTTGTTCAGAAATGGCTCCAGGATGACGAGTTACGAAGTACAATGCAATCGATTGTAGGATGTCATCTACATATCGTTGTGCTTTTAAAGTTCTACGAATAACGGACCAGAGACAACTCTACACACAGACAGTACTCCACATTATCACAGATGTATGCTTCTGTAAGACAAAAGCAGTTTGTAACAGTTACCCACAGTCTCTCGTCACAGATCTACTGCAAGTCTGAAGAGGAATGCATCGCTGAAAACAATGCATTTCTCGTTTTAGCATTACTTCATACTATTTTACTGATGTGTGAATACAGGCAGCTGTGAGAAGGGACGTCTTATGTCTCTATGAGGCCCTGGGCCGAGAGAAATATCTTTGAGGCCTTGGGCCCCGACGCAAAAGTAGCCTCTACCTAAGATCTTTAAAAGTAGACAGTATAAAGCATGTTTTGTCAAATACTCGTTCAAACGGTAATTTGAAACAAATACATGTGCATGACTCACAACCCCCAAAGTCTAGGCAGAAACCGGTTCGACCAATGGCCATATTTCAACTAAATGAGTTGAAAGATTGTTTATGGCATTAGGCTTAAGCCTAATTAATACCATTTTTGTTAGTCGACATGCAGTTTGAAACTCCCTGATTTTCGGAGAATATGTAAGGGAATAATATTTGATAATTAAAATTATCCGGATCATAATTTTATCAAGACAGTCAAAAACGAAACGAAGCCTGGGCTCAGTTGGCCCGTGCCTTAGGACATCCCTGTCTATGAGCGTTATCAAGCCATAGACAAGCGCCATGAGAAGGCGGAAAGGTACTACAGGAGGGAGGGGGCCCTGTACCCCCAATGGACAGCAACCAATGAAACCGTTGAAGCAATTTGAACCTGTCTAACAATCCACTCTTGCTTCACACCCTGACACCTTGCAGAGTTTTCACTCCATTGCAGTAACCATCGATCAGTCCTGTTCGTACGGTGCAGGTAACAACCAGCTTTACACATCCTGACAACACTTGAAATCGTCGACAACCTCATAACGGCAATGTTGATCACGTCTCCAGGGACCGACAAGGAGAAAAGAAAATCTGCCGCAATTGTTACAGTTTTATAGAATGCTCGTTGTGCAATAGGAGTGTAAGCTATGACTGTAATTAATATTCACTGACCTTGAAAATGTAATAACTTGCGTACTTGGTATAGAAGAATTTATGTTGGAAATTTCGGATAATTTTTTTAAAGGAGCATCTCTTTATGTGTGTGCTTATATACGTATAAACAACCAAATTATATCTTAAGATGCATTAATTTCTTAAAATGTTTATAAAATCTTTAAATATTATTTAAAAAAACTATTAAATTGTTTTTATTCTTACTCTTTTTGATCAACTGTTTCGAAACTTTCTGCATTACTGCTCTTGAATTTATTTGTAAAGGGTGTTTTTTTAGAGGTATAGAGTGGCCGCGGTAGCCGAGTGGTATAGGTATCGGAACGTGGCTTGCCTTGTCACGAGTTCGAGCCCCGTCCCACTAAAGACCCGCCGTGTAGGGCAGCGATGCACGATAAATCTGTCGAGAGCTGAAACGTCCTCCCGCTGGTGTGGTGTGGTAGTTAGGAGAGGGGGTGCCAGCTCAGGTGTCGTCCACGTCACTTGACCATGGTTCAAAATTACGTGGTCCGTCGCCAAAAGCCCTCGTGTAGCTAAAACAGTGCGACGTTAATAATAAATCAATCAAATCAATTTAGAGGTATAGAACTTTAAATTGCAATGAAACAACGATGTATTATTCGATTGACGTGAATTTTTTTTTATTCGAAAGATAATCTTGTGACATTACATTTTAAATATGATTTCTGGCATAGGACTTCCACGGCTGACTCGGATGTAGACCAATCTGGACGTCCAATTTTCGATGACTTTTTCCAACTTTTGTGCCGTATATCGGCAATAACACGGCGAATGTTGTCTTTCAAATGGTCAAGCGTTTGTGGCTTATCCGCATAGACCAATGACTTTACATAGCCCCACAAAAAATAGTCTAGCGGTGTTAAATCACAAGATCTTGGAGGCCAATTCACAGGTCCAAAACGTGAAATTAGGCGGTCACCAAACGTGTCTTTCAATAAATCGATTGTGGCACGAGTTGTGTGACATGTTGCGCCGTCTTGTTGGAACCACAGCTCCTGGACATCATGATTGTTCAATTCAGGAATGAAAAAGTTAGTCATCATGGCTCTATACCGATCACCATTGACTGTAACGTTGTGGCCTTCATTGTTTTTGAAGAAGGATTCCACCAGCCCATAAAGCGCACCAAACAGTCAGTTTTTCTGGATGTAACGGTGTTTCGACATACACTTGTGGATTAGCTTCACTCCAAATGCGGCAGCTTTGTTTGTTGACGTAGCCATTCAACCAGAAGTGCGCTTCATCGCTAAACAAAATTCGCTTATGAAAATCGGGAACAACGGCAATCTCGTTTTGGGCCCATTCGACGAATCTAGGCCTTGCTTAATCATATTTAAAATGTAATGCCACAAGATTATCTTTCGAATAAAAAAAATTCATGTCAATCGAATAATACATCGTTGTTTTATTGCAATTTAAAGTTCTATACCTCTAAAAACGCCCTATACATTAATTTGTGCTTTCATCTCAGCATTTTTTGTAAAGTTGGATATATACTTAGATTTTTAATGTTCTTAAATTCAATTATATTTAATAATCTGAGTTTTTTGCTCAGTGCGCTCTGAACAGAAAGAGAAAAATCGGCTAACAGTTAATGCGTGATTGAACTCCGTTAAAGTAGTTCAAAAACTACTGCTGAATGAGTGAGAGCTATATTAACGTCGCACTATAAAACTGCACGAGGGCAATTGGTGACAGTCCTTGTAATTATGAACCATGCTCAAGTGACGAGGAAGACACTTTAGCTGGCACCTCCTCTCCTGACATCACACCAATGGGAGGAATTTATGCCTCGACAGATGTAGCATGCCGTGACCCTTTCTACACGGCGGGTCTTCAGCGGCATTAGGTTTGAACTTGAAGGAAGGAAGGTTCGTTCTGGGTACCTTCCGTTCAGAACGAATGCGAGCACTTTACCGATCACTCCAAGACGATCGTCTTCGCGTGATGTTGGTACTAATTCATATAGATATCACACCGCCACATACTCCCCTGCCAGTGTTTCGGCGAATAGGCGAACGAACGATACCATATTCGTGGCGAGCATGTAAGCAGTTGCGTCCCTTGGTGGGTTCCGTCATTCATGCGTGACGGCTTGAGAATTGCGTCATTTGTGTAAGACGACTTTGAGAAGTAACGGCTTATTTGCGTCAATGTGTTTGACGGTTTAATTGCGTCAATGTTTGACGGTTTTTTGGTTGCTTTTGCGGTGGATAGATGGCGCCATGACTGCCGCGCGCGAAGGGTGCGGTACATATCACGGCCAGTGTCACCAATGAAGGAAGGAAGGTTCGTTCTGAGTACCTTCCGTTCAGAACGAATGCGAGTACTTTACCGATCACGCCAAGACGATCGTCTTCGCGTGATTTTGGTACTAGTTCATATAGATATCACACCGCCACAAACTCATGACACGCCAGTCACGAGTCCGTGACCATAACCTCTAAGCTACTGCGGTCATGTTTTATGTGCTAACAACCATCTTTACTTTTTTGGGGTATTTTTACTTCTTATCGTAGGATGAATTATTGATTTTTTTTACCCCCTAATTATAGGAAGGAGTTTCCCCCCTAATTATCTGTTTTTTTATATATATCTTTAAACTTACCGTCACAACCAAGCCTTTAGAGTCCACCATCCAGATTCTGTTGCGGGCGTCTTCAGTTTTCACTCCTTCCTCTTCCATTTCCATAACTATCAAATCGGCAATTCCTAAAGCTGCCTTAAGAATATGAAAAATATGTTAATTGTGCAATGCAGATAGTTGGATGTGTTAAGTTTCTGTACATATATTACATTACGAGCTAAAGAGCAATTATTAAAGCAATATTCTGCGCAAGTTTTTTCAAGTATGTACTAAAAATATTTTTTTCGTGTGAGACAGTGTAATTGTACAGGGTGGGGCTTGGGAACTTCCTTTTTTGAACATGTTGCAGTGATGCTCATACGGAGGGGAGGGAAGGAGTGGGATATTTGTATTTCTTCCCGTCTCTTTCTCAAACATATTGTGATCGAGGCATGAGGGCGCTTTTGACGTGGAGGTATTTCTTGAAAGGTCGGTCGGTGATTGCAGTGCAAAGTGCCTTTCATCGTTACTTCGATATTCCTCCACGAGTCGTGCTCCTCCTAATCGGAAATATATGTTAATGTGGATGGTTGCCTTCTGAGCAATGGGGAATGTCTCCAAAGAAAGTAAAGAACCTCTGAAGACCGTTAGAACACCTGAAAATGTGGAACGAGTTTGTGTGTCAATTCAAACCGGTATGTGACAATAATACAACAGTTTTTCTTATCCGCTCTCCAAGAAAGGGATCTTGATAACGAGTAGTTATAACAAGATGTGACCACAACCCCTCAGGGTTTCTATAGGGAAGACTGCTCTTAAAACACCCAAATGACTGATCTCCCTGCGAGGGGATTTAAACTGGCTTGCGCACTCACCTGATTTATCCCCTCCTGATTACTTCCTGTGGGATTACTTCACGTTTCTCGTTGACAAAGATCACCCCCAAAACCCTGGAAGACATATGGAACAACATTCACACCGAAATTGACAATATCATGGTCGATATGCTTGAAAAGGTGGCTCGAACTTTTCGAAATAGACTTCATCAATGTATTGATAATGGAGGGCGGCATTTAACAGACACTGTGTTTAAAACTATAAATTAAAAAATCCTATGTAGTGTGGTAGGTGGAAAATTACAATATAGTCGAATAAAACATGCAGTGTGTTTTATTGCAGTTTCAAAACAGGAAGTTCCCACGTCCAACCTTGTATGTAAAAGATTGAATGTCTATACCAGGGGTGGCGAACCTTTTTGGGTGAACGTGCCATTTTTTCTAAAAAAACGTTTAATGAGTTATAGGTGTGTCATCAAAAATTTTGACTTTGATTATTGAAGAACTAATAAAACTAAATACGAACAAATCAAAATTCTTTATTTAATACGAAAAAATACATTTTGCACTGTATAGTAGTAAATGTTTTAGTTATACTTGTAATTTAAATTAAAATATCATTAGTGTGATTTCTGCTGTTGTAGATTAGATGACAAATAACTTATATCAGGATTATAAGATGTTACTTTTAGTAGAATGCATGCTGAATTAGAGTCGTCTGTTAAACGGTTTCTAAGCGAGTCTTTGATGTTATTTATCTCTGAAAATAATGACTCGCAGGCATAGGTAGATGAAAATATAGTTAAAATAGCATACGCCAACTTCTTCAAACAGTTAAATGCGTCTGGAATCGAATTCCATGTTTCCAAAATTTCGTTATTAGTATTTTTACTTATATTGCTTGTCAATCTTTCTGCTTCAATCAATTTCAACTTTTTCCTTGTTTCAATAAACTTTTGAATCCATATTGAACTAGACTGGAAATCAATCAGTTGCATTTCAAGTTCTTCAATTTCCAACCAATCGAATTGAGACAAGTTCAGTTTATCAAACGAAATCACATCAGGGTACATAATAAATTTGAACGTTTCCGATAATTCCTTGAACTGAGAAAATCTCGCTGAAAATTCTTTTATTATATAAAGAATCCATTATGGTAATAAAGTCATCAATAACTTTTTCTTCATTTCGTTTCTCTTGGGCATCTAAATCTTTGATATTTTTTTTCAAGTTTGGGAAGTACTTGTAGTTTTTTGTGTAATAGTATCGTTTCTGAAATCATATAGTTTAGCTTCAAAAGCACGAATGAGATCCATCATGACGATAACTGTTTTATTCGGGCTTTGAAGCTTTATGTTCAATTCATTGAAATGTTGGCATATGTCTGTAAAAAACATCAATTTTAAAAGCCACATAATATCCATCAACTGTGGGTATTGTTCAATTTTGCTCTCATTTTGTAGAAACAGTCTGATTTCTTCCAAGCAATCAACAAATCTTTGAAGTACGTTCCCGCGGCTCAAACAGCGAACATTGTTATACATTATTAAGCCATTATACACCGAATTGACTTCATCCAACAAAGCATCAAACTTTCGTTTATTTAAAGCCTGCGACGATATGAGGTTGACTATTTTTGTGACTAAAGTTATTACATTATCAAGAGATGTTAAACCACTCTTTGCACATAAGGCTTTTTGGTGAATAATGCAGTGGCATTCAAGAATCGAATGTCCTACGTCTGTTTTAAATAAAGAAATGAAACCATTTTTTTTTTGCCTACCATATTTGGAGCACCATCATTGGTTACTGAAACAATTTTTTTTAAAATCAATTTCTTTCTCAGCAAGCGAATTTCTTACTGCCGTACAAATATCTGTGCCCTTTGTAGTTGTTAACAACGTTATCGCAATTAATTCTTCCTTAATGATATTTCCTACACAATATCGAGAAAAACAGCTAAACGTACCGATTTAGTAATGTCAATACTTTCGTCAAGACATAGCGATATAAAAGGAGCGGAGTTAATGTCATTTTTTGTTGATCTGTAACATTTTCTGCCAATTTCAAGATTCTATCTTTCATTGTGTTTCTAGATAGAGGAACATCTTTGATGCGCTGAATTATCTTTATTATCAAAATCATCAAAAAGTAAGGGCGTGAATGCCAACCAAGCTTCCTTCAAAAACTCTCCCTCTTGAAAAGGTTTACCATGCCGAGCAATGACATTTGCAGCCGAGTAACTTGCCGCACTTGTGTGACAATTTTTGCTTATATTTAAACATAGACATCGACTGTTTATTTCTGTCTTTTATTGCACTTGGAATTAATTCTTTTTGCTCTGGTTCGCTTTTTCACAACAGTATTTGTGATTTGTTTCAAAATGCCGTTTTACAGACGATGTTCTGCATACCACTGTTCAGAACATAAAACACACACCACTTTGTCGCCTTTATTGATCATGCCGTATTTCTCAGCCGTTTGAAATTCTCCGCTACACTTAATATCTTGCACTTTGTTATTTTTGTTGAACTAGCCATGTTAAATAGCAGTTAAAAATCGTAAATTTAACACAAAACTTTAAATGTACAGTTGTGTCGATGAAATTGACTATTCTATGTGCTCTCGCTTGATTCGTCCCCCCGCCAAAAAAAACCCATTTTTACTGACTGCGCACGACTACGGGCTCATGGGCAGATTTATTTGTTTTTAGGAAATTGAGTGCTCGTACGAGATTTCTGTAGAGTCTGCTCTTTCGCTTTTGTCTCAGGTCATTAAAATTTTTAAAAATAAAGCAGTGAGAGTTATTTTACCAATTAGACTTACAAGACAAGAATTAGATCGCATTAATAAATTAGATGTATACAAGCTGAACTATTAATGTAAACCTTAGAATATGTTTTTTAAACAACTTGAATATATTTAGAAATAGTTACATACACACACTATGCGTAGATAAACTTTGCATCATTAGCAATTTATAATATACGAAGTATTTACGCAAGACATAACAAACGAGTCTGCTCCCCGACTTGTCGGCGTCGCGACGGATCTCACTCGCGTTCGTTCATAATACTTCATAGTAAACTTAATTATTTTAAGCTAAAATGCAAATCGTTTTTGATCGATGGCATGCCCAAAATATTCTGTCGCGTGCCATCATTGGCACGTGTGCCATTGGTTTGCCATCCCTGGTCTATACATTGGATTGGGACTTAAGTCACACCTTTAATTGTATGGTTTCAAAATTTTGCAGAGATCTTCACTGATGTTTCAAAGGAGTTGGAAGCATATTTCCGTCAAAAAAGTTTTCAAATTTATATTTAGTAAATTTTTTTAAAAAATGTCCTTGCTTAAGGAAGGTTTTGTGAGTGCATGAGAAAAGCTGCCAAATGCCATATGTAGTAGCCAACAGTGGAAAACAATTCTCGAACATGTTTAGAAAACGATCATTGCATATGGTGATATCTTTTGATTTGAGAACGGGTTCTGTGGAAATCCACTTTCAATAGGGTTGGCGAGGGAGGAGTTTGTCCAACAGACTTTACTCTTGGAAAGTATGTTCTTTTTGTTGGGTAGATATTTGTGATGAACGGGTTGTGGAAATAAACTCCCAAGGTGGCTCTGGGGGAGCGTTAGATTAAAATTCTTGTTTTACAAATATTTGACTTACAGGCTTGAAATGTGACATGTACATTTCGTTTTTTGAAAAGAAATTCGCTTCGAATGGATTTTGCGCAACTCTACTCCCAAGAGGTAGGTTACGAGAGCGTTACAGATAAATAAATTTCGTGTAGAAATTCATGTCCTGTTCTTTATAAATTAAAAGGGGAAAGCTGTAAAAATGTTTTTAAATACAAACGAAAGCATAATGCTAAACTTTTATATCAATAAATTAAATCGTATATATATATATATATATATAGTCCTACTTTTTTATCATGAAGTACCCATTGAAGCGAGCCGATAATGGCTAGTTTATTATAAAACAAAACAAAAATAGCGTATTTTTTTTAAAAGTTCGTTAATACTTATGCCTTAAAAGGGAAGCTATTACTCTCCGCATTTCTGGCTATTTTTAAAAATTTTGAAACTGAAAAGATATGTTTTCATAAATAAAATAATTTTTAAAAATTATTTTATCGATTATTAAGCTGGGTTCATTGAAAAATGAAACTAATTATATTGCTACTTAAAATACGAAATTAAGAAATGAATGACATTAATATGACATAAAATTAACCACTTCGAATAAATATTCTTAAACAAATAATTTAAATCACTATTTGATAAAAATAATAATGTCTTTGTAATAATAAAAATATCTTTAACGAAATTAATACATAATACAATAGTTACCTCTCCGGCTCCGTAGAAGAGAAAAACATGCTCAGATACTTTTGTGCCAGTTATTTTCACGCTGGCCAATATTCCAGCAACAGCCACTGAGGCAGTACCTTTAAAATTATACCATTACATTAATTATTAGTTAAATAATACGTGGTGATTTTTATTAGTTAAAATGTAAATGTGTGCATTAAAGCTGTTTTCGGTTAATGTTAAAGAATAGGACCCGAATTTGGAACATTTTTTTCAGATATAAAAGAAATTAAACATTAATATGGTATTTTGGCTTCATTATGCTTTAGAAAGCTGCATTTTTTATTATACTTCCCGTTTTTAACCGAGTTTATTCATTTTTTCTGGTATAAAATGTGTTTCGCGTTTTTTATCCTATACCGTAATGTTAAATGAGCTATGCGTTCACGTATTGTAACAAAAAAAGAAAGTATTCATGGAATATTTCGGCATTTAAAAAAAACACCATATTATGAACAGAGGTATGAGTTATAATATTGCAAATTTCAATAGAAATTGAGGCATTTTTTCTGTCTGAAAATGGGCTTCGCGTTTAGTTCAAGCTCTCGTACTTATACCGAAGACAGCCTTAAGAGTTTCAGGTTTTACTATGTCAAGCTACTTTTATTTGTTTCTCACACAGTTCCTTTCTCACCCCATCTTAAATAATTTATTTAAATGCGCCATTAATTTCCGTATTTTTCTTATTTTTTAAATAATAAATGTAGATTTACAAGAGAATTCTATATGGAATTTTTAGGATCCGTTCTATAGATACTGAGCATAAAAGATACTTAAAATTAACCCCAATAGAATATGAGTATTTGGAATTTTTGGAATAGAATTAAAACTGTTCAACGGAACCTTGGGGTTCCGAGAGCCAAAATAAAATTTCGAAAAAAGAAAATTATAAATATAAATGCATATGTTCCACGTATCACAAGGGGAAACTTAAAAGCAAATTTGGTGCCGGACAACCTCTTTTTTCTTTTCAGGAAACTTTTGTTGTAACATAATAAAATATTCAACTATTTTTTTTCTTTATATGTACCGTTTAGATTGTGAATATCCTGTTTATGATATCCTGGGTTCCGCAAAATAATTTTATACAGGTTAGTGCAATGTTTTGCAAAACAAAGTAGAATGGAATGGAATGAATTGAATTTAGATTAGATGAGCGTTAAAAATTATACAATAGAGCTCCTTTTCCATTCGTAATAAAACAAGTAATATAAATTTAAGTCAATTCCTACTTAGATCAACAAAGAAAAATTCTACTTGGGCTACTTTTTATTAAATAGTTACAATTAATATAAATATGTATTTACATATGACAGAATAACAACATTATGTGGTAATTAATTTTTATTAATTATAATTAAAGTATCGTATTGTCATCCAAAACAATCGCGTCTATAAAATTTCAGTTCAACTGTATGCTTTAAAACGTGAGAAAAAAAACCTTTTCAAGTTAAGACACAAGTTACCCAAATTGATGCTAACGTGGCTGTATTTGTAATTCTTTAAATAATTAGTTTTAATCAATTAATTTTTAATAATTATAATTAAATTATTGTATTGTCATCCAAAATAATCATGTATCTAAAATTTCAGCTCAATCGAGCGCTTTAAAATGCATTTTATTAACGATTGAAAATTTCACCAAGATAAATAAATATATAGAGAGAGTATGAGCTAATATACATAGTAAGAATTTAAAAAGGCACCTATAAGAGAACATTTTTGAAAAAACGCCTAGCAACTGTAAAATAACATTTCCCAGAGGATAAAAAGTATCTTGTACACATATCAACATATTCGACGTTAAAATCTTAATTTAAGAATGAACAACTCCTGAATTTTGGACTGAAAATGTGCAGAATAAACTGAAGTTTCTCACATTGTCTTAAACATTTTAGTGTTATTCTGAGCATCATATTTAAATTAAATTTTTTCTCGACGTATGTGGCATCAAAAACAAAATATAGAAACAAATTTACGCAGAATATGAAATGCGGCTGCAGTAAGCTGTAACACCCCTAAACTTCGTCAGTTTGTGTAAAAAAAAAGTGCAAGCACATAACCCAATTATTAAAAATACAAGGGTAGATGTCAATTTGAGCACAAATTAATACTATTAATGATTAAACTACACTAATATTTTTTTAAAAAAACTTTAATAAAAAAATATGGAGTTTTTCTTAAATTAACTTTACTTAAAGCTGCTTAAGTAATATTTTAGAAGTAGAGAAAAGTAGTTAATAAAGTAGTATAGTGAACATGGATGATGTATTTTAAATATTATTTTATGATATATTCTTCTAAGAAACTTTCTTTGTGTAGGGCTGTCGGAAACACCTCATAGTTCAAATTGTTCCGTCGGTCGACAAAATATTAAGACCACACTGCTTTAGAACAATTTAGTTCTAAAAAATATTTCGAAGAAAATGTGTATTCTAATTTATCCAAGTGTATTTTAATTAGATATAAATGACATGGTACGTTTAAATTTATTTTTAATTCAATTTTGGTTAGCTGTTATCAGTAGAGCATACAGAAGTTTTCCAAGGAGAGGGGGTCCAGGGTCGAAAGTCCATCATACTTGTATCATGCTCCTTTTGATTTTGTCGATTTTGAGGAACAAAAAACAGTAAAAAACTAATTATTGAATAAATAATTAGTATTAATTAATAAAATTAATCATCAAAAACAAATACTCAAGTTTTACGTATTATATACTTAAAATTACAATCGATCGGGGGGAAAATCAAGGGCTGTGGGAGGTGGGGCTCCGGACTCCTAGGACACCCCCTTGTGTGCGCAACTGGTTGTTATAACTCTGAGATTTGTATTTTGTTCTGTCGCATGGCAGCAACAAAGAAGGCTTATTTTATGAAATAGTAAATTATTGTAATCGAATTTCAAGAAACTTCCACTTATATCCAATAAAATTTTTTAAGATTAATAAACATCAATATTAAATAAATATTGAATTATTTTGGTTTTACCTTGTATATCATCATTGAAAGTGCAGTAGTCATCATTATACTTCTCCAATAAACGAAAGGCATTTTGATTTCCAAAATCTTCGAATTGGATTAAACATGTTTTTCCATACCTACATGATGAGAATAAGTTTAATGCTATAAAACATTGGAACTAAGCGAAATTTTCATAAGTGGAAAAAAAAATTTGAATATTCATATTTTTTCCCGAGGAAGAAAAAAACTTTAATTTTGAACAGCATTTATTTGCTAGTTAATTATAAAAATAACAAATTTTTAGTCTTCAAAATTCAAATATTTGAGGATAGAACTCGCAACCTATGGATTCGTATCACGCAACATACCACTAGATAAAAGTGATCACCTCTGTCCGGAGGCTGTTACTGGCTTATATAGGAACCACTACATTACTTCCCCACCAGTGAGTTGATGGATAGGCGAGCGAACGATACAGTTGTTATGGCGAGCGTGTGGGCTGTTGCGTCAAGTGGCTCTGACGGCTTTTGATTGTTCTCCTTGCGGGTTGATGAAGCCCCGACAGCGTTTTTCTTAGTTCAGTGTCGAGGTTACCAATGAGGAAGATAGAACTCGCGATCTATGGATTCGTAGCACGTAACATACCACTAGACAAAAGTGATCACCTCTGTCTGGAGGCTGTTACTGACTTATATAGCAACTGCTACATATTTCCCACTACAAAGAGAATGTAAATTAATAAAAGAATTATCAACTGATATCAAAGCAATTAATGAAACTTGAACACATTAAACTTTTAATGGAAATCCTTTGTAAAAGGGAAACGAAGTAAAATTTCACAAAGCTATTAGGCTAAAATAAATTTGCTAAATACTTCATAGTGCCGTAAGTTTCGATAGATTTTTCGGGGACGAAAAACTTTGAAATGAAGTCTGGGGCCAATATAAGCACACCACCGTAATAATGTTTTTGTTTTGAGGCATCCCTGGTGTACTAACCATTTTGTAAGAAAATGAACCGTTATTCCTCCATAACCTCTTACTCTAAGGCATTCGTTTACTATATTGCTCTTTTTTACTTGTTCATCTGTTTAATAAGTCTTCCAACAAGTATTCGGTGAATTTCCTCTCTCGCTATTTTGAAAAAAAAAGCTGTTCTCAACAAGCACAGACCACTGCTTCTAGCAGTGGCGTAACGGAAAACATTTGGGCCCCTTTCAAATTCAGGTTCTGAGCTGAATACCTGGATTTTACAGATGTACTTGACGGCAGTCAGGCTTTGGGCCCTCTAGAACCCTGCTCCCCCTTTGAGATGCGGGGGTTTGCGTGGGTGTACGTCAAGCCATTGGCTTCTAGTGCGGTCTGGAAAGCGGCAGATGTCAGAAAATCTCTTAATTGTTCGATACAGGAATAACTTTTTGACGTCAAAATATTAAAGGATATTTAAAGTATGACAGTTTGTTCTTTTGATTTAGAGAAATAATTACTATGTGCTTCTGTACGACGTTCTTTCTACTGTGTTCTTTACAAGCACTGTCAACTGCTTCTTGTACGGTCTGGAACGTTGTTGATGTCAAGATCTCTTAATCATTCGATAAATGTATAAACCTTTGATGCTTAAATATTTAAAATCTTTGGCGATTTTTTTCTTTTTTGATGCAAAGAAATAGCTACTACGTGTTTCTGTACGACGTTCTTTCTACTGTGTTAAAGCTCTGACTGCTTTGGAGCAACATGCACTGAAAACTACATTTTTTCGAAAAGCTTTGCAGACGGTCTCCAACAATGAAATTTAAAATAAACGTAGACGATCTCAAATTTTTGTATCAGAACTTAAGGGTTAACTAGGTATTTCACATAGTTTTTAAAAATTTGTTCTATGAAAGATGTAACTTGTTTCTTTACATTTAGTTTAATAATAACACTACTTATTTTCGAATAAATTCTCACAAGGTAATTTTTATTATTTCTAGTTGTTCTTGTACATTTCAATTAAAAAATAATGAGGATTTAAATATTTACCTTTTCACTGCAGCTTTCATGAATTCATCGATTAATTGATCATATTTTTCTCCATTTGTTCTCTTCTGTTTTAAGCCTATGTAAAGAGGATCGGCCAACAATTTCTGCAAGAAACAAGTTATTCATTTGAGAAATAAAATTTTAGAAAAATATTGTCAGTGGTCCAACTGGTCCATTTTTTAAAGCACGCTTTTTCGTTCGTGAAGGGAGTTGATATTTTTCTCTAATATTTAAACAGAAATTAATAAGAAAATCAAAAATTTTGTTATCAAAGTTCTGAGAAATTTTACCAACAGGGTCATATTAATTCATAACGTGCAGGTATCAGTGATTTCTTTACTGAAATATTAAGTGATTATAATTAAAGTTCCACTTTCAAAATTCTACAAAAAAACAAAAAGAGCCACTGGTCAGAATGATATCAAATTTTAGCTGAATAAACTTGAAGAGTGTGGAAACAGTATTGCATAAGAACAAAACTCATTGTCGGTTTTCAGTGTATCTTTAAAGCCGTCTTTGCCCCCCCTCCTCTCCCATGGATATTTAAAAACAGATTTTTTTTTTTACATCTGATGTATTACGACCTTGCCGTGGTGGATAGGCTTTGCACTAACAGTCGAACAATTGTTGAAGGACTTGAAAATCATTTTTTCCATCAAAAAACCCGTAACAATCATGTACATTGGTTTGTTTGATGTGCAACTCATGCCAAAGTCATAATTTTATTCAAAATGCTACTTGCAGCCGAATTCATTTTCGTAATGCCGCTTACAGCGCCAGCTATTAGGAAATTTTTTTTCATATGCCATACCGTTTCTCCCCTTTTTAAGTATATTCAACTCAGATTTGAAGTCCTTGACCGGTGGCTTTGCTTTACAGCATTTTGCAAGTGCAACTTTAATTATAATTACCTTGCATTTTATTTTTTAAAGAATGAGTTTTGAATGATTATAGGGGTCGCAAAGTAACATTCAACCATGTACCATTCTTACGTTATCAGTATAATTTGTATCGCGTTTCTTATTGTAAACAATAACAGTTTATAATGAGACTTAACGTGTTGTTTCCAACAATGTAATTGAAAATAATAATTACTACTCGTTATTGTTTGATTTAAAAGTGACAGTCAATGCATATTTACCTCATTGTTGGTGCCCACATCTAAAGTAACCGGCAGCAGAGCGGAGGGAGGTATTCCAGCCAAAGCAGTGTACAAGGACAGTTTGCCAACGGGAATGCCCATGCCGTTGGCTCCAAGGTCCCCAAGGCCGAGGATTCTTTCTCCATCAGTTACAACAATGGCCTGTTGAGAGAGATATAAATTCATTACAGCGGAAGCAATTAAAATTAAATTTAACAATTGAAACAGTTAACTGTCAAAGAAAGATTATATCGTTATCGAACGTTTTAATTACAATTAAAGGCTGTTCTAGACTAAGGAAGAAGGTGTTGCGGATTTATATTTTCTTATAGTTCCTTACTTCACTATCGGCGATTAGGAATTGTAAATTTGTGGTGGCGGGAAGGTAAAAAATGTATAGAGAGCCCAAAAAGTATTGTAGCTGCGAAAAGTATATGGATTAGAACAATTTTAAAAAATAGCTACAAAATGGGGTTGAATTGTCTTATCGGCCACTTATCCCGCCTTTTTTTCTCGCCAAATCGACAAAGGGTCAAAATCGTAGGGTTGCTACTCCAAAACACAACACGCAAAAAACAAGCCAAATTGGAGGAGTTTTCTCAAAATTTCGCAGACCAGTGGCCAATTCGACAATTTCACCCAAAATAGTAATTTTTGGTAGCTTTCTGAGTGCATTTGGGCTAAAAAATTGGTAATTTCTAACTTTATTGGTAACTTGTTTCTGTGAATTTTAACACATTATGCATTATAACATTCAACAAAAGAGCAATCTACGAATTTCTATCATTTCCTGTGGTGCAATATGAATTGGACAGCCACATAAAGGATGAATCTAATTAACAGAGCAGCGATATATGATTTTTTTGTGCATAATTCTATTAAGTAAAATTCTTAATAACAAAAGAAAAGAATTATTTTTATTAACGTCGCACTATGAAGAAACATGGGGCTATTGACAACGGACTTCATAATATTGAACCGCAGTCAAGTGCAGAAGATGACACATGACGTGCATGAGCCCCTGTACACGGAGGGTCTTCAGTAGCACTGGGACTTGAATCTGTGACTTTAGAACGTCAGTCACGAGTTTGCGACCATGACCATTCGACTATCACTGCCACAAGGTAAGGAGGGGGAGGGGATGAGACTAACTTACCAATATATTTGGTATTTATCTGTATGGTTTTTTGTTTTGCTTTGTTATTAAAAATGTGTCTTAGAGAAAACGGTAAAAATTTAAACCACATAATTGTTAATTAGACGGATCTGTTTAATTGTTTAATTTGGATTCTTTAATATTAAATAACTTACAAAAAAAGTGTAAATTGACAACTGAATTAGTAAACATTTATATTTTTAGTAATTAATATTTGCATACGAAGCAATGGAACAAACCTTTATGCATAACTATAACTTTTGTGAAACATTTATTAATGAGTTTTTATATACGTAAGTTTCTTTCTTTCATTTTTCTGAAGTTGTAAAATTTCAGTTATAACATAAATGAGAGCACTACAATTTTTTCCTATACTTTGAAAAACAGCATTTTAAAGGAAAGAAAATATTCATAGTGATCTTAGTCACTTTTGAAGTTTTGAAGAAAGCAAACAAAATCATAAAATAATCTATTTTCCTCCCAAGTTCCGATTTAACTATATTTTTAATTGCACGAGATTAAATAAAATTTTAAAAATAATAAAAAATATATAAATTTTCGAAATCGCGTCTCTATATCTTTCTATCTCATATCACATTAACAATTCCTAATAGTCCATGAAATATTTTAAAATATGTAAATTAGAAGCTTAATCTTATTCAATTCCTACCATTACTCCCCCCCACTCTCACCTTATAATTAAATTTTCAATCGTTATTAATATACGTTTTACTCATCCTTTCAAGTTCAAATACACTTTTTAAAATTTGTAGGGGATAACACTTTATGTTAATACAGTTTTTTTCAAATATTAATTCATTAATTAAATTTTATTTCATAATTTTAAATTTATTTTGCGTTATTTCTGATGAAGTTAGAACTATCTGCAACAGGTGGCGCCAGTTAAACTTGTAGTGAATGATATTTGATCTAAAAACAGTTTTTTCAAATATTAATTCATTAATTAAATTTAAAACCCAACAAAAAATGTTTCCTTGTTAACCTAAGTAGGAAGTGACTTTAATTTCTTTTTATATATTACTTGTTTTTTAAATAAAGCTAAGATCTCATGACATTCTTTGTAGTTATTTTCAAAAGGTACCTTGGACATAAGAAATACACTCCAGTATAAAAAAATACAATAAATGCAAAGATTTTAACAAAAGATTAAAGTAGATTTATTATTCAATCCAGCAGCAAAAAATAATTCATTTCAAATTACATGGACTATAAATTAAAAACACATCTTATAATTTTAAAAGTAAAAACATAGTTACCTTAACGTTCTCTTCAGGCCAATTTCCAAGAATATTATAAACATTTCCGAGATCATTAATAGTAATGAAAATTCCTCTAAAAATTAAAGAATAGAATTATTTAAATGAAACGTTTTAATTAGTCAAAACACTCATGCATTGCATAAATACTGATCGAAAATGAAATAAATGTTGTCTTATAATCAGTTTTAAGGCAAAAGTATGGAAATAATCAATATATTAAATTTTATATCTTTATTTCAATAAAATGATTCAAGCATGTTACTAATTTCTTACCTAAAATACGAAAAGTGTATTTAAATTAAATACAATTTTCATTAAAAGAAACTTGTGTCATAAATTTACTTGTGGGTTATAGAAACAATAACTACTAATTAAAGACTTTTTAGATATTGAAAAACATTAAACAAGTATAAAAATTAAAAATGATATGCAATTGTATCTAAAATCACAAGCATTTCCCAAATATTTCAATTTTAAAATCAAGATTGAAAACATTAAAAATTTTACTTTAAATGTAAAATAGATCTCACCTAGGTCTACGAAAAATTCTACTGTATTCTTGGCAGGCTTGGCCCACTACTGGTGTATAGACAAAAGGCATTAATTCCTCAGTATGTTCACATAAGACTCGGTAGAAAAGGCGTTCATTTGTGTCCTGTCAAATAAAAATGAATTTATTCTTGTTAAATGAAGAAAAAATCATAACTATGCATATAGAAAAATAAATTAAATATCTAACTATAAGAATATTGTGTATTACATTTTTAGATATACTTGCAATATGTTACAAATCACAAACATGATATATATAAGACAACTTCTGAAATTAGTTATATCCAGTAGTGCACACAGGAATTTTTCAAGGGGAGGGGGTCCTGGGCCGAAAGTTCACCATTCATGTATCATGCTCCTTTTGATTTTGTCGATTTTCGGGAACAAAACACAGTAAAAAACTAATTATTGAATAAATAATTAGCATTAATTAATAAAATTAATCATTAATAACAAATAATTAAATTTTACGTACTATGTACTTACAATTATAATCAATCGGAAAAAAAGTCAAGGGCTTGGGGGGGCGGACCCCCAGAACCCTTGTGTGCACCACTGGTTATATCAGACATATTTAATATAAGCAGTTACCTACCCGCTTCGCTGAATATTGCAAAACATCGTAGGACTACATTTTCTTAGGTTATTATTGTCTAAATCCTAGCTTTAAGTTTCCGACTGTATTGAAAAGTATTCTTACAACACTCGCCTCTTCATTTAAAAAGGACAGGACTTGTGAATGTCTAAAACAAATATATTTAACATTTACGCCCTCTCGTGGTCGACTTCTTCAAACACCTTTTTTAGCAGATCTCTAATCATTAAAAAGAATATGCTTGCCAAATTCCAAGCCTGCAAATCTATAAGTTCAAAAATTGAAGTTTTTTTTTTAAATATGTAAAGCGCTCTCTCCTTTGGTAATATATATCCGCAAAACATGATCTGACTGGATCTCTACTCAACAGAAAAAAAATTTGTTTTTCCAAGCTATGTGTAAATTTCATTAATAACATCCCCATAACTCCTCCTAATCTTCTTTGCGAGTCAATTTCGGCAGAGCTCGTTCTTAGTAGATCTCTACTTAACAAAAGAAACTTGCTTAACAAATTTCAAATCTTTAGGTTTAACAGTTCAAAAACAGGAATGTTTGTCTATAACACTTCCGAATCCCTCCCTTGGGAGTTCCCCTTTACGAAATACCCGTTCTCAGCTAATCTCTAATCATTAAAAGAAATATTACTGCCAAATTTCAAGACTGTAGACCAATGTCGGTTTAAATTCATTTCGGGCTCTAGGCGCAGGAGATCTACAGGCCCCTTGGCACTGGAAGATCGAAGGTTATAACCAGAAACTCTGGTTAAGTCCAGCTTATCCGGGCCCTTCCGGGACCCGCGCCCCTAGGTCTCCCAAGCGTCCAATGGATAAACGGCACTGATGTACATCTAACAATTCCGGAGAACTCGTGGCGAGTGAGAGAGTGAATGAGTGAGTCGCTTCTCACCAGTATATACGTAGATAAAAAACAATATAAAGAAAATTTTTAAGTCAATTCCTACTTAGATCAACAAATAAAAATATTTTATTTTAACTACTTTTTATTAAATAATTACAATTAATATAAACATGTATATACATAGGACAGAATCACAATATTAAGTGGTAATTAATTTTTATTCATTATCATTAAAGTAACGTATTGTCATCCAAAACAATCTCGTGCCTATATAATTTCAATTCAACTGAATGTTTTAACACGTGAGAAAAAAATCCTTTGAGGTTTTGACCCAAGTCGCTTAAAATAAAATCAACGTGGTTGCATCTGTAATTCTTTAAAAAATTAGTTTCAGTCAATTAATTTTAATTATAATTAAATTATCGTACTTTTACCTAAAATAATAGTGTATAGTAAATTTTTCAGCTCAAAGGAGCACTTTAAAATGTGAGAAAAATAACCTTTTTAAGTTTCGACACAAGTCGCCAAAAATGATGCCAACGTGACTGTATTTGTAGTTCTTTGAATAATCAGTTTTAATCAATCAATTTCTATTAATTATAATTAAATTACTGTATTGTCATCCAAAATAATCATGTATGTATATAAAATTTCAACTCAATTGAGTGCTTTAAAATGTATTTTATTAACGATTGAAAATTCCACCAAGATAAATAAATAGTAAGAGAGTGTGTGAGCTAATAGTAGGAATTGAAAAAATCTGATGTTACAGATACATAGATACAACGATCCCATTTGTTGTATGTTTAAAGTTATAATAAATTCATATAATGTATACTTTTCATAGATATCCATCATTTCCACTATAAAATTGTTCAGAAATCTATTGCACATCATGCGGTGCTTCGCAGGTTGTAAGGTTCTGAGGATCGTCGAGTGAAAACAATAGACAATTAGGGTGAGAGAGCATTGTTCAGGAGATAAATGACGCTGTTTTAATAGCTGTGTGACAGATAGAAACCCAAGTGATGAATTAAGACAGGAGAGAGTGAGAAATATAGTTGAACCATAAACTTGTGTGTGTGAAATAGGAATGGCATGGTTTGGTTTCAATAGTCGTGTGATAACTGTTGTTTGTTAAAAGTGTTGATATGAGAGTTTCAGTACATATCATCAATATTTCTAAAAATACTTAATTCAACTACTCATTACAAGTCATCGAAGTGATATGGAAGTGTTGGGAGAATGAGATGTAATGGCTCAAGTCTTATTTTCAGTCCCACATTGAATCTGGTTTAAAATTACAAGTAATCCATTTTAAAACTTATTTGTCATTAAAATTACAAGTTATTAGAGCGATGTTGATGGAAATTAACTTAACTAAGGTAATAGATTACGCGTATTTATCTAAATATATCAAGAACAAAAGCGACTCATTCACTTAATCACTCATCAAGAGTTCTTTGGAACTATTAGATGAGTACAAACTTGAAATTTGGTAAGCATGTTTCCTCCCCGTTGAGTAAAGATCCTCTAAGAACGGGGTTGTGGAGATCAACTCCTAAGGGGAGTTGCGGGGCGTATAAAAGGAAAAAAAATCCGTTTTTGTGAACTATTAAACTTACAAGACTAGAATTTTGTTAGCATGTTTTCGTTTGTTTATTATTCATCAGTTAAAGCCTGATTTTACTGAAATCGACTTCCAAAGAAGTGCAAGGTGCTCAGGGAGGCTGTTAAAGATAAAGAATACAGTTTCTGAATACTCAGACCCATGGATAGGAATTTAACAAATCTGTTTTATTTTTTCAGTAGAGATCCGATAAAAATGGGTTTTGCGGAAATCAACTTTGGAGGGGACGGGGTGTACGTGAGGGTAAAAAATAATTATACCACCGAAGTCCTGTCCTTTTTAAATCAAGACGGGAGAGCTATAAGAGTGTTTTTCAATACAATCGAAGGCTTGCTAGGACTTGGATATTCAAAATTTTAACATTATATAATCAGACAACAATATAAGCGAACCAGCGAAGTGGATGGGTAACGGCTAGGTGTGTACATAAAATATTAGTGAACAATTCTGCCTTTTCTGATTTTCTTATTAAGTATTACTCACTTTTTCAATTATTGATTCGAATCATTTAAGTCTTCGTAAATAAAATGTAGGCATAATATACTGGTTAAATGCTACTAGTTTCATCGCAGTAAACATATAGCAAGTGTTTATAACGCTCAACAATTTGTAAGAGTAATCACGTAATTTAAATAAAGTTTCAATTTAAATAGGAATAGGAGAGAGAAAATTTATTCTCTTAAGATACACGAACACTAAGTATGTTTTACACCTCCAGTTACTTACACAACAATCGACTTAAAATGAGGTGTGGTTCTTAAACTTGGATATAATAATAAATCCATAGGTAAATGCCCTTCATCGAGAGTGTTTCCAACTTCCATTG
Organism: Trichonephila clavipes; assembly: GCA_019973935.1. Lineage (NCBI taxonomy): Eukaryota > Metazoa > Arthropoda > Arachnida > Araneae > Nephilidae > Trichonephila > Trichonephila clavipes. The sequence goes on along the minus strand of BMAU01000600.1, from coordinate 195,538 downwards.
CAAATATATAGTGAACACCAAGGACTTCATTAAGAATCGGAATTTTGAAATAGCATGTAAATGAATAATTATTTTTATATGTAGTGTCATTTACATTAGAACATACAAATGAATTATTGGAAACAAATTATTTGAATGCCATTTTGGAGGGGGAAGAAGAAAGAATATTTTCAAAACAGTCTTCTTTTATGAAAAATGCATATTTGCCTATATATGGTTAACACTTTTATACAGAACATTTAAATATTCACATTATTTTCAGAGTTACTTTTAATTGAAATACAACCAGGGTTACATTAAAATATGAATAAATTCAGTCCTAAATTATATATTTAAAAAATCCTTTTGGCTATGTACAGAAGTCTTATATAGCTATATATAGACAAAATATTATAGAAGCATTTTTTTTTACTAAACGAGTATGTTTTACAAATATGTCCTTCATTTTTTGCCAAAAATTTGTACTTGAATACTTTTTTTTTCTTGTAATAATGTTCTTAAAATCGTTTTATATGTATATTCTACTTCAAGTGAAAAAATAAATAGTTTTAAAAAATCATTCATTTATACGCTTTTGTAAAATCGGGATTCAGAACGTAGTCAGTTTCCAAAGCTGTCTTTGGTATAACATTAAGACCAAGGACCCAGATTTGGAAGATGTTTTCGTATAAAGAAGTGTTCCAGCATTAATACAACATTCTAGCTCCACTATCCACTAGAGAGCAGCATATTTTATCACACTATTCATTTTTATCCGAGTTGATCCTTTTTTTCCAGTATTAAATGTGTTTCGCATTTTTTCTCCTATGCCGTGATCAGGGACGTCTTAAGGCATGGGCCAACTGGGCCCGGGCCCACCACAATGGGGGTCTCGTTTCATTCTCGACCCAGCCTTAAATAAGATCATGATTCGAATAATTTCAACGATCAAACATTATTTGCAATTGTATTATCCCCAAAACTGGGAATTTCGAATGATATGTCAACTAGCTCAGTAGCGCACACATGAATTTTTCAGGGGGGGTCCGGGGTCGAAAGTTCACCATTCTTGTATCATGCTCCTTTTGATTTTGTCGATTTTCGGGAACATAACACAGTAAAAAACTAATTATTTAATAAGTAATTAGCATTAATTAATAAAGCTAATCATTAATAACAAATATTTAATTAAAATTTTCGTACTATATACTTAGAATTATAATCAATCGGAAAAATAATCGAGGGTTTTGGAGGGGGGGTCCGGACCCCCAGGACCCACCCCTTGTGTGCGCCACTGAATTAGCTGCATGTGATGACCTTGGACTATGTACAGGTCTAGGCAGTGCCGGCTTAAGCTCATTTCATGCCCTAAGTGCAGAAGATCTACGGGGCACCTTGTCACTGGTGGATCGAAATTTATTACCAGAAAAGATTGTTTTAAGTTCAGCTTATCCGGGCCCTTTCAGCGCCTGGCCCAAGCGTTCAATGGATAAGCCGGCACTGGGTCTAGGCCTATCAACATGCAACATCATTACTCATTCACTCAAAAGGCAGTAATTGGTCCAGCCAGTCTAGGCGATTCTAAGTCATACACATTTATTATTTGTTTCAGATTAATGTTTGTACGAGTATTTGACAACGTATGCTATATGTACTGTCTACTTTTATGGGTCGTAGGTGGGACCTATATTGGTGCTGGGGCTCAGGGCCTACTTTTAAGTAGGAGCCCAGTGCCTCATGAAGTCTTAAGACGTCCCTGACCGTGATGCAAATTAGCTATCTCTTCACATATTGAAAGAGAAAAATTTTTATGCTTCGTTTTGAAATTTTAAAAACGCTATATTATAAAGAAATATACGAATTACAATGCTGCAAGTTTTCATAAAAAATGAGACATTTTCTTCTGCTTGAAATATTCTTCGCGTTTAGTTCAGGCTCTCACATATGGGCGATGACAGCCTCAAGGAAAAGAAGTTAGTTGGGAATAAGTTAGTTTCGAATTTTTCATTAATGCTACTCAGTCTTATTAAAGTAAAACTGTCAGCCAAAACGATCCTTTATTCCTTCTTTTTCAGAATTTTTTTAAAAAAAATAATGTTATGATACAAATCATAAACTTAGAAAAATTTCGTATTAGTCCTCATTTACGAAGAAGTTTAAGAAATTTGTAACTGTTTTTCGAAATAAAATTCCATTTCCATTTTAAATCTCTCAACGCACACAAAAGGGAAAGATTCGAAATAAGATGTACAAAATTTTCTGTACAAGTCTTTCATACTTGGAACATAAATCGAAAATACAAGATAAATTTTTAAACTAGTTAATGGCGCTGTTTAGTCGAATACCAAATTGAAACGTTTCGCCTTGAAAGGGAAAATATCTTTTTAAAACAATGGTTTTAGTTGAATAACATTTACTTATATATAACAATCAAATGGACGCAAAATGAAACGAAATCAGAATTAATGGACTGAAACAAAACAGAACAGAACAAAGGATCATTGTTCAAAGTAAATATTTTTAAACAAACCTAGGTGTACATTTGTCTTCCATCGGAAGGAGTACCATGCGCCTTATGGTACATTTAACATTTCATGTCAAGGTTATATATATATAAGTTGCTATTTACATATCAAGTTCAACCATTTCTGTTAAGTGAGCGTTAGAAGTATGAAATACAACCTCCCGATATACCGAGTGTCCCGTAAGCCCGCAAATACTTTAAAAATGTATAAAGATTTAAAGAATTGATGTGTATTTGAATACGGTTTGCGGAAAAGTCATTCTCGTGAAGGGGGATTTTCTTAGTTGAGAAAATAAATTAGTTAAATTGTTCTACGGTAGATGGCGCTGTACTCACGCAAATCTCGGAAAATATGCAAATCAGTCCGATAAAATGCCAGAAATTATTGTGTGGGTCCTTTTTCTTTGAAGAGTCTTGTGTGGAAGACGTGTTAAGTCAATGAAAAGCGTTACCTGGAAATGCTACGAGATAAGCGATACCGTGCTTGTAGGAACATAATGTTCTCGACAAGATGATATCCATGCAAGATGGTGCATCTTCTTATATTACCACCGAAGTGAAGCAGTTCTCCTGAAAAAAAAACGTTCACTGATGAACGAGTACTCAGCCGTCACTTAACACATTAATGGCCACCTCCCTCACCGGACTTAACAGCAGTTGATTTTTGGTTCTGGGGTTGTGTTAAAACCGGAGTTAATCGCAATAGCCCATCTTCTTTGGTGGAGTTGAAGGATGCTATTCGCCATGAATTTTCCTGCATCCAACCGGAAATGCCACATGCTGTAGTGAACGGTGTTGTCACTCGCTTACAAACTAATTTGTGGTGATGGAGGACACAATAGAAGTACGCTAGAGTTGTGGAATTACAAACATGTGCTGCCTTCAAATAAATTGTTTTCTTAGATATCTGGTACTTATTTCTGTACAGCGTCATCTATAGTAGGAAAATGTAACTAACTTTTTTTCTCAACTCCAAAAAAATCCCCCTTTACGAGAATGACTTTTTTGCTAACCACATTCAATTTTTAAAACTTTTATACATTTTTAAAGTATTTTTGAACTTATGGGACACCCGGTATTTTTACAATTAGTATCCTTTCCTAAGTGGTACTTAGATTTAAAAAACGGTACCTCGATGGATAACAAAATGCTACTCTAACGGTAAGAACTTTTTTCGGATGTTCTACAAAAACCGTTATCTATTTCTGGACTTAATTTTAACTTGCTTAAATTAGAACAGTTATCTTGAGTCACATGATAAGATTTTACTGCAACTATTTCGTATGAGTATTTGAATTATGCATCTAGTAGTTATTTCCTTTTAGTTTCAACAATTGATCTAATGTAAATATAGGACAGCAATCAGGACCGTATATAGTTATATAATGTCACGGAAATTTCGGAAAAAATTTATTTCTTTCCTAAAGGGCTATTGTTCCCGAAAAGATGGCTTGTATGGTTAAGGAAGATTGTTCTTTCAATAACAGTAAGTAAATAGGTCGCCTAGTCACTGAGTTTCGCGACAATAAATAGATGTCTGTACAAGAATGTGAAAGATTCTATTATGATTATTTCAAGAAAAAGATTTAGAAGCATCTAAAGGGCTTTTTTTAATCTACGCTAAGACAATGCGGGCAAAGAAACTGGGAAGTCAAATATATGACAGCAACAGTGCGTTGCATTTTCCAAATGCAAAATTGTGATTACGAATGAATATATATCTAGTGATGAATTTTCTTGCCATTTATAAAGTAAAGTATAATTCTGTAGAATACTATAACACGGATAAGTGTCAAACGCGAGTTTCAATCGCATTTTCGCATCCATTCCTATCCAAGGCCTAACACTGCTAACAAGATTTCTCCACAATGGCGTAACTAGTACCGAGAGGGCTCTGTATCAAAATTCCTTCATAACCCTTTTTTTAGATATGGGAGCCCTGTTAGGAGGACTGTAATTACACTTGTTGGAGCCCCTGTAGCTTGGGGTCCCCGTATCATTGATACGGCTGATACGGCAATAGTTACGCCCTTGTTTCTACAGTTTACATTTTGAGAAATTATATACAAAAATATGAAAAGTAACTTTACATGTCTTACCTGCAATTCCCTGAGAAAAAGATAACGACTGAGATCATCTCCATATCTGTGTAAATTATCTAAGACAGCTTCCACTTGTAAGGTGACGGGTCTCATGGCTGGTGGCAAGAGGCCTTGAAGACCAAGACTCACTCTTTCGCTCTCATTATGTGCCAAACCCTAAAAGAGAAGAGAAAAAAAAATTCCATTGAAGTAAAGTGAGGTTAACATTTTTTTAAAAAAATAAATAAGCGGTTATATTTCAATATCATAAAACTATTATTAAGTAGCAATTAGAGCAAATACACCAGTTATAATACGAATAAATTAATTTTCTTTTACATTCAGTATAACAAAATAAAATGTATAATATATTTTTTTTATTTCTAATGGCAGATAATGAACAGTTATTACAGAATTCATCAATCAACCCTAGTACATCACCGAAAGCTGTTATCTCTTAATGCGGCGCCAAATTGGCGGATACCAATCACCGCAGGTAATTTTGACACCCAGTTTCCTCCCTAGAGGGATGCACCTGAATTCTGACGATGCGAACCTGTACTAGGATTTCATATTGCCTAGAGCACCCCCTAGGGATGTTTTACATGCCGTGTAAATCATACGACATGGCCGCTGTCGATTTTCTGCATCATGAAAATCCATCGACTTGGGCCGGGGTCGAACACGCAACCTTGAGTACAGAAGGCCAGCGACAAACCAACCACGCCAAACCAGCCAACATACATAATATAAATGAATACAAATATTTGTATTCGATTAATTTTGGTTTTAAATCACACAATTAAATGCAGGTAATAATTCAATATCTAAATGTGCTGACCTATATATATCACATTAAATGTTTAATACATTATTTTCACCAAAACTGGATGATTTATTTATTATTTATTAATGTCAAACTATAATGTCAAACGAGGGCTATATGTGAAGGACTTCAAAATTTTGAACCGTGGACAGGTGAGTTAGAATTAAGGTATCCGACTACGTTCAGAACCGTGATTTTTAAAAGCGCATACATGGATAATTTTCATACTTAGTGTCACTTAGATTAGAATATATACATAAAATTGTTTTAAGCACATTTTAACAAAAAAAATTTAAATATAATATTTCGGCAAAAGTTAAGATGTGAAAATCTTTTTCCAAATGTTCTCTTTTGTGAAAAAATGCTTCTATTAGAATAATATTTTGCCTGTATATAGCTCAGACCTCTGTTCAGAGGCTCAACTAGAATTTTTGAAATATATAACTTAGAAGTGGGTTGATTCATATTTTACGACAACAGAGGAGAGCAATTTTAAGAAAAAAAACGCGAATAATTATTTCAATTGGTGGTAACTCTGAAAATAACGGGAGTTTTTTTAAAAATTCTAGTTGAGCCTCTGTAGAGAGGTCTGAGCTATATACAGGCAAAATATCATTATAATAGATCCATTTTTTACAAAAGGAGAACATTTGGAAAAAAGATTTTAAGTTAACTTTTTGCCGAAATATTATATTTAAATAAATTTTTTTTGTTAAAATGTGCTTAAAACAATTTTATGCATGTATTCTAATCTGAGTGACACTAAATATCATGAAAATTATCCATTTATGCGCTGTTTTAAAATCACGGTTCCGAACGTAGTCGGATACCTTAAGTTTACGTCATACTATAAAGCTGCACGAGGACTATTGATGACGGACCTTCTAATTTTGAACAGTGGTCAAGAGACGACTGAGCTAGTAACCTCCCTCCTTCCACACCACATCAACGGGAGGACGTTTGAGTCTCGACATATTTAACGTGCAATTGCCCTCTCTGAGCGGTGGGTCTTAAGTGGTACTAGGGCTCGAACTCATGACACGCGAAACACGAGTCCGTTACCTTGAAAACTAGGCTACCACGGTCACCCTAGGTCACGTGAGGGTGATGATAATTGAGCTGACACATCATCATACTTCCACACACCGCCAAATGTTCCAAAAAATTCTTATGATTTCGGCTAGTTGTTATTTTTGAAAACAAATTACAAAAAATAAGAATTTGATTCAACATAATGAAAAAAATTAGTCAATATATATGCTTTGATTTCATTGTAATGTGAACAGAAAGTTTAACTATTTCTTATTGTGTTAATTATTTTTTTAAAAAAAGAAGATTTTATGTGTTGCAATACCCTTTCAGTTTGAATCTTTCTCAAGGTTGGAGATTTCATAAAATCTTCGGAGGTAAACCGGTCTTTATCAACGCTAACGCACGAGTTGCAATCTTAGCCTTGACATTTAGTAAATATACAGAAAACTAACATGACATATAGAAACAGTCTTGAAACAGTATTTTAAACAAAAATTTCTACCAATAATAGTTGCTTTAAGATAAAAAAATATTTATATTAAGATAAAAAGCAATGAAAATGAATATTTGTACTAAAATAATATTTTTAATCTTTTAGCTCCAGTACAAATTAATCACCGATTCTTTAAAAACGAAATCTGAAGTACGTAATGAATTTTATAGGTTCTCTACAAATTTGAAGAAATGAGTTTCATTTATATAAAATTACGAAGTCACAGTCGCCAATAATTCTGTTGCATATTCTCATGAAACTCATGAAATTTAAAATTAATAGTGCTACACAAACATTTTAAAAAATCAATCTCCCCTCATTCAAATAATATTTGCTCATATTTTTATTGCAGCTAATTAGTTGTTGATTTGTTCAATTTGAAACCACCTGTTGGGAACATCCAAAAAATTTTATACTCTACCTACAGATCTCTAAAATCTTTAAATATAGATACAGTGATACAATTTTTTTTTTATGTATACGCAATAGAAATCAATCGTTAGATCTCATCCCCTTAGGTGACCTGTTCCAATTTATGAAGACCACCATCTGGGATAGAATGCTTTTCGAGCATAGCAATGAAATGTACCGAATTTCCTTAATGTATAATTAAACAACTATTAGGCCCAAATTAAACCTCTTACTAATCTGGGCAAAACAGCTGAAGTGTATTGCGCTAAACAGGAAAATCTTCAAAGTGAGCTAGGGTTCATGAGATAATCATGATATGGAACTTTTCGCATGTAACTCATACAATGGGCTAAATTCAAGTGACGTCCTCATCACTTGATAATGATAGCCACGTGTTTTTAGCTAATCAGCTCAAAATCTCATGTGACGTCATAGTCACACAATAAAATCAATCATGTATTTCCAGCTAATCAGTTCATGCGCTACATTGTTGCCAACTTTTGATCTTTTCAGAAACTTTCTCTTAAAAAATACAAATTTGTCATCAACAATAATGTACATTAGGTAGACAAAAGGCATTTCATTTAAAAGTATATGCTTAAAATAAGATTTTTTAATTTTAAAACTTTTGAAGAAATTTTTTTTGTAACAATTAAACATTTTTACCCAATTATAAAATTTGAAATTTTACCCAAGTTTTACAATTCGAACAACAAGTACAATTAGTTTAAAGTCTGTTTTGAATTCCATGGAGAACACGTGTTTATATTTATCATGTGACCGTCTTGAAATGAGCCCATTGTGGGTTTTCATGTATTAATTTCCTGCAATTGGCTACCTTTGGTGAATTATATATTCACAATATAGCCATTAGGCTGATTATAGATTCAAAATGAAATGGTTTGTCGTAACTCGTAAAATCTTTGGCGCTAAATCTATGACGAGCAGTTAATTTTTGGCGATTAATCTCTGGCATGACAATATTTGGCGATTAATTTCTGGCATGCATTTAATCTAACGCGACATCGCTAGTAAGCATTTAATACGAAAGTACCAACTTATGTTTCGTAAAAGCGCTCTTTGTTTTACATTTCTTTAATTAAAGGGTGTTTTTTTAGAGGTATAGAACTTTAAATTGCAATAAAACAACGATGAATTATTCGATTGACATGAATTTTTTTTTATTCGAAAGATAATCTTGTGGCATTACATTTTAAATATGATATCTGGCATATGACTTCCACGGCTAGCTCGGATGTAGTCCAATCTGGACGTCCAATTTTCGATGACTTTTTCCAACATTTGTGGCCGTATATCGGCAATAACACGGCGAATGTTGTCTTCCAAATGGTCAAGCGTTTGTGGCTTATCCGCATAGACCAATGACTTTACATAGCCCCACAAAAAATAGTCTAGCGGTGTTAAATCACAAGACCTTGGAGGCCAATTCACAGGTCCAAAACGTGAAATTAGGCGGTCACCCAACGTGTCTTTCAATCAATCGATTGTGGCACGAGCTGTGTGACATGCTGCGCCGTCTTGTTGGAACCACAGCTCCTGGACATCATGATTGTTCAATTCAGGAATGAAAAAGTTAGTCATCATGGCTCTATACCGATCACCATTGACTGTAACGTTGTGGCCTTCATTGTTTTTGAAGAAGGATTCCACCAGCCCATAAAGCGCACCAAACAGTCAGTTTTTCTGGATGTAACGGTGTTTCGACATACACTTGTGGATTAGCTTCACTCCAAAGGCGGCAGCTTTGTTTGTTGACGTAGCCATTCAACCAGAAGTGCGCTTCATCGCTAAACAAAATTCGCTTATAAAAATCGGGAACAACGGCAATCTCGTTTTGGGCCCATTCGACGAATCTACGCCTTGCTTGATCATATTTAAAATGTAATGCCACAAGATTATCTTTCGAATAAAAAAAATTCATGTCAATCGAATAATACATCGTTGTTTTATTGCAATTTAAAGTTCTATACCTCTAAAAAAACACCCTTTATTTCGGATATGATCCATTTTAAGAGTGAATTTTTAGTTTACAGATATAAAGTTAAAAATCTTACAAACGGGTAAAGTTTTAAAACTAAAAATGTATCGTCTGTGGTTTATAAGATCATCTTTATCAGAAAGTTTATTTCTTATGCACTTGTATTCTGTTTGACCTTTGAAGACTGTGCGACTCCAATAAAGAAATGGATACCACTCATTTGGCACGCTGACGTGCACTCAGCTCTGGATCTCTGAGGAGCAGATATTGGGAGGCCAGACACAAAATATTTAATTATGGACTAGACTGTGTGGACTTTTCTTTTTTCTTTTTTTCTTTTGTTAATTTTTATTTTTAGTCAATATTCTCCTATTCTCATTTTGTTTGCAGTTGTCCTGTATTCCGCCATTGGAAATAAAAAAAAAACATTCTGTGTGTTTGACAGCATGAGTGATTGAATATTAACGTCGCACTATTCAGCTACACGAAGGCTTTTGGTGACGGACTTCGTAATTTTGAACAAGAGTCAAGTGATGAGAACGACACCTGAGCTGGAGACCTCCTCTCCTAGCTATCATACCAACACCAACGGGAGGGCGTTTGAGCTCTCGACAGATTTAACATGCATGGATCCCCTACATGGCAGGTGTTCAGTGGTACTGGGCTCGAACTCATGACACGCCGGCTACGATCAGATACCTTGACCACCAGGCTACTGCGGCTCCCTGTTTGATAGCATACTTGATACTAGAATAATCCAATATTGATTTATAACTTTTTGAATCCAAGGCAAACAGCATAAGAGTAAAACTTGGAAGAATGAAGATTCACGCTGAAGAAACTATACCAGTCTACATTTCATAGGTTATCTTTTGAACATTACTTTTCTCTCACAATCGTTATCCTAAATATTTTTACTAACACATTCTTTATTTTGATTATATTCCCAATTTTTGAGTTACAAATCACACTTCATGTAATCGGAAAACCGATGTCAATATTACTCAGATAAAAGGATTATTGACCTGCAAAACGAGGATTCCCCCATGAAGACCGATAATTACTTTATCAGTCATTGAATAATATCGCTCAATCTGTTTATGTTTTAAAAGGAATAAAACTATTTGTGACTTGCGGTAGAAAATGTGTATTTAGAGATTATAATTTTATTTTTGGACGAAAGAAATAGAATTCTTTAGCAGATATCCTTGCAGAATCGGGTTATAGATTCAAAGCGTGAGTAAATGTTTATTAATGTCGTACTATAAAACAACACGCGAGCTGTAGGCAACCGACCTCGTAGTTTTGAACTTTATTTAATCCATTGATAAGGAGACGACATCTGAGCTGTTATCCCATCTCCGAACTTCCACACCATGCTAATGAGAGGATTTTGAGCTGAGAGGTTTAACATGCAGCAGCCTCTCCACACGGCGGGTATTTCATTGCACTGGGCTCAAACTCATGACACGATGGTCATGAGTCCGTGACTATAACCACCAAGGTATCATAGCACCCAGAACGTTACTATGGTTGATTAATGTATGTTAAAGAAAAAAGTAAATTTAAAAAAAAATAAAGAATATATATTGCATTTGATGAGATCAAAAAATTTGGTAATTTTATGTGAATAATCTCAACAAATCAGATTAAAATTAATTGATAGATTTTTAAAATGTAAATGCATTTATTACTTTTTACCAAAACTTTGTGTGAAAGTAAGTAGAAACTGACGTACATACTGAAATCATTCGTTGAAATCTTATCTCCATTCTTCCTGCTAAAAGCGGCTTTTTTTTTTCTCCCGTCAATAATAGACAACACACAGGGCAGCTTTTTCCTCCCACGTGACTCGCAGAATAGTTTAAGCAGTGATTTAAATTTAGAATTTAGTCGGAAGTTATGCAATATTGGAAAACACATTTGTATTGCTATAACACTAACACTGATTCATTTTGTCACAGAAAAAGAAACAGAAAAGAAACAACATGATATGCGATTCCGATTATGAAAGGATAATGTTTTCAGTCCTTTTCGCGGGTTAGAGCCAGATCTAAAATATCAACGTTTCAGTTCTTTTCTAAAAAATTTTAAGGGTAAATATTTTTTAAAAAGATAGTATTTCGTTAGAATAAAAGGGGGAAAAGAAAACGTTAAAAATTATATTAATGAACTCTTATGTTGAATAATAATGAAAATTTATTACTGTTGCCTGTTACGGAATTCGACTACGTTCGGAACAGTGATTTTACAAAAGCGTACAAAAGAATATTTTTTTAATATTTAGTGTCACTTAGGTTAGAATACACGTATAAAATTGTTTCAAGAATATTATTACAATAAAAAGATTATTTCAATGCCGTTTTAAAAATGAACATAGAATTACCTATTTTCAACACATTCTCCTTTTATGAAAAACGCTCCTATAATAATAACATTATTTTGCCTATGTATAGCTCAAACCTCTGTACGGAGCCTAAACTAGGATTTTTTAAATATATAACTTAGAAGGGATTGATACATATTTTTATACATCAGAGTGGAAAATTTTTTAATAAAAAACCAATTATTATTTCAATTGGTAGCAACATTCAAACTAATGTGAATGTTTCAAAAATCCTAGTTCAGGATCTCTGGGGAAGTCTTAGTTATATATATATTTATATATATAAGCAAAATATTATTATAGAAGCATTTTTCATAAAAGGAGAATGTTTTGAAAATAGGTAACTCTATGTTCTTTTTTTCCCACCAAAATATTGCATTCAAATAATTTTTTATTGAAATAAAATATTTTAAAGCGATTTTTTAAGAGTATTCTAATTTAAGCGATACTATATATATATATATATATATATATATATATATATTCGTTTTTACGCTTTTGCAAATCATGGTTCCGAAATGTAGTCGGATACCTTAAGTGATAGTTACACACTGATGAGTTTAAAAAAATAATTCTGAATTTTATAGAAAGTATAAATAAATAAAATTATAAATGAGATATACAAAGTGTAACAGAAGTGAACATGGATTTGTGAAAAAGAAAGGAAATATGGATTTCAGTTACTATGTATCCGCATCTTCAACACAAAACAAATCGCATTTCACTAATTTAAATTCAGTAAGAGTTCCACTCGATGCTATTAGTATGCTATACCTAACAACGAGTTATATAAAGGTATGGATAGAAGTTGTGTAAAGCAACTGGTGTCAGATTCTTGGTAAACTAGAATTTTAAGCTCATTTTTCCTATCCGACGGGGAAATTTCAAAGAGTAAAAGACAATATAATTAATAATTTCGTTTTGGAGAGTGGCAACGATAATTCTTGTTCCTACTTATTTTTATTCAATCGATTACTGTATGTAACGTTATCGTTTGATTTTAATTTGGGTTCAAGTAGTTGCTCTGTTATGTTACGTGATTTGGTTTGATAATAAAATGATGGAAAGAAAGTTTGCAAATCTCTATTTGGTATTCAACAACACGGACTTTGAAATAAGGAAATATATTACAGAAGCAATGTAAACAGTAGAGCGAGATATCTTGAACAATGTCGTATAACCATATTTTACGTTAATGAAAGCGTAAATAAAATCAGAATATTTAAACAGAAATTTAAAACTAATAAAAAATATTTTTTTTACACGGATTTTCCTTTTCAGCATATAAATCATTTTGGACTGTCCTGAAAATATAAAAGGATTTTATAGTCTTTGAAGACCTAGTTCACGATCGAAATTTCGGTGGTCTAGTTAAAATCATTCGAGATTTTCTAATCCAAATTACGGCTGCATAATAACGTTTAAAGAAATTATAACATTATTAATTTACTTATCCTCCTTTTCCAAATAATAGTGGAAAACGAAAACTACATGTTGTATGCAATTCTAAAAATTTCAAGGGAAAAATGGGAACCAAACTAATGTGCACCTAAATTCCTTTTCACATTAAATAAATTAACGTGTTCATATAAAAAAAATAAATACTAATTTAGTTATAATACAGTAGTTTCCCTCAGAAATTGTTTCGTGTAACAGTTTCAAAGCTAAATGATAGCAACCAGTATTATTAATACTGTTAGCATGCTGTATGCTTTCGTAACTCCAGCAAGTTAATGATTATTTAGAGAAACCTTTCAAGTCTTTTTCTTTGGAGTACTCTCAAAAATTCTAAACCAGAAAGACAGGTATTTTCACTCTCATTGGTTTTATGCATTGTTTTTCAAAAACAGGATGAAAAAAATCGGTAAGAAACTTTTGCGAAGTTATTAATGCCTGGAAATGTGAGAAAATAGCCAAGAAATGAGTTTATGTAAATTCTTCGTAGTATACCTTTTCACATAGATAACATCAGAGGCGTAGCTACCGCCGTATCAATGATATGGGCTCCCACACTTCAGGAGCCCCAAAATGTACAAGAAAAAAAGCTGTAAAATGTTAAGGAAACCTCAGAAAAGGATCTTCCAAGGAATTTTGATACAGGGTCCACTCAGGGGTAGTTACGCCAGTGGATAACATGTATGAAGGAATTTACTAATTATAATTAAATTAGATTTAAGAGGTGTTAGGGGGGAAAACTACTATTTTTTACTTCTAGGTAAAAGAAATTTGTAACAACTACATTTAAGTTCTGCCTTTCCTTGACTATTAGCGACAACCAGGTGGCGCTACGTGCTCTTTTTGGGAAGAGGAACACTTTTCCTTTTTCTGCCCAGAAGCGTCCCCGAGTAATGAATGACGTACACGAGGAATATCAGGGAATGCCTTTCCCTCCTTTAACATTTAAGTTTTATTCTGCAATGTCTGTAATAGATGTGTATTTTATGTCTCCTTGTGTTGTGGAACATAACGAAGATTAAACAATATTTGTTCCTGTACCTATCAAGGAATTCGTTATTTATTGCTCATAATTAATCACAACATGGGAGTATCATAAATTAAAATTTCTAGGGTAACTATAATATTTTGCTAAGACAAAAAGACGTGAAATTTCTTCTTAAATCATCGCATTGCGTTTGAATATTTGAGCGAGAGCTTAACATAGTTACTATATATTCCGTAATTGTACTAAACATACTGGCTTTTACATGATTGACATATTCAAAGTGTGCTTAGGATTTATTTATCTTCACGGTTTTCTCACCAGAAGATCTGGAGTGGCTAGTCAATGTTTAAATATTTTTAACTAACGAGGCAAAAATAGTAAAATCTCTTTTAAATACGTTAAAGAAATTATCCGTGTACAGTATTGAAATGGAATAGAAGCAGTAGCGCACACAGGAATTTTTCAAGGGTTGAAAGTTCACCATTCTTGTATCATGCTCCTTTTGATTTTGTCGATTTTCGGGAACAAAACACAGTAAAAAACTAATTATTGAATAATTAGCATTAATTAAAATTAATCATTAAAACAAATACTTAATTAAATTTTAAATACTATGTACTTAGAATTATAGTCAATTGGAAAAAAATCAAGAGTTTGGGGGGTCCGGACCCTCATGACCCCCTTTGTGTGCGCCACTGAATAGAAGCGAAGCAAATTACAAACAATGAAAAACTTTAACTTTCCGTAAAATGTAAAAGCTTATTTTTTTATTAAAAGTGACTCTTTCGCTTTCTTGTGTACGTGATTGAAAAGGCAAGTAAAATTTAGTGCTCATGCAAAACTGGTCACGACCTTCGAAGCCTACGGTGAAGGAAAAACTACGACAGCAAAAAGAAAAAGGAAAAAAAAGTGTACCAAATTATAAAACAAAGGCATTTTAAATAAGCAAAAGCCGGTTGAATTTGAATTTTATTCGCTACTTGACAGATTAATGACTGTATTTAAAGAAAAGCTGTTTTTCAACACCATGAACGTTAAAACCAAACCTTGATTTCATAAAATTCTTTTTGGCGCTTTTGGTAATCAAAGTATTGGAACAGAGCCGAACTACAATAGTGTGCTGAAAATAATCTAAGAACCAATTCATTTTTAATCGATAAAAAGTTTTTTTTTTCAAACAAAAGCATATTAAGCTTAACAATTAACGAAATTGTAAAAGCATCAGAAATTGACATTTCTCATTGTGCTTTCCCTTTTCTTTATTTAGCAAGATATGTTTATCTCTGTCTCAGAAAATTTTAAATTCATTGTCATTCGTAGATGCATAAGAATTGCACGTTTTTAATTTCACTGAAAACATATCGATTAGCGAGTGTACAATGAGCTTGCAGTGAATCCGCCCAATTACACGTTTCACTTAGTAGCTTCTATCCATTGGTCATTTAGCAAGTCCATAAGAAGTCTTCTGCATTTTCTTCTTTTGTAACGGATTTTTTTTTCATTGATAAAATTATTCAGTGCCGTATGATGACGCTTTCATGATGTGAAATTCCTGTACTTCAAACGCAAGAAAATGTGGTAGATGTATTCTGTTTTTTAAAGGTACTGAAAGTCTGAAAAGTAGAGAATCAACGTATTTAAAACTTCTAATTAAAGGCAGTTGTTTATATTAGGATAAATAAAATCAGTGTTGATATTTTGCAAACAACTTATAGAAGGAATGCCAAGCCTATTGCGAAAATGTTTCGAATATATATATAAAAAAATAATTCAATATTCATGTTATATTTGAATGTTTCCAAAAGCTTTTTATAATCATGTTCTACATAGACATTTGGCTTCTATTTTTCGTTTTAAGCTCATATCAACGAAGTTGATTTATATTATTTCTTATAGCTCCAATTCTTACTTTTTAGACGTATATTTTGTGATTATTAAAAATTATTTTGCACTTCAAAAATTATTATTTACCGAATATTTATATTTAAAGTCAATTATAAAAATGTCTCATAAAATATTTTTGACGAGTTTTGCATATTTTATTTTCCTTATTAATTCTGGTTGCATTCAGACTCTTCAAAGTTCATAAGTAAAAAAAAAATTACACTCTGATGACTAAGGAAATATAAGGTAGATCGGGATGAGTCAAATATATCGTTGAAAATCTAAAAATAATTTCATTCTAAATAAAATCGAAATATCTGGTCGAAAACAACGATAAAAAAATATCAACAGGAAAAAAAATCGTTTGATTGCTCTACTTAAACATAAACAACCACTGTGAAAGAATTATGGGTAGAAGGAAGATCTGGAGTTTTGTTTCGAAAGAGTTCTTTTTCTACCTTTACTCTCGAAACACACCTCCAAGAAAGTGAAACGAAAATAAGTGACGTAAAAAGTTGGCATTTCTTCCTTTTGATTTATTTCTCGAGCGCCACGCTGTCTTCCTTGAAGTGGAATGGTATTTGGACTAGAAAAACACTCGGATTGGAAGTCTCAACAGATAAAGCCTTTCCTTTAAACATTCTAGATTGATTGATACGACATCTATTCAGGAAACTAACTGTAATAGTTCATTAAATGGAACGTTTTTTTTAAGTTGACATGGATTTAAAGAAAAATTGAGTCAAAGAAAAAATAAATTGTCAAAAAATAGTTATATTTGCAGAAATCTATCATTACAAATTGGGCTATTTTTTCAGTCATCTAATACATTTTTGTGTGTAAATATTTAATACTATTTTTCTATGGTTTTTCGTTTTCAATATTGCTTACATTTTTCTCAGAATAAGTATTTTTTAAAATTGAAAACAGTATTTTTATTGAAAAATTCATAAAATAATCAAACATGAGGTTATGTTTATTTTGGTAATTAATATCAGCATCTTACAACTCAAAAAGTATTTATAGAGTGCTCCCCTCCCTCAAAAAGTGTTTTTCACACAAAGAACGTTTTCCTAAAAAACCTTAAAAACAAGCCTTCTCCATTAACTGCAGCCGAAAAAATGTTATACTTACATCAAAAATTTATTATTTTAAAAACTTCTATCCAGTAGTATAGATTTAACGTGTATAATCCCCTCTACACGGTGAGTTTTCAGTGGCATTGGGCTCGAATTCATGAAACGCCGACAGCGAGTCCGTGACCATGACAGCTAGGCTATTTTCAAGAATGATAGGGAAATTCAATTTAACCCTTGAAGGGGAAGATTACTTCCCATCTACATGATCTTACAAAATACACCTACGAGAAGTGCAAAACCTATTATGATTTCTTGGCCTTGCTATTATAACGATGGGAAAAGTAATCCCCTCCTGTTTCATGCTACTGCACATAATCCAGCGATTATGATATCGGTGAATCGAAGAAAAAGATGGTACTAAAGAAGTATCTTGTCCAAAAGCTGTCTCTGTATATAACAATGTCATCGGAGGGGTTGCTTCGCTTCGATCAAAGAAAAGAAAGAAACCAAATAAGAAGATCTAAAATGGTGGCATCGTATTTTTCATGTGGTACTAGGCTCGAACTCGTGACCAGGCAAGCCACGATCTGATACCTATACCACTCGGCTACCGCAACCACGTCAGCTAATAGACGGATATTCCTCAAGAAAAAGACGTCTTACTATCTTCCAAGGAAAGTGTGTAGTTCCGGATGATGTGTGCTTAGTCAGTATTGGAAATCATATGCTAAAGATGGTTTCCAACTATAGACTATGTAGGAAATCTAGCAGAAAGGGACAAGAAAACACCCTATACATAGGTGCAAAATGTGATGTCCCCTTGTGTATTGCAATAAGCTTCTCATTTTTTCATGACAGATAATCACCATTAAACTTTATTTTCTTTATGATGGTGACTGGTTGCTTGGGAAGTATTCTTTCCACCCCCCTAAAATTTATATGTTAACATACAATTCGGCAAAATAAAATATATTTCCTTAAACCCTATTGTTTAATTTTTAATAAAACAAAGTATAAGAAATTCAAAAAATAAATAAATGGCCCACGAAAGGGTTAAAAAGGGGAAAAAAGTTTATTCTCTAGAACAGGCATTGAATGATTACTTGATATTTAACATCACATTTTGACATTTTGAAGTACCACGAGAACTATTGGTGACGGATTTTGAGCCACGGTTAAATCACGAGAACGACATTTGAACAGAACTGTTCTTATAAAAGCACTTTGAAGTTCAATTCCATTTATAACCCACCGCAACTCCCCTTTCCAACCTACGAGTATTTCGGCAAAATTGCTGCTCTGAAATCTGCGGTTCTTTGTCAATGTTATCGACCGAGCATGAAGCCAGTGAACATGACCATTTAACAGATGCCCTTTCATTTTAGAAATTGTCGAGACCTGTCGGACAAGATTTAAAATATTTTTGAGAATGGAAATTCACAACCCTTTTATATAAACAGTACTTTTTGTTAACATAATATCACATCTACTATTGTCTCATGAGAAATACGAGTCTTACAGTTAAAATTATTGTATATTTAGATTGTTTCAATCGGTATTTTTTTTAAAGTAAAGCTGAGCAGAATTCCATTTCAAAATACGTATTATTATTTCTGGAATTTCTGCTGCCCAGCACTAAGGGGATTTTCTTTGTGCTATTTTTATTGGCAAGCTAGGGGTTTTATTGGGTTCATGGGCTTTTCTCGCGACGCGCGTCGTTATTTTTTTACTTTGTTTTGTCTCTGTTTTTGTTCCTACCGCCTTGTGGTGTAGTGCTCTTTTGTAAGTCTGAGTAATGGAAATAAAAAAAAAATCTAGAATTTGAGTTTTAGGAGCTCCCTAATCTCGTAACCTGTCTAATTTCGAATGTTCCAAGCTAAAGAAAAAAAATCTCCAATATTTAGAATATAATACTTAAAAAGTTAATTCGTTCCAAAGTTATTTCGTAACACATCTTACAACGCTAATACTGTGTTACAGAAATTGGAAATGATTAGTTTAAAAGTTTTAATATTTGTGTTTATAAAAATAAAATTATAGTCATCGGTTATCACTATTTTAAATTTAACACACTTGTTGTATAGATCCATATACTCAACTATATGTTATATTTGTAAATACTTACATTGAATAAAAAAATTTAAACTTCGTTTCATCACAAGCATTACACAAATCTGAATGACCTTACACGAAAAACAATATTTCTAAATGTATTGTAATGACAGATTTTTTTACGCGATCACACAATTTTTGTACTGTTTACAAAACAAAATTAAACAAAAAAATTGCGATTCAGGAAAACTAATTCGCAAACTCTTCCTTTTATATTGCTGATCCTAAAATATGTTTTGTTCATAATTTAACAACTGTTGATTTAGAACAATAAGTGTTAAATAAGTTGCTTAGAAATTGACATATTTTAGTGTGATAAAACTATTTATCAATAATATTTAATTCGAAATTAAATCAATATCCGATAACTGAGGATAATTTATCAACTAATGGTGAGATGGACCTCGTAAACTTAAACTATGATCAAGTGACGAGCATGACACCTGAGCTAACACTCCACTGCAACGCGAGAGCTTTGAGCCTGGACACACTGAACGTGCACCAACACTTCTACACGGTGGGATGTAAGTGGTAATAGAACTCGATCCGAAGACTTGGCAAGAGCAACGCCAGTCACGAATTTTCAACCATAACTATTCGGTTACCGCGGTCCCTTAATATGCTTTAAGTTATTCACATAAATGATTTAAAAACATTTCATGTAATCAATATACATCTGATAAAAAAAAGAAAATCAATTAGTTTAAATTCAATGCATGGCATTTTTTCATTCATAATATTCAAATAACATTTAAATAAAAAAAACCCTAAAAAACATCATTTATAGTTAATTGAACAAAATTGTAACTTAACTTTTAATCATCAAATCTGGAAATGGGATCTGGAATTAGTAGCCAATAAGTGGCGGGAAGGGATCTGAAAATGGGAAATCATTAGTCCTGATGATCCTGATCAGGACAACGGAAGAAAATTACTAAATTATTGTATTGTCATCTGTCCTAGACAAGTAAACAAAATTTCGAATTAATCTGATGTTTTAAAGTGGGTAAAAATTGAGTTCAAAGATTCCGTTACATACAAGTGAAACTTATAAAAGTATGTTAATAAAAATAGTACAAAGCTAAACTGTTTGCTCTAGAGAATATTTATGTGAAAGCATTGAAAAAACAGTTTGAGTTGTTTGCTTAAAAGAGATTTTTACTCGATAATAATTTGTGAAACTTCGTAATATTTCTCCTTTCTAATCTAGACTTTCACGATGGAAATATTAAAGATTTATTTTTGTGCATTCATTTGTATTTAATCTATAACTTTCTTCTGCTATGATAAACTAGTTTATTCATATAAAATTTATTTGTATTAGACGGAATTCAGTAAACATTTGTAAGAGCAATGGGTTCTCATGAAGAAATTTATCAATGAAACTATTTTCTCGTTTATTTCGCATTTTTGGTGTCTGGCATCTAATTTGTTTTTAAAATTTAGAAATTTCTTTAAAATTAAACTACAGAAGAGTTACAGCAGTATTTACAAATCTAAAAATGGTTTTTGAAGGAATACGAAAAAGGCCTAACACAAAATGAAAAAAAAAAAAATTAATTCTGTATTTACATAACACAAAAAATTGAAAGAATTCTAATTTGCAATACAATATATAATTCTTCTAATAATGCTAGTCACAATTAGGCACATCTGCCAGAATTTTGTTCAAAATACATTTATTTACAAACAATATCTTTCTTAGGCAAGACTTTGAAGACAGAAAGCTAATAATATTCGTTTACTACAGTCCCGCTAATCCGAACACGGCTAATTTTTTATAATTTTAATAATATTTCAATATAAAACAGTATAAACCTTAATTCAAAACAGTTCTTTATTTAATATTCACGCGATTTGGTACAAATTTTAAAATGTTCACTAATGTTTAAAAAAATTGAAACATAACCCGTACTCCCAGTTCAAATAGATTTCGTCAACAATCACGTAATCCGAACAGGGGTCGGTCCGAATTGCATCGGGACTGTACTGTAGTTCTTGAAAAAATACGTGATGTCAAGAAATACTAAGCAATGCATTTTTTTAAGTTTCTACTAAAGTAATTTCAGCAACTGTTTTCCTGTTTTCGACTGTTCAGGTTATTTATTTTTACAGCGGACTTTAAATAACTTATGTACGAATTTCAACTATTCAGTTTTTTTATGATGAATCAATACTGTTTACTCTTGTGGAATCCCAAACTGACGAAGTTTGAATTTAAAGACATAAATAAAAAATAATATTTGTTGAGAGCTCGTAAGTCTAGATACAGCTAATTTCCTTCCAATTTAACAGATTCTAGAAAAGCAATAAAAATTTTTTTAACAGCTGATTTTTTAAGATTTATCGAAATACCTAGATTCTTTACTTCTTTATGCAACTGCTGTTGGTGTGTACTAATTTAAAGAATTATAATTTTTAGTTTGTAAAGAATGTGAGATAAAAAAATTATTTAAGCAGAATACGTCAAAGGATTGTTTTTAATAAAAAAATAGTGGGATAGTTTATTTTACTCACATTAAAACAATTTTTTAAATAAATTGCTAAGTATTTTATTAAGTTGTTCTCTAAAAACTATCGTTTGGCTATGGGAAAATAATTAATAAAATGAACAGAAATGTTATTCTTACTACTGAATGTACGCCACGAGAAATTTAAAAAAGTTATTTTTCTTCCATTAATTTATTTTGTTTAATTTTATTTAAATATCAAAGAATGAATAATTATGTATAAATCTTTAAAATATTATTTTAGAACAGTGATCTAGGAGATCGAGAGGACATCTTCGTTAACGTTCCTATTGGTCTTTTATAGATATTGATGCTGAAGAGCTCTCCATTTGTGTTATTGAGCTAGTGGCGTAACGTACACCCCCTCCAAATTGCGGGGGGTAGGGTTCTAGGGGCCCAAAGTCTGACTGTCGTTAAGTAAAATCCAACTTGAGGGGCCCCAAACCTTACTTTGCAGGGGGGCCCAAATGTTCTTCGTTAGACCACTGTGCTGAGCAGCAGTGGCGTAACGTACACCACCGCATCGCAGGGGAGGGTGGGTAGAAAATCTAAAGGGCCAAAAGCTTGATTGTAGGACGCTAAGTACGTATTTGGGCTTGGGGCCCTTTAGTTTGCTAGGAGGGCCCTAATAGTCTCCGTTACGCCACTGTTGAGCAGAGACGGATTTAGGTTCTATGTCGGCCCAGGCCAGTTAATTTGACCTTCTTATATACAATATTTATATTAAGAGTTAGACTGGATTCGAATTAAATTTCGGTATTGAATTTAAGCATGAATTACGCCTCACATTAAGTAAAACTATACAATTTTTATGCGAGATTTAAAAAAAAAAAAAAAGTAATATAAAAAAAATTTAAGTCAATTCCTACTTAGATCAACAAAGAAAAATTTTATTTTAGCTACTTTTTATTAAATAGTTACAATTAATATAAATATGTATATACATATGACATAATCACAAGATTGAGTGGTAATTAATTTTTATTAATTATCATTTATATTATTAATGATAATATAATCATTAATAATATTAATGATTATATTATTGTTATCCATAACTATCATGCATATAAAATTTCAGTTCAACTGAATGCTTTAAAACGCGTGAGAAAAATACCCTTTCAAGTTTTGACACATGTCGCCAACGTGGCTGTGTTTGTAATTCTTTAAATAATTATTTTTAATCAATTAATTTGTATTAATTATTATTAAATTATTGTATTGTCCTCCAAAATAATCATGTACATAAAATTTCAGCTCAATTGAACGCTTTAAAATGTATTTTATAAACGATTGAAAATTCCACCGATAAATAAATAAATATATAGAGAGTGTGACATAATAGTAAGAATTGAAAAAAGAATAAGGTTTGAGAGACTGGACAAAGGTATAATTAAATATGGTGGATTAATATTTTGTGTTATAATGATGTGCGAACAAAGGCTAGATTTAGATTTTTTTTAAAGAAAAATTTATAAAAAAATCCAACGTCAATAGATAAATACTATACTTAATGGAAAAAGAATTTTAGAACCTATTTGTTAGATATGTTACATTTTACTACTTACGCTATTAATTATTTTAAAAAATAGCTCTACCATTTTAAATATTTACTTCTTGAGGTTATCAAGCAAGAAAAAAAAGCATTAAAATACCGTCTTACAGTTGATAAAAAATAAAATAAAACTTTTGTCGCCTCGAAAATTTTGGTGCCCCTAAAAATTTGCCGCCCTAGGCCCGGGCCTCGTGGGCCTAAGCTTAAATCCGTCAGTGTTGTTGAGCATTCATTTGGAATTTTACGAAGATAAAGTGAAGTTGGTACTAATTGATTTTCAAAATCATTTATCAGTAAAATCGCTTTCTTCTAGCTCTGAAAATATTTGGCTTCATAATCCTAGAAAGAATACATACTTTCGATCCAGGTTAGTCTTAAAATGAAGGCAATGCTTAGCTCTATATCTGCGAGATTTTTTTGCAGTATAAAATTTATATAAAAATAAGTGCAGAAAAAATTAGCTAATGAACTCTCGGACTACTCTCTATTGATACTCAACTCTCTATTGATACTACCTACTCTCCATAACACTAAAAAAATCTGTTAGCTGACAAAAATTTTAAAGAGTTTCATCTTTCTTATTAAAATCAATAAAAGTAATTAAAAAATCCGATAAAAATAGTACATTTGTTACTTGTTACTAATTACACTTCAATATCTATCTTATGTGCAATTCAATTTGTTTCTTTTGTTATATACAGCTTAAAATTGATTTCACACACATTTGCTAGAAATTTAAGTATATAGGTAATAAACAAATCCAAGGTTGTTGTTTTTTTAAAGTTGGTAGTACTTTTTGGTTGATAGCTCACAGCAGGATTAAAAAAAAAGATACGGTAGTTGAGAAGCTTTATATGTTTATCACACACACACACCTCTGTTTTAGAATAAACAGCTTTACTTTTCAAAAACATTCTATTAAAAAATTGTTAAATGCTCTGAAAAACAAGAAGGTTCGAAGAGGAAATCCAATTATGAAATTAGCTGAATTTCAGCAAGTCCAAAAAGAATCAAATAAAATACACGCTGTAAATATTATTTAACGTAAAATATCTAGCATCAACAAAAATCAATTACTCTTATGAAGAGTGAGAGATTAGGTAAATTGAAAAGCCAGTAGTTCCTCAAAGACAAAGAAGTCACGAAAAGCCCCTCAACGAGATAGCCCGTAGTCACAATTCCTCATGAGTCACCGCGATAAGCATAATTAAGAAGGTCTGACAAGCCTCATCCTTCATTATGCATGACATCATCGCCAGAGAATGGGAAGTTTGTCCTTCGAAATTGGTCAGTGGGTCACCAAACCTTTTAAACGTTATGAGGGTGTGCCTCCCCCGTCTCAGAACAATCCAAGTATGAGAAACTAATTACATTATTTTCTATTTTGATCCTGTGTTGAGACAGGGCGTAGCACTTAGAGACCTGTTGATGGTCATTTGATGAATAATAAGATTCGATCTTCCTCAATTATCTTTCGAACGCTTTTGGTTTCGATGATAGCAATTATCGGTCCGGTAAGTCGATTGTAAATAATAAATTTTATCTTCGAAATTTACTCGCGCTATTTGAGAACTAAAATTCGAAAAATAAATTACAAGCGATTTAGTACTCAAGCAGTGACAAAATTTTGGAAAAGTTTGTAGTTTTCCTCTTGTATCCAAGAGTGAAAATCAAATAATTTTGTT
The DNA here is from genome assembly GCA_019973935.1 of Trichonephila clavipes. Lineage (NCBI taxonomy): Eukaryota > Metazoa > Arthropoda > Arachnida > Araneae > Nephilidae > Trichonephila > Trichonephila clavipes. The sequence goes on along the minus strand of BMAU01000600.1, from coordinate 170,539 downwards.
GCAAATTCTTTTGTAAATTTTGGTGTCTCCGTTTATTGGGAAACCAAATAGCTTAAAAATGGGTAAAGGTGTATTAGAACATAGATAAATGTGTATTAGTTTAATACATAGATCTATGTTATATCAGGGCACAGAGCCTTCATATTAGTTTTAGAGGAATAATTATGTTTTAATTTATAAAAATGACGGACATGTGTTATAAACAAGGATATTAGATATGTATTAAGGGTTATGCATAAACTGTTTTTCATTTTATATTAATTACATGTCATTTCAAATAATAGTCGATGATACTAAAATTAACTACTTTACACAAATATATATGAAGGGTGATCATAATTACGGTTCCACTTTCAAAATGCTGTGAAAAAATAATCACAGAATCAGAATGACTTCAAATTTGAACTAAATACAGAAAAAACCTATTTTTGTGCGATAGATAGGGACCGCATAAAAAGAAACCACACACAAAATATACATAAATATTTATGAAATTTTCGAAAAAGTAACAACTTTGTCGATATACTGTAGAAAAGAATTTTTTTTTTATGCAGAGGAGAGGAACTGCATAAAAGAAATCACACTTAGAAAATACGTCAATTTCCTACGAAATTTATGAGAAAGTACTTCCAAACAAAATAATTAAATTCCACATGGAAGTACTTTAGAAACATTTAACTTCTCATTGTTGTTGTTTCTAATGCCACCTATCTGACGTAGTCAGATCGAGGCCCATGAAATTCATCGTGGCATGGGTCAAGAGGTACGCCTGTCGTTGGCCTTAAGCACCATACAGGTGACAGTACGATTTAGCTCGGCGAAATTCCCCGAAGGGACGATAGATGGCGACACCACCTATCTCCATCTCCACAATTTCTGCATGGAAACTGAAGGGGAGGGAAATATTCTCCAGTCCCTTCCCTCGTGACTCGCCCCACAAGACTACGAACCCACTGATTTAACGAGCACGTACTCCGTGTGTACTCGGAGGGTATTTGGTGGCGTCGGGCATCGAACCCAGGCCTTCCGGCCTGGAGTTTGATGCTCTAACCACTAGGCTACCCATACCTTATTGTATGCTCGAAGAAGTTTTCAAAATGTTCATATATAATTAATTCACTGTTACTCATCATAATCCGAAACGCGCATCTTCCTGGGATGAATTAGTTCCAAATCACTTTCGTCACTTGAAGATACAATTTCAATTGATTTATTTTTAGCACCATAAAGTAAGTGATAAGTTTTTGTGACGACTGTCGGTTGGTCAGTTTGACAACGTCACGACAACCAGATATGCATGATCAAAACTCCTTTAAGAATTGGTCTCTATTTTAAGAAAATGCTTTTCTAAGTTGTTGGAAAGCTGGATCCTACATATATTTTATGCGCTCTCAAAGAATCCGGTTCTTCTTGTCCGTCTTCATAATATACCAAATTATTGATAATGTCACTGTCATTGAAAGTTCCGTCTTCAATCAAGTGTGTGCTGCTAGTGCGTTGAAAGAAAGCAATTGAAAAGGACATTGTCGAGAGACAGTTTATAACCAATGCACAGAGCGTCTTGAAGTGTATGTATGTACATTTAATAGAAAACATTGCAGCGGTGCCAAAGCCGTTGAAATTCATACACCGCGTATTAAATAATCGTACAAAAATAATATCGCATCAAAAAGGACCGCAGAAAAACAGGTTCTATTGCATACTTGAAGATAGAAACGATATGGCTTGAGAAAAAAAATATTGACGTTTTCATTGCTGCTTTTTATGCGGTTTTGGCCCAAGGACAATTGAAAACCGATTTTTCCCATCCAATGAGGTACGATCTTGACGCGGTCGATGGGCTTTTCACTAATAGTGCTACACTTGTTAAATGACTTGAAAGTCATTTTTTCAGATAAAAATTTTTTTTTTTATGTGCAACTCATGCCAAAGTCGTAATTCGATTCAAAACGTTACTTGCAGCCGAACTCACTTTCGCTATGCCGCTTATAACTCTGTCTATTGTTACGCTTTAGAACTTTTCCTCGTGACTCCCCCTCCTTTTCAAGTATACTTAGTTCAAATTTGAAGTTTTTCTGACCAGTGGATCTGTTTTCTTACAGCATTTTGAACTTTAATTATAAATCACTTTGTATATTATTAGAAACCATTGCAATAATGTTATTGTTGTTACTAATGCCACCTGATCGGCAAAGGCCAGATCAAGACATACGCAATTCATCATGACGCCTGTCGTTAGCCGTAGCTTTGAGCACCATACAGGTGACAGAACGATTTAGCCCGGTTTTACCCTAAATTTAAGGGAGAACACCCTGGGGTGGTCAGGGGTCTCCCACCAACCTCACGAGAGGACTTGCGGCTCGACGGCTATTTAAAGTACCCCCCATGCCGCGCATGCACTATACATTTACAAACATCCATGTCTTCTCTGGGATTCAAACCCAGTCCCAACGGCATAGCAGTCAGCGTCACTAACTACTATACCGGATGGGCGAGTACTGCAATAATAATTTAAATCAATGAAATCTGTGTCGCGCGATTTATTTATTTTGATAATTAGGTATAATTGTTGATGAATAAATTAAAAACTACTGATTTTGTCAATAGATGTGAATATACAGGGTGTTTCAGCTAAGATGTTACAAACTTCTGGGAGAGGTTGGGGACAACAAGACGACTCGAAGTATATAGGCAATGCTGTTCCACGCGCCGACAAAATTTAGGGTGCAAAACTTCAACTGGTCTTAAAAACGGGAAAAATTGTCGAAAAGCTTTGGGTTTTGGTCAAAAAAAATTATTGTTATTATTTATTATTTCATAAAAAAAATTCTGAGCAATATTGCTGCTAAAACATCGCTAGAGGGCGCTTTAGACTTTGGAACGCTAGGAAAAAAAAATTTCAATATTTTTTAAAGTTTTTTGATGGCTTTCATAAGTTGAAACTTTAACTTGATTTTTGATACCAGATTTGGTATCCTCCGGGGAAAATTGATGTAAAAAATCGAACATTGTTCACGGCACTTAAAGCACAAACGGTGCTAAAAAACGAGTAAAATGTTGGATTTCGGTGCGGTTTGCGCGAAAAGCATTCCGTTACTGACTAATTTGTTCAAAATAAATTTTGACTTGGTAGCCATTAATCAAAGCCAGAGGGCGCTTTCAGACATTGCAACTTGAAACTCATTTGGATAATTTTGTGGTTTGGTGTAAGCCGAATAATTAAATTTTTCCTCCTAAATGAGATTCGAGTTGGTCTGTGTTGCAAAAAAAGTAATTTTATAGCAAAAAATTTTAGTAAAAGAGGGTAAAAACACAAGTACCAAATCACAAGAAGTAAAACACAAAAGGACTCAAAATAGGAGGAAAAAAAGCTGTTTACTTGCTATGCCTAATCATAAAGAAAAAGTAAAGAAAAGAAGGAAAAACTGCTGTCTAAGGAGGTGTTCGAACTGACGCCCGCCGTATGTGATGCAGGCTTCACATCTTCGCTTCATGGAGCGTCGAACATTCGATAACATTTCTGGAGTGTTTCGTATTTCCCCGGCTGCTGCACTGATGCGTGCTACAAGTTCCTCGGCGCTGTTTACGGGTGTTTCGTACACCAAGGATTTCAATTTCTGGCGATCGAAGGCCAATGCACTGGACCTCCACGGCCAATCCATCGTTCACCACATTCCAAGTTTCGAACAGAAATGCTGAAATGTGCGGGGGCTCCATCTTGCTGGAACCACATGGAAGTACGAGTCGCAGCGGTAACGTGTGCTCTGTCCAATAACTCTGGCAAAACTTGTTCCAAGAATAACAGGTAGCGTGGACCAGTCAGACGATCAGGCAGAATGTAGGGTCTTGATCCCCTAGAATGTCAGCCCATACGTTAACCAGAAACGATCCTTTACGTGTTACATGTGGGTTCGCTGCTGCCCACGAGTGACTGTTACGGGTGTTGAAAATACCCTCTCTCGAAAAAGACGCCTCATCTGTGAACAACACGGAGGCTGCAAAAAGGATTTGCAATTCGTTGCTGCAAGTACCACTGTGAAAACGAGGTGCAAAGTCACATTCTTTTAGTGACTGCACGCGCTGGTAGTGAAATGGAAGCAGGGTACTATCATCGAGAATCCTCCAAACGCTACTGTATGAAATCCCGATTTCATTAGCGATACCTCGTGTACTTAAACTGGGAGTGGTCTCTACCATATCTAGTACAATTTCCTCGTTCAATTCGGTACGTGCCGTCCGATCTGGATTACGTGCTGCCTTCTGGAATGAACCGGTCTCACATAATTGCTGGTGTAGGCGAGCAAACATGGTATGAGCAGGAGTCCTCCTGACAGGATGCCTTTCGGCGTACAACCTCTGAGTGGCTCGACCATTGCAATCTGTGGCCCCGTACGCCAGAATCATATCTGCTTTCTCTGCGTTAGTGTACTCTGCCATCGTACAGCCAGTCTGTGTGCGATGGAAATAAAGCTTCCTTCCAGCGGACTCCTTCTTATCGTTCTGTCCCTCTGGCGGCTAATTCAACTCTCGACGGTGAAATTTGCATATTCTGCCTTTAACACTCTCTCGCTAAAATTTTCGCCGAGAACCCTGCTCGCTTTATTCACTGCCACGACACTTGCAATTCCTGAGCTACGTATCGGCTTTCGATGGTCTACTGCTTCAGGAAGGCATTTCCGGACCACCTTTCTTATGCCGAGTCGTCTAGGTGTATACCTCGTTGGTGGAACCCTAGATGACTCGAATTAAAGGTCGGTCAAAATGCCATGTCTTCTGGTTTTAAATTTGGCAACAATGTCAAAATTTGTTTTGAACAAATTAGTCAGCAAGGGAATTTTTCGCGCAAAAACCGAAATCAACATTTTGCTCGATTTTTAGCACCGTTTGTGCTTTAAGTGCCCTGAACAATGTTCGATTTTTTACATCAATTTTCCCCGTACCAAATCTGGTATCAAAATTCAAGTTAAAGTTTCAACTTATTCAAAAAACTTTAAAAATATTGAAATTTTTTTTTTTTTTTTCCTAGTTCAAAGTCTAAAGCGCCCTCTAGCGATGTTTTAGCAGTAATATTGCTCAGAATTTTTTTATGAAATAATGAATAATAATAATAATTTTGACCAAAACCCAAAGCGTTTCGACAATTTTAAGACCAGTTGAAGTTTTGCACCCTAAATTTTGTCGGCGCGTGGAAGTCGTCTTGTTGTCCACTACCTCTCCCAGAAGTTTGTAACATCTTAGCTGAAACACCCTGTATATCTGTAATTCTGAAACGCCATTTTAAAAGTGTCATAGATGAATTAATTTAATTAATAAGATTTGGTGGAGTTGAAAAGATACATTAAGAAAAAGAAAGAAAATGTAAAAGGTCTGTAAAAATTTATAGAAATGTTGCATAAATATTCAGTTTTAATATTCAAAAGTAATAAATCCAGTTAGAAACAAAACATGTAGCATAAATGAGTATTTTAATACAATGCGAAACCTTCTAAATACTATGTCATAGCACGAAAATAATTTTTTGCGGGGGAGGGGGGAATAATTTTGGGTCTGATTATAGGTCCTTTTCTTTAGGATTCGACGAAGGTATTATTTATTGGAAGTTTATTAAAGTTTATTGGAAGTACCGCGTAAAATCCGGTGTATAACGCGTACTTTTAACACAAAAAATTATATCGAAATTTACGGGTGTGTGTTATACGCCGGGTATAAAAATGATAGCTTCAAAAATTTTAAAAAGAAAATAGTTGAGCATAAAAAAAAAACTAGATTTCTACATAGATCGAAACATTGTTTATCTAAAAGAAACAATAAGTCTAATGAATTTAAAGGGTTGCAATTGTAAAAGTATACCATTTTTTGAAAATCTTGGTACAATACCTCCAATAAATGACTTCAAAAACATAAGAGAATTGCACACGTACATTTCAAGTTCCTTCGTAAAAAAGGGGGTGCGCGTTATACGGCGAATATACCTAAAAATTAAAAAATGCAGCTTGAAAGTATAGGTGCACGTTATGCGTTGGATTTTACGGTAATTTATTTCGTATAATTAAATTTTTTTTAAAGAAAGTTCATTCTTAAGAGTATTTTGCAGAATTTTTTTTTAATTATGTCCATTGTCCAGCTTGAAATGTTTCCGCCCGCACATGGTGTCCGATATAAAAAGAAAATAAATAGAGCAGTTTATTTTTACAGCCCTTGACTCAAATCTTTTTTACCGCCAGGTTACGGCGAGTCTGAACTCATCTTTCGACACGCATAACACAATTCGTGTGTTGCATGACATTTTTCTGACAGCAAACATTCGATACGCGTGTAAGCGCGCGCACACAGCACGGAGGTTTCCTTTAATTTTTTTTTCTTCTTTTTTTCGTGTTCTTTTTAAGTGTCACTTTTTGATCGCAATGTTTTATCTCAACTAGTCTATAAGTATCGCAACAAAGAATTAAAAATACTTTTTTAAAGAGTTTCCAAAAAAATAGTTTAAAAAGTACTATGCGATGCTTTGAAAGCATTGTTTTAGCACCGAAAGGGTGTTTGAAGAAAAAATGTCACGGAGATTAAAAATAATAACACACAAAGATAATAACATTAAAAGCCAAAACTAAGAATATCGGTAATAGCTTTAAAGTATTTTGTGCATCAGTTTGTTCCATTTTGTTTCATGTTCGTTACTAAAAGGATTAGAAATATATCCATAGCGGAAGGAAACCAGGATTCGAAGAAAAATTCAATTTTTGAATATAGTGTTCTTTTTCGCCAATTATGACCTACCACTTTTATTCATATCATCATATCCGAGGAGACGGCCCCTAGTGGGCTAGTTCCTTCCTTTGAAGTCTCCACAATGACCTCGCATTCACCTTCATTCTCCATGTTTTCTCATTTATAAAGCCTGGCTCCATTGAATCTGTCCATCTCAGCCTTGGTCTTCCACGTTTCCGAATCCCAGTGACTTTGAACTGTAGTATTTTTTGACGACATTATCATCTGGTATTCGAATAAAATGGGCCATCCAATTCATTCTATTTATTTGTATGTGTTTAATGACTGGGGACTGGTCCTACACAGGCTGGGGTTTGGGCGTATGGTTAACAATTCTACCCGATAAAAAAACCTATCGTTATGAAATCCAATGAAGACAATTCACGAATGATTTCTCGAAAACGACATGAAAAACGAAATATGGATATGAAAATTGAAAGCTAGAATGTTTTGTCGTTTTATAAAGCTAAAGTTCTGCAGCTACTACTGCAACAATTGAGGCAGTACATGATTTATTTTGTCATACAAGAAGTTTATTCATATAGCCATTCCAAATTTATGAAAATAAGATGTAGAAAACTAACAATATTTTAAAGCTTTTTTGCCATTATGAGATAACGGCCACTAACTTTAATCCAAAATGAATTAATTTGGCTCTTTCACATGTTTTGAAATTAAATCTCGATTGTTACAGACAGAAATTAGTTTCCCCTCTTCATTCAAAGTTATTTCACACACACACACACATATACAGATGGTTCACTACACAAATGGATTATAAACCCAATTAGACTTTTTCAATGGACTCAATTCATAAAGTTACATGATAAAAACACAAACAAGTGTTTTCATTGAATTTAAAACAAACATTAAACTAATTGTACTTGTTGTTCTATTTGTAAAACTCAGATAAAATTTCTAGTTTGGGTAAAGATGTTTAAATGTCAGGGGAAAAAAATTCTTCAAAAAGATTTTTTTAATTTAAAAAAATAATATATTATGTTTAGACATTTAAATAAAATGCATTTTTATGCATATGTACTTTTTAAGAGAAAGTTTCTACAAAGAGCAAAACTTGGCAACATCGGAGCGCGTGAACTGATCAGCTGGGAAACACTAGATTGTTTTTATCGTGTGACTATGACGTCGCATGAGTTTTTGAATTGATTGGCTAGAATCACGAAGCTTTCACTATCATGTGACTATAACGTCACATGAATTGAGCCCATTCCTGCTACTAGCTTACACTCTATTTATTTATTTATTTATCTTGGTGGAATTTTTTCAATCGTTAATAAAGTACATTTTAAAGCGCTCAATTGAGCTGAAATTTATATACATGATTACTTTGGATGGCAGTACAATAATTCAATTATAATTAATAAAAATTAGTTGAATAAAACTAATTATTTAAAGAATTACAAATACAGCCCCGTAGGCATCATTTTTGGCGACTTAGCGACCCTTTTGGCGACTTGTGTCAAAATTTGAAAAGGTTTTTTTCTCACGTTTTAAAGCATTTAGTTGAACAGCAGTTTTATATACACGATTGTTTAGAATACGATACTTTAATGATAATTAATAAAAATTAAGCTCCACTTAATGTTGTGTTTCTGTCCTATGTATATACATATTTATATTAATTGTAACTATTTAATAAAAAGTAGCTAAAATAAAATTTTTCTTTGTTGATCGAAGTAGGAATTGACTTAAATTTTTTTTATATATAAAGAGTGTTTTTTTTCCAGGTATAGAAGTTTAAGTTGGTATTACTTTCCAAGATGGCGACCGATTTAACAGCTGTCAAGTGATTTATTCTCAGTTTGGTTTGGCAATTCATCAAAACGATCATCAAGCAAGGCGTAGATTCGTCGAATAGGCCCAAAACGAGATTGCCGTTGTTCCCGATTTTCATAAGCGAATTTTGTTTAGCGATGAAGCGCACTTCTGGTTGAATGGCTACGTCAACAAACAAAACTGCCGCATTTGGAGTGAAGCTAATCCACAAGTGTATGTTGAACACCGTTACATCCAGAAAAACTGACTGTTTGGTGCGCTTAATGGGCTGGTGTAATCATTGGTCCGTACTTCTTCAAAAACGATGAAGGCCACAACGTTACAGTCAATGGTGATCGGTATAGAGCCATGATTACTAACTTTTTCATTCCTGAATTGAAAACAATCATGATGTCCAGGAGCTGTGGTTCCAACAAGACGGCGCAACATGTCACACAGCTCGTGCCACAATCGATTTATTGAAAGCCACGTTTGGTGACCACCTAATTTCACGTTTTGGACCTGTGAATTGGCCTCCAAGATCTTGTGATTTAACACCGCTAGACTATTTTCTGTGAGGCTATGTAAAGTTATTGGTCTATGCGGATAAGCCACAAACGCTTGACTATTTGGAAGACAACATTCGCCGTGTTATTGCCGATATACGGCCACAAATGTTGGAAAAAGTCATCGAAAATTAGACGTCCAGATTGGACTACATCTGAGCCAGCCGTGGCATTCATATGCCAGAAATCATATTTAAAATGTAATGCCCCAAGATTATCTTTCGAATAAAAAAATTCATGTCAATCGAATACATCGTTGTTTTATTGCAATTTAAAGTTCTATACCTCTAAAAAAAACACCCTTCATAACTTGTTTTATATCCATCTATATCCACGAAATAATGAGTTAAATTTTCCACGAATATCATAAGTTTGTTTCTATAAAACGGTCAAATGATTATAATTTCTTAAAAATTTGGCGGCACATTTCGAGAATTTGGCGTCATACAAAAGTGTCACGGCACAGTGGTTGAAAATCATTGCCTTTGAACATCTTTTCCGCATAGGTATGTTTCGATTATTAATAATTTTTTTTCGCCATATAACCGCGATCCACTCTAAAGTATAATTTTATTGAAAATGCAAAATAGACATCTCACGACCGATACACGGGAAACAAATCACAGACAAAAGAGCGGCACAAAAACAAAGCTTCCAATTCCGATTCGATCCGAGATAATTACGCTTTTCCGTTAGCAACAGCTAACTCTCTCTCACCTAATCACACGATCTTAATCTTTCTATCACGACTTCCTCGAACTGTCTTTCGGTTCCAGGTTGGAACTACGTGCGCGTACTTTTATTTTGTTTGGGGAGTTCCAGGTAATCTTTTTTAGCCCGTGACTGCCTTTTTTTCCGGCTTCGCTCTGACTGGGAGGAAATATTTATTGTTATTTTTTTCTTTTCTTGTGCCCCAGACGCTAAAATGTATGCAGGCGGTCGACAGTTCGATTGAAGGCCATTCTGAGAACGTCCTGTCTGTTCGGAATTTTCAATTTAAGAAAAAAAAAGTCTACAGTCTTTGTTCTATGATGAGAATAAGGCGAGAAAGAAATAGATATTGGTTCCAAAGAAATTGGTTCAATTTTTCTTTCCATGTTCCTTTTTTTTCTCTCATTGGATTATTTTGCAATTTCTTTTTAGGTAAGAACTCTCTTATATCGATTAGTGACAATCGATACAGTCTCAAATCTTGTCTTGGAACGTTTCTAGACGAAAAGTAAAAAGTTGATCATTTTAACCATTTGAATTTCCATTGTGCAACAACGAACTCGTGGCAAGCATCCGTAGAGCGAAAACAACACGTTTTTTGTTTTCGAAAAATCTCCTTTTAAGTCAAAACTTAGATTAAAAATTTCGTTAAAATTCTTTTTTAAGTTTAAAGTATAGAAATAAAAGAACATTAAGTACATTGTGGTATTATTCAATTACTATAGCAGCACTTATGTTTTTAGGACGAGAAATAATTCAAAGAATAGTTGAGGTAATAAGTGCGTAAAAAAAATTAAGGTGACTTGCTACGTTCGAAACCATGATTTTGAAAAAGCATATAATTTTTTTTTATATTTAGAGTCAGCTGAATTGGAATAAATTTTTAAAATCGTTTTGAGAATATTATTGCAAGAAAAAATTATTTAACTGTCATTTTTGGCAAAAAAATGAGAGAGAGAGAGAGAGAGAAAGAATGACATTTTCAAAATATTCTCCTTTCATGGAAAAATCCTTTTACAACAATATTTTGCTTATATATAGAAAGAATTTATGTACCGGGGCTGAACTAGGATTTTCAAAAAATTCATATTATTTTCAGAGTTACGATCAATTGAAATAATAACCGGTGCTTTTTGCTAAAAAAAAGTTTTTTGTTGTGGATTTTTTTAGAAGGATACTAATACTGAAAAACACCTATGGACACATGTGCACTTGTCCAGCAACTGTTTTGACTTCTCGACAGCGTAATAGTATTGTCCTACGAAATTTCTATGTACCTTCATTAGAATGTAAGCTTTCGAAAGTACTTTTTAAATCAAAAGATTTTTTATTGCTTATTTTTCTTCCCCATTTTCGAAAGTGTTTTTAAATTCAAGAATCATCTACTTCAGTGATTCTCCTTTAAAATTCTTCTTGGTCAAACATTAATCCGACAGAAAAAAGAATTCGAACTAAAAACTTTCTCTTTTGCCTTAACTAACACACCACGCCAACGTAAGGACTTTGACCCTAGATAGTTGGCCGCAGTAGCCTAATGACCAAGGTAATGGACTCGTAGCCGGCGGGTCATGAGTTCAAGCCTGTGCCACTGAAGACCCGCCGTGTAGGGGAGCAATGCATGTTAAATCTGTCGAGAGCTCAAGCGTCCTCCCGTTGGTGTGGTAGTCAGGAGAGAGGGAGCTGCCAGCTCAGATGTCGTCCTCGTCACTTGACCATGGTTCAAAATTACGAGGTACGACGTTAATATTCAGTCACTCACTTGACCCTAGATGGATTTAACGAGCATCAATCTCTCTACAAGGCGGGTCTTCACTGGCATCAAGACGCGAATCCACGACTTTGCAGCGCTGGTTATGAGTTCGCGACCGTGACCACTCGGCTACAGAGGCCACTTAACAAAAGAGAAGACAGCCGTAAGAAATGTGTACATTAACAATACAGAAATGAAATATTATGACACTACGAAACTCCGAGATATTCGTCTAATTGATTTACATATATTCAAGCTCTCTTGAAGTAAATGATTTCTTATTAATGTCGCCCTTTGAATTGCACGAAAGCTACTGGTTACAGGATCTAGTCATTTAGAACCATGAGTGACGAGGGCAACACCTGAGCTGACACTCTATTTTCCACAACATGCCAGGGGGAGAACTTGAACCCACGACGGATTTAATATGCCCCAGCCCTTCTATTGTACAGGGCGGGTCTTCAGTGGCATCATGATTTGAGTGAGTAAATATTAATGTCGCAGTATTCAGCTACTCGAGGGCTTTTGGCGACGGACCTCGGAATTTTGAATCAGTCAAGTGACGAAGACGATACCCGAGCTGGCACTTCTTCTCCTAAATTCCACACCAACGGGAGGACGTTTACCACAGGTTTAACGCGCATGGTGGGAAGAGGTAGGTGTGTGTAAGAAAGGATGATTGACAATGGACATCGCAAATTTGAACCACTCTCGGATACACGACTGTTACCCACAAAGCACTACTGGATTCATTTAAACCAGTGATTCCAAAAGTGGTCTACTTCGACCCCCAGGGGTGTCAACGTCAGTGAAAAAATATTTTAGGGGTTCATGAGGTATAAATGAGAGTATACGATAAAGGCTCTCATTAAACCAGAGCGTGACTAATTTTAAAAGAAAACAATCAAGGAGAAAACAGATTTTACCTATTGAACAGATTTATTTACTAAATTTAATGAGGTTAATTTGTAGTTACAAGGTGGCAGCATATATTTCATTAATACAAGGGCCATAATTTCAGCATTTCTAGCTAGAATTAAGATAAAAGAGTATAGTATTGGACGTTACGATTTATCCCAGTCTATCATTTTGTCACAAAAAATCTGCCAGGAAGATGACGTTTTAACCTACGTTCATTCAAATGCTATTCAGATTTTGAAACTAGGTTTGAGAATGCTTTGACTTTGGTAATAACACAAGGAAATCCCATGGTCACATTGAAGAAAATAAATGTCATATTACAAAAGGAACTGATCGAAATAGGCATTAACGAAGACCTCAAAGTAAAGTTTGGAAAAGGATATCAGCAATTTCGGCTTTAAAAAGACATACCTGTTGCTTACCCCGAATTATGGAATGCCGAGAAAAACTTTTTAATTGATTTTCTTAGTGAGCAAGGCAAGGCAAGAGTTCTCCGCGGTTGTTAATCTCAAAAAAAAAAAAAAAACACTACTAACCAGTGGCGTAATGGAGAATATTCGGGCCCCTCTGCAAAGTCAGGTTTTGGGTCCCTAAGTTGGATTTTACAAAGGCACTTGGCGGCAGTCAGGCTTTGCGGCCCCTAGAGCCCTAGGGGCCCCGCATGTGTGGGTTGCGGAAGTGTACGTTACGCCACTGCCACTAACCGAGGAAGAAAATTTAAGGTTAAACTCGCCAAGATTAATGCCAAATGTTGAAAATTTGTTATTGAAGTGTCAGATTCATCCCTCTCATTCAAAGCAGTTTTTGTTTGTTGCTCAGTTATTTTACGTAACAGGTTATTTTATATATTATTACATTTAAATTTAAAATCAATTAGAATGTGTTTAAGTTTTAAACATTATACTTCACTACAATTAAAAATGTTAATTTTTTAAAGTAAGTAGCTCTATATCAGCTGTCACAAAGACATTTAAGTTGATAAATGTGCAAACATTAAATATTAGGTAAGCAGGGAAAAAACGAACAAAACATGTAGCGATGAGTCTATGAGGAAAAAAGTTTGGGAACCTCCAATTTAAACCACAAGATAGTCACGTCCGACAGCCTTTTTGAATTCGTAAAGGCAATATCAATTCTCTAAATAAATAATTTCTACTCATTAATAATTTCCATTTATTAGTAATTTCGCCTTTAGAAGTAGCACCACGGGTACTTTCCTCCCCAAGTGAGTGTTAACGTCGGACTACAAAGCAACACAAGTGGCCGCGGTAGCCGAGTGATATAGGTATCGGACCGTGGCTTGCTTTGTCACGGGTTCGAACCCTGTACCACTAAAGACCCGCCGTGTAGGGCAGCGATGCACGTTAAATCTGTCGAGAGCTGAAACGTCCTCCCGTTGGTGTGGTGTGGTAGTTTTGAGAGGGGTGCCAGCTCAGGTGTCGTCCACGTCACTTGACCATGGTTCAAAATTACGTGGTCCGTCGCCAAAAGCCCTCGTGTAGCTGAACAGTGCGACGTTAATATATTCAATCAATCAAAACAAAGCAACACAAGTGCTATATAGGAGCAGCTTTTGATATCCTAACCATAATCAATCGGGTTTTGCTGCGCATTTAATTTATGTATTTTCATGAACTTTTCCCAGGAAAAAGTACAAGAAACTGATCAGAAAATATAAATTTATTGCGTTTTTAAATGGAAAAAAATTGCCAGAAATATGTCAAAGCTTAAATTTTAAGAATTTTCAGTATAAAATTGTATTGAATAAAATAGACGAATATAAGGATTTCGCGTTATATAAAATTGCCTAGGTTTACATTATAATCGATACCGTCTGAGAACTTAGTTCTGAAAATGTCAGAGGTGAATACCCCTTTGTGCGCAAGGAGTTTGGTATTTAATGGTTATCTTTAAGGTTAAAAAATAAATCTTAAAAATTATATCTATTCAACCTTTTTCAAAAAATAAGTTATATAATTCGTACCTTTGGTGCTAAACGTCTACTTTTATAGAAAAAGATGTCGATAATATTTAATTTTGAAATGTTCATACAGTCGTTATTTAGCAAGATTTCTTTGATCATTTATTGGAACTTCATTGCGAGATATTTTACTTTGATTTTGAACAGACTCACTCTAGAGCAGCAATATTCAACAGGCGGCCCACAGAGCCTTTTTAAAAGTGGCACGGTCATGTCCCATTGCTCTGAGAAATTCACTTATTTAAGAACAATTATTAAACATTTGGAGGAAAATTCTTTGTAATGAAATCAAATATATCACTTTTGCTTTTTTCTGTATATGTAGTTACGGGAGTGAATTGATATATTTTTTATTGATAATGGTAAGAGTTAATGATAACAAACAGAGGAGTAACGAGAATTTTATAGGTGTAACTAATTTTTAACTATTTTTCATACCTTAAAAGCCAAAAATATTCGAAGAAAGTATATTGTTTCAAGATGATTGGGAGGTCAACTATTTTGTAGTGAAGAAGTGAGTCAATAATTGTCCGATTTGTCACGAAAAGGTTGTATTTAAAAAATACCAATAAACAGGAATCCCCCCCTTCAATGATACTTTCCCATCCACACCCTTCCTCTTTCAAGAGGTGATAAAAAGGCTTTCATGAATAATCTTTGCAACAGCAACAGAGTGTTGTGTCAGTGGTAATGTTAAAGCGGTAACAAAGACATCCTCTGAAGTTTATTATATTATTGGTAATCATATGAAATCGTTTACTGACGCAGAAATTGTGAAGGAGTGTTTCTTAAATGCTACTAATTTAGTGTTAGTGACAAAACTAAAAATATATAAAAAAATAATTAAAAAAAAAGAAAGCATGTATCTGTGTGAACACGCGTTAGAAGTTAACTTCTTTGGCTTACATGTATTGAATTGTATAATAAAGTTTTATTTTGAAGTAATCTTATATATAATTAACAACTTTATTATTATCATTATTATTTCGAACTGTATTTAAAAAAATAATTAGGATGGAAAAGGTATAAGTATAGAAAAAATTTTCAATACATAATACTAAAAAAAATATTGTATGTATTTTGAGAAAAGTATCATTATTATTAGTCTATTTCCATTATGCTTATGGGTGCTTCAGTACATGCTTTTGTTATCAAAGGCTTGTGGTAACTAAAGTAAGAAATGTAGGTTTTGCACTCAATATCACTTAAGTATCTCGAAAAGACTGCATCAATCGTAGTATTTGATTTTGTCGCTGATATTATTCTGTTGTTTTGTAGAGATATAAGGTGAAATTGTCTTTTAAAAATTCAATCATTGTAAAAATTTGTCTAAAGCAAAATTGACATTAAAATCTCCACTTAAAATAATAGGTATTTTATCATAATTTTTATTAAGTAAAGCAGAACCTCTTGATGTGTATGGTAATAATGATTGATGAATGAACTCGATAATGTCATCCAACTTTCTGTTCGGAGTAATATATACTGCTACAGTTATAATTTTTTGTCCATTATCTATTACGCATTCAGCCAAGCACAAATCCCCCACTGAAGATTGTATGCTACCATAAATATCGGATTGACTGACAGAACATTCCATGGATGGAGTCAGTAGCAAACACAGGAATTTTTCAAGGAGGGAGGGGTCCGGGGTCGAAAGTTCACCATTCTTGTATCATGCTCCTTTTGATTTTGTCGATTTTTGAACAAATAATTAGGATTAATTAATATTAATTATTAATAACAAATAATTAATTAAATTTTACGCGTGCAATATACTTAGAATTATAATCAATCGGAAAAAAATCAAGTGCTTTGGGGGGGGCGGACCCCAGGACCCTCCCCCCTTGTGTGCGCCACTGAATGGAGTTATAATGTTAACAGCATCGCTAGAATTTTGATACATCGCAACTCCTCCTGCTCTCGTATTTGGTCGTTTATACTTCACAATGCAGTTGAAATTTGGAATAGATATATCCACTTTTTCATTGCCCAGCCAAGTTTCTGATAAAACTAAAATATTTGAATTTTTTATTTCTGAATATAAGTCTACAGCATGAGCTGAGTAAGACTTTGACAACGCATGGAACGTTTTCAAATTTTTTAATTTTTTAAAAACTACTCATTTTTTTTCTCATTAATTTTTTATATGATTTTAGTTCTAAGTTACATAGAGCCAGTAAAAATTTGGGGCATGTTTGTAAAAAATTTTACTGCCCACTGTAGTCTTAAAATACAAATTAATGAAGCACTATATAACACTTTCACAACAATCAAATTAATTATACCAAAACATATATATGATTTAAAAACTCACTTCTTAAACTGGATTTAGAAATTCCATTCGATTGAAAAAAAAAATTTAGTAAACACAATCTTTTCTTGCCAAACTATTGGAAGAAATGTTGTGTTGCCACTAAATTTTAAAACAATAAATTGTTTGTATTATTTCCTTAAAAGAATTTTAAAACTGTATATCCAACAAACTCTCCTAAAAACTAATTTTTGACAGATTTTGAACCATTTAAATGCCTACTTCGGGTAGATTAAAGAAGAGAGAGAGAGACTCACTTCCGATTTTTTTAAATTCATAAAATTGATTATAATTTGACTTCTAAGTAACGTAAAAACGAAACAATGTATGTATCGCAAAGCTAAAAGACGAAAGGCTTGTTAAAGCTGCTGTTGAATGAGGAGAGGGGGGTGGGTGCTAGCTCAGGGCCAATAGACGAAAAACACAAAAGAAATTTTAGAAGCCGTAATTTTTAATCTATTTTTTTCAATCTTTGAACAGATTACGGATAATACGGATCTACATATGGAAAAAAAATTTCATTAAATTATTTTTATGAATAATGAAATTATTAAATATTTAATTAAATTTCTGAGAATTTTTTTGAAAAATCGAAAAAAAAATTCATTTTTTTTATGACTGATTCTAAAAGAGAAAAGCATGAACTTGTTTAGAATAAAATATCAATTCATTAACTCGAAAGGAAACTTTGAAGGGAATGATTTAGAAACCATTATAAAAGTATCAACTTTGACTCATTTTTAAAAAAATCGTAAAAAATAGAAAATATCATTATTGTGTTAAAAAAAAATATACCATATCGTTGCGAAAAAAATGATCTTTCCGATTCTGTAATTATTTTTTGTCTGAAATAGATAGTATGAATAAGATGGCGTTTTTTAAAACGGGGAGAAAATTCGGATTGATAGAATATTAACGTCGCACTGTTCAGCTACACGAGAAAATTCGGAACTTCATTCATTTCTACCTTACGTTCATCGCTAACCGTAACTGGTAACGCGTAACGGAAATTTCTCCCTACCGTGCCATAAGAAGTTAACTTCAAAAAGAAATTTTAATATTTTGATCAATTTTTCACGTTTTAAATTTCTCATGCTATCTTGGTCTTAAAGGATTTTTCCCCCCCCCCCTCCCAATTTATCCTCATGCTGCGGCCTGCGTGAAATAGCTGACATATGTATGCAGCCCAGCAGAAAAAAGGTTAAACACCCGTGCTCTAGAGTTACTTATTAGAGACAGTTATTGACAAATGAGCTCCGTGATTTCAAACTAAGGTCAAGTGACAGACACTTCAGCCGGCACTCCCTCTCCAAATTACACACCACGCAAACAAGAGGACTTGGAGCCGCGATAGATTTAACGTGCATCATCTGTACATATTGAGTCTTCAACTTCACTTCGGCTCTTATCGTGACACGCCATCCACGAACTCGTAATCATGATCATTAGACTCGACCTTGGTCCCTACCTTTTTAAGCAGAAAGTGGCCGCGGTAGCCTAGTGGTCAAGGTACCGGATCGTAGTGGTTTGTTACGAGTTCAAGCCCAGTACCACTAAAGACCCACCGTGTAGGGGAGCGATGCACGTTAAATCTCCCGTTGGTGTGGTAGTTAGGAGAGGGGGTGCCAGCTGAGGTGTCGTCCTCTTCACTTGCCCATGGTTCAAAATTACGAGGTCCGTCGTCAAAAGCCCTCGTGTAGCTAAACAGTGCGACGTTAACATTCACTCATTCACTCACTTTTGAGTAGCGCGCGCGATCACAGTATTTAAATTATTATTAACTTAAAAACCTACTTGAGAACTCTCTTTAAGGTTACTACTATCATTACAGAATTTTGGAAAAAGAACAAAGATGAGTATCAATTTGTGGCGAGCCTATTCATAGAAAACTGAGTTCTGTTTGTGTAAAGCAGGTTGAAAAAAGTATAGTTACTTCCTACTCTTCAGTACTCACCCGAAGCAGTGGTAAAGTAATTAGCCAAGCCCAATTGAATAGATCGTTCAAGGAGAGTATATTAGAAAAAAATAATAAAATTTAAATAGGGGATGAGTGAGCGAGAAAATATTAACGTCACACTGTTCAGCTACACAAAAAGCTTTTGGCGATGGACCACGTCATTTTGAACGGTCAAGTGACGAGGAAGACACCTGAGCTGGCGCCCCCTCTCCCGACTTCCACATCACACACAGAAGTATGTTTGAGCTCTCGACAAATTTAACGTGCATCGTGCCCCCACACGGTGGGTCTTCAGCGGCACGAGGCTCGAACTCATGACACGCCGGCCACGAATCCGTTACCTTGGCCGCTAGGCTTCTGAGGCCACTTAAATAGGGCAAGTAAATTTGAATAGAACCTTTTGTGCGAAGATGACTCTCGAGCGCAGCAACACAATGGTAAATTATAGTAACTATTCACAACTTGTAATTTTCTCATTAATATTTCATTGATCTAATGGGAACACGACTTTATTCGTCATTTTTGTTAGTAACTATAACTATATATATATATATATATATATATATATATATATATATATATATATATATATTTACTATATAAAAACAGTCCGTAAAGCATGAAACACTCCCCAGCTTTAATGTAAAATTAATTTTGAATTCATGTTGCAGAATGCTCCATTAACAAAGAATATTGCAAAAACAAGAAAAAAAAATAAGTCAATTCCTACTTAAGTCAACCAAAAAAAAAATTATTTTTTTTTGAGAATTTTTAAAAAAAAAAAAAAAAAAAAAGAAAGAAAGAAAGAAAACATATGCAATTTTTGTTCTAGTGAATGGAAAACAATAAACTTGGTATATTTATAAAGCTAATAAGATGGCTTACAAAATAAAATCATAGAAAAAAACTGTCAATTTTGGGCAAAATGCACAATTTTAGGGTAGTTAAATATCTTAAGAAGGCGAAAAATTTCGTATAACTTTTAAAATACGAAATTCTGATTTTTACGAAATTTTCATTGAGATATACTTAATGCTGAACATAGCTGCTGACCTAAAAAGATTAGTTGGAATTAAATCATTTCAAAACCATCTTTAACCAAAATCTATTAAACTTCAATTCACTCACGATTTTTGATTATATCTGACGATTAAAAGTCGACCTATTTAGTTATAAAGCTCTATAAAAAACAATATTTGTGTCAGAATAGAACCTGAACGGTTCTTTCAGTTCGGGAAAACTTACGCAACAAGGTTCAGTATTCCATTTTGTTCCGCTGAACAAAATATAATGCATCGTAAAATGAAAATATTACTAGTTTCGTGGAAAGTTGTAAAAAACACACACACAAGACTGTTTATTAAAAACCAGTTCCATGCTTGAAAGCCTGACTGTCATGAGGAAATTAAACGGAATGGTTTTGTTGAGCTTGAAATTAAATTTAACTTATGGGTCAACAAAAAGCATTACTTTGTTTTGATTCCTGATTTTTATATTTGAAATTGTGATTCTAGGAACTTGAAAACCAAATATATATTCAACTGTGCTTATAGGTATCATTTGAAATTGTTGATTTTGAGAAAATTTGAAATTCGAATAAGTTAGTTCAACGATGTAAGTAGGCATTCCTTTTTATTAATTCACATTAACGTGTACCATTTCCACACAATGCATTTTTTCAAAAATATATATACACTATAATTTAATAACTAACCACAACTTTTTAACAGCATTTAAAGAAAATTGTATTTTGTTTACAAACATGTAAAATCAAAACAATTTAATAATTTTTAATGGCTTTGTTAGTTTTATCTATGTTATTGGGTTATCCTGATTTTCATCCCCTCAAAGTATATTTTTGAATTAATTAATGCTAATTGAGGTTATGTAAAATATAACACCATAATTATTTTAAGATTGGTCCATAGCTTTCAATAACATGTTTTCTTAATTGATTACTGATTTATGAGCGAGTGTTTTTTAATGTTACACTATAAAGCAACTTAAGGTCTATTGGCAGAATGCCCGAGCTCTCCCGAAGAGGGTTTAGAGCTTAAAACCAATCCCTCGAGAAACTACCCCCTCCACGTCCAGTCTTTATTGAAAAAAAAATCCAAGTTTACATTTTAAACAGCAGAAAACAGTAATATAACAATACAAATTTAAAGGCAACTGCGCGATATACATACGTAAACGTGTACAAAATATAAATATACAAAGCAAAAATAAAAATATAGAAAAAGGGCATAAAAGAAGAAAGAAACAATATACATTGTTCAAGCATTCTTACAAATGCATAGAAAGTAGTAAAATTATCCAATACAAGTGATCCACAACGGATCAGCACTATCTCGGAAGGAATCTATTCCAAAACTTACGCATCTCCACCGTTTATACGGCTGCAAACCAATGATTTCGTAGCGAGATCTATTAAATTATATTATCGAGTTGAGATCAATATCTGTTTTGAGTTTAACTTCAAATCATACCAAAGATGTAATTTCAAAGCAAATTCCCTCTACTTTTGTGTTTTGGAGTTAAAGAGACTTTAGAATTGATTGTTTGTTTGTTTATTTGTTTGTTAACAGCACATTTTGAAGCGACGCGAGGCGACGAACTTCGTAATTTTGAACCACTGTCAAAAAACGAAAACGACATTTGAGCTGGGGGGCACCCTTTTTCAAAACTCCACACCCCGCCAAAAAACATTCTTTAGCGGCACCAGGATTCGACAGAAAATACGCGTGCCATGAGTTCAAGACCACTTGGGTACCACATCCACGACTTTAAAGTGTGAAGGAACCTCATAATTTAGATCTTAGATAAAATGAAATGGACGACATCTGAAAAATGTGTCTTCACTCGCTTGATCTCCCATGTTTAAAGTAATTATAAAAGTTAATACTCAGAATGTGGGCTTATAATTAAATTTAATGTAAAACGTGCCACGAGTACACATTTAATTCGTTGAAAATAATTTAGCATTTACTGATTTTCAGTAAAATATATGCGTGGTTTTTTTGTTGGAATTATTATTCACATGAAGCGCCGAAAATGTATTTTTAATTACTTTTCCAAATTAAAAATGTAGCATTCAGGCAAAAAGATTTTTGTACATATTAAAATTATATTTTGTGAAGAGCTCCCAAGCACATAAAAGAAAATTTAATATCATTTTTTAAGAAAGTGATATTCAAGTGGTTAGGAAAAATGCAGGAAAATTTTTGTTAATAGAACTTTGATCTATTTTAGGATAAATTAAAAAGTTCTCGTAAAAATAAAATTATATCAAAACAATAGTGTAAAATAAGTTCATGTAAAAACAACATAAGAGCCGTTTTCTTTGGAAGTGGTGTAAATACATTTTTGACAAAAAGTTGGCTGTAACATTGAATGCAATCTGCTATGAGCTTTTATCTATGAACAGTTCCTCAAAAAATCATTCAAACTTTTCATCATTTTGTCAATATAAATTTACGTTGTTAATGAAATTACAAGTATAATTACTTTGAACGTGGTAAATATCCCCATATAATATAAAATGGACACTTTTACACCACTTTCAAAGAAAACGGCTCATAACTTGGATGTATAAATTATTACTTGGTAAACTTTACGGTGAGTTTAAATTCCTATGCATCCTAGTGGAGTAAATGTATTTAAATTATTCACACACAAAATCCAATAAATGCTAAATAGATACAGAGAAGTGAATACACAGGAAACAAGGGAGAATAACTTCCTTCAAAAATGAATCGCATAGCACGAGACAGTGCGTTGCTAATGACGAAATTTTCTTCCGCCTTAAATCATAAAGCGTTCCTGCAGCAAAACAAACTTTTCTTGTTTTGTGTGCAGGTAAGAAAGTGGGTTAATTTCTCTTTGACTCTCTTGCTTTGAGAAAAAGAACTTCGATTTATCGGAGTTTAAAATCAAATTTTTTAAAAGTAAACCTGTACAGGAAATTAGGAAACACGATGATTCATATTTTGGTTATCAGTCTGAAATAAAATTGTTTAAGCGAAAGGTACCGAACTTCTTTATTAAATTGATAACAAGTTAGAATTAAATAAAGACTGCTGAAACAATTGTTATTTATATTTCTAAAAAAGTAAACACAGAGAACTTGTATTTTGTTATATGACTAAAAAGGAAAATAGCTTGTGTTTTAAAATGAGTCATTTGTTTCAACAATGTGCTGTCTATTCGACGATTGTTGAAGATATTTCCACTTAAGCAAATACTAAGTCATTGTTGATTCGAAAAGGATAACGGTTTTCTCGTTTCGGGATTTGTTGTGTTTAACTTAAAGACTGACGAGTACTTCAGCGATGATTTCGCCATCGTTGGACTGTTTGCGTTGGAGACTTTTCTCAATTGTCATCTCTTGTTACGTAACTGTGGGCCAATTTCATTTTTAAAAGTCCTCCAGGAAGATATTCTTTGTAATAGAAACAATTTCGTACAGTTTGCGTGTGGACTTATTTGGAACAGTCTAACACAAAAAAGAAATTTTCGAAAGAGAAATCTTTCTCGGGAACCAGAGATGTAGTAAGCCTTAGATGGCGACTAAGATCCCCCCCATTGCGGGTAATAATTATAATAGTGCCTTTTTTGGTTAATTGATTGTTATTTATGTCCTTTTTGGGAATCCATACTGCGGACGCTGGTGATGGATCTAAAAACCTTTAAACCGCGGGCAAGTGATGGTGCTTTCTTTTGGAAATCATATTTTAAAAGATGCTACGCAATTACCGTTACTCAAATACAAATCTTGCTTTTGGTATAACCAAATAATTAATTACCGAAGGCAAAAACCTACAGAAATACATCGCTTATACTTAAATTTACTACAATTGCAAAGCAGAATTTTGTGACAAGTTTTATAAATTCTATTTAATACAATAATATAAGTTTCACTATCGAATTCATAAAAATTTTTATCACCAGTTTAACTAAGCTTTACTGTATATCCCTATATAAGTTAATCGCTTTCTGAAATTTATTTATTCGAATTGATAGTGGTGTTTTCAAGTACATAGGGTTTTTTTGTATGAATGAAAGCACTTTATTCTTAATTTATGTTTTTTAAAAATGGTAAAGTTTTTCTTTTCCCCAAAAATTAAGAATTAAATAAGCATTATATTAGCGAGACAAATTTCAGCAAAGGATAGAACCGTTTGTATTACTTATATCACTTATTAATTAGTACTTTATTACTTATTAATTAGTACTATATTACTTATTAATAGTATATTACTTATTAATTATACATACATATATTTATGAAGCTTAATTTAATGCTACAGAAATATAAAATTTTAAATTTTCATAATATTTGCTCCCATTGTTGAGTTAAATAGTTTATCACATACTATACTAACTAATAAATATTAGGTTAGTTAAAATAATAAAACCTTAAATTAAAAGTAATCTTAAACAGAATTAACTTGATTTAAAACGATGCAATGTGTTATTTTAGGGGGGTTGACACATTGATTAACACGATTACTTTTTAAGTGTATTTAAAACGAAAGAAGCATTTGTATTAGTTTTATAAGTGTGGGATTCTTTTTATTAATTAAGTTTTCGATTAGTATATTTTATTATATGAAAAACATCTAACACATCGAATGAAAAAATAAGTTTTCTTTATAATTGAAATCTATTCAGAATCGTAAGTATATTCGAAATATTTTACGAGCGTGTTTGATAAAATTTTATAAATTGTATTTAAAATTATAAAGCAAATAAAAAAATTTTTAAAACCCTTTTTACTTTTATTCTCAAAAACTTCGGGTAAGATTTAAAAATATAATGATATAAATAATCTCGCAAGTAAAACAGCAAAAACTTACTCGCGATTATTAGTATTGTCATTTAAGATAAGTAATTCATCAAAAATCAGATTAAAAATATATTATTTGACATTTATGTATTAAAAAAAGAAACGAGTTATCGATCACAGAAGGAAAATACATTCAAATGTAAGTCTTTATAATAAGTTCTTTAGTAACATACCCCCAAGCGACTATAGTCATTTTGAATTTGAAATTAAATATTGATTCGAATCTTTTGCCGATTATTTTTAAAAGTAAACTAAAACCACATACGCTTTTTCTAGAATTGTTTGGAATTACTGATAACATTAACTTTTCCTCAAGATCATCAGTACATTAATTTCCAAACAATATCGAACACGCTGATCATAAAAATTTTAATTTTTAATATCAAAACAATCGTTTGAGAAAAAAATATAATCGATTCATCTTGCTTAGAATTCTCAATATTTGTTAAACTTAATTTTGTTCTTTAAAACAATTTCCAGAAATAAGATATTTAGCATAAAATAATTTTAAAATAAAAGCTATTTCGAATCCTTTTTTTCATTTTGATAAAAAATATGAAAATAAACCTTACCTTAAATTGCTTGTAATTGTTGACTAAATTAATTCCCGTCATCGTGGATTTGTTGCGTTTAGTGGATTCTCTCCGGTCGCAGTACATCTTCTGATTATTAATCCCCATGCCGCTGAAACAGGTGCTACCGATCACAGCGGTGTTTTCTTTTCGAATTAACGAGTTTCCTCGCGTCAGCCATTTACTCAGTCGTCGGCCTTGCGCGCAAAGGATTTTGGGAAATTGTGGTGCCACGAGAGGAAGCGTAATCATCTGGCGCTGAAAAATCGGCATGGTTGACTTTCGGGAATCGACAGCGAGGATTCCAACACAACTAATTTAAGATGCAAATATTCTTAAAATTACTTATTTAAAGTATAAAACGTTGTAATAAATAAACTCAATGGTTGATATTGGGCATATTCTTTTTCTCTGTCCTCTCTAAATTCCATTCCATCCGGTGCCGGACATACTAGGACGTCGAATACCGGCAGCCATACTGCCCAGGACCGGAAGAATATTACTCTTGCAAAGGACGTCTCAGACAAATCAATAAAGCTGGTTATAGCAGAGAGCACACCGTTCCCTCTCGTTGGAAACCAGCGCCACCGTTGGTACTTTAAAAATAACCAGGGGAGGTCCGGGAGCGGAGAACACTTGGCCGGACTCCAACAGACGGTTTATGAAAAGAAAAGGGAATGGTTTCTTATGCTACATCATCCCGTGCGTTATGACAGAAGTGGATACACTGAAGGCAGAACAATCGTCCTAAGATTTTTCAACTGTCGTTTGTCTTTTTCAAAGAAAGAATGATTCTAGAAACATTAAATAACAGCAAGAGAAAGCAAAAGTACGTTCTAAAATAGAAAAAAAAAATTGAAATTTAGAAAATAGAGAGAATCTTAGAGTGGAAGTCATTTTACAGCAACTTGTTGAAACAGTAGAAGTGGGGGGGGGACTTTTATTTCTTACTCAAATGAGTTCGTTGATGACAGAAATTTATTCTTAGTACCTCTCAAAATTTTAACGTAATCATAATTAAATAAAAACATCCGTCTTTTTGAAATCCATAATATTCATTAAATTTTATGTGTGCTAAACTAAGAAAATGTAATTTGGACTCATAGTAAAAAAATATATTTATTGTGTGTATAGTAATTAAATTTAATAATTTGAAAGCTGCATGATTTGAAAATTACAATATATTGTTAAGAATGATATATGCAGCTAATAAAAATATGCAAAATTTGTATCGAAATAAATGCACCAGGAGAGGGGGAGATTTCCTTAAAAATATTGTATCTCTTGCATAAAATGCATGCCAAAATTATATACTTATTTAACTACGGTTTTATCAGGGGCATAGCTGCCACCGTATCTACCGTATCAATGATATGGAGCCCCCCAAAATTTTTGCAATTGGAAAACATCTATTACGACTTCATTTTATTCTTACTGTAAAACCAAGCAAATTCTCGTGAATAAAGGACTGTATAAAATTACAGTAAAATCCGGCGTATAACGCGCACTTATAACACAAAAAATAAGATCGAAATTTACGGGTGTGCGTTATGCGCCAAGTATAAAAACGATAGTTTTAAGAATAAAAAAAAAATAGATGACCTTAAAAAATTAAGAAATCTATACATGTATCGAAATACTACTTATTTAAAAGAAATGACAAACCTAATGAACTTAAAAAGTTATCTTACTCGGGAAAAATACTATCTTTTTTCTAAAGCTTGGAATAATACCTTGAATAAATGACTTCGAAACATATAAACAATGCATACGTACATTTTAGGTTTCCTCGTGAAAAAAGGGGAGTGCGTTGTACGGCGAATGTACCTAAAAACTAACAAATTCATCTTGAAAGTATAGGTGAGCGTTATACGCCGGATTTTACGGTAAATTTAATGTAAGCTTTCCCTCCAGAAATTATATAAAAATACCTCTTTATCTTTATTCATTCATTAATTTATTGCTTACATATTCAGTTCAGTATTTTTATCCCTTAAGGACCCCTTTTTGGCCCAAATATTCCAAAAATGAGCACATTTTCTATTGCACATAACTAAGTATAATACTTATAACAGTAAGTGAAGGTGGAAGAATTTTATTTTAATTTTCAGGTTTAAAGTTTCACACTTTTTTATTTTATAATTGAGGAACCCATAAAACCCTAAATGTTTGCTTTTTTTAAGTACACTCTGGATTCTATGAAAAATGCTCTCATACTTGCAAAAGAATTTCATGTTCGTACCTTTTTTTTGAAACGGGTGAGGATTTCATGTCTGTTTGCATATATATATGTCGCAGGAAAATGGTAGAAAGTCCTGAATCCAAATTAGTTAGGCTTGGGAAGAGGAAACAAGTGTGTCTCCAGGGGATTCCATCACATGTGGGTGTGCCTGGGAACGAAGTTGCTGATGAGCTGGCTGATAGGGGATGTGAAATCCCTAACCCCAGTTCCACTGTCTTAACCCATTAGGAAATTCCTTCCTTCCAAATAAATAAAATGAATTTGACTTGGCGAAACCCTCCTGCTCACCACTGGTACGCAGCTAAGAGTCCTGGCCTATCTATACAGTGCAGGAGTTCCAGGGCTCATCAGACGGCCTTGGCGCGCTTTGTGCAGGAGGTAAAGTCTTTCTTTACCTGTCCCTGTTCTTTCCTTACTTCTCTTGCTCATATTCTGGACTGTTGGGGCATTTCCCTGCGACAGTTGTATGAAGAGCAAGACCTGGTGTGTGACATTATTACGCGGAAAGGTCAAATGGACTTGGTGTAGGCTTTCCTGCTCCAAGGGGATTGGAAATAACAATAACAACAGGAAAATGATGAAATTAGGAATCTCATCAAATATCTAAAGGAGATGATCAGGTAGATGTTAAAATAACGTCTCTTCAAGGTGATTTCCCTGATAAAAGTAAGGGATTTGAACGAATCCCTGAGCTATTTCAGTGAAATGGTGAAATATTATTGTCAAGAGTTTAAAAGTGTTTATTTAACAAATATGGTGCATTATTAAACGCAGAAGTAAGTAATACAACAATAAATGAAATACAAATTATTTATTCGAAACTAATTAACAAATAATTAGAAAATTAGGCTGGTATTTTTTGACGTATAACATCTTTCCTCTCGGTTGCTTACGCACTAAAATATCAATCCCTATGTTAATCCTATGATGCCATTTTTTTAAAGATATGGGGTTGATATTTAGGAGAGAGATCGATAGTACTACCTATATGGTTAGAAAGTACTAGGACTCTACTCCCAGGAGTTTCCCCCCTCCAGTACAGCATTTTGCCAATGCAAATTCTGACTAGTTCTTTTCATCATTTCACTGAAACAGTTCAGGGATTTGATAAAATCACTAACTTTCATCAGGTAAATGACCTTCAAGAGATGTTATATTAACATCTACCGTCAACTAATCCTCTCCCTTAGGGATTTCATGATATTCCTAATTTCGCCATTTCCCTACAACAAAAATATATATGTAGGCACACACAACTGCAATAATATCGGCTGTAATAATATAGGAACTGCAATAGTATAGACTTTTTTTGGATTATCTTTCCATTTCCATTTATTCTCAAGCAACAAATTGCACATTGCCTTGCCAATCCCTGTTCTTTATCGAATATTTTCAAGAATGTAAATTCGTGCCTTCAATAAAAAATTCCTACTTTCACCACAAAGAAAATCCCGGATGAGAAGTATTCCAATACCCAGGACAAACTACATCTCTTAAACGCACTAACACTAATAATCTCACTATAAGAATAACAAATATGTGCAAATCAAGGATAAAAAGAAGAAAATATCAGTGCCCGTACAGCGTACGGGTAAACTGGTTGTGGCTAGGTTTCGGTAATCCATACGGTGTACGGGCAAACACCTGCTAAGGAGTTAATCATTACTACTTGCGCCATTATTTATTGTTAAAAAATATTTTACTACAAAAAAATGCCAAAATATAAATTTGCCTTTAATATCTATTAAATGCTTTTCAAATTTAAAAGATATTCCAATCTTAGAACGGGGATAATTTTTTGTAAGAAAATATTGAATATTTTACTTAGGGGAACAATATTTTAAATATCGAAACAAACCCTCCATATACATATATTCCCTGTTATTAATACATTAAAAATATTTTTAATAAATACCAAACTTCAATGCCAGTACATTTAAACTAAAGAATTGTCAACTTTCTCTATTACTTCTCGGGTACGAATTACATTTTCTGAATTCAATTATGTGTTCAATTTTCATCAGCTTTTCGCATTAAATCTTCAAATGCCTATTAAGAAAGGATATGTATAAAAAGATTTTACGAGGTTTAATCGAATTTTAAAATGGGGGTTGTATTTCGACTTATCACATATCCGTTAACTTTTTTAGTATCATATTTTAGCATAAAACACAAAATTGTAATGAGGCCAAAATGAAATTGACTTAATTTATGTATGATGTTTTAAAATCCTTTCTAAACAATATGCATTTATGATCTTAAAAAATCCGTATATTCCCATACACTAAAAAGCACAATTCGAGTAATAAGTTCAGCTACAAAATCAGCTAACAGGGTAACAGAAAAACTGTAAAAGTGTAAACAGTATAACACCTGCCAAATTAGCGATAACAATTGCCGAATGAATAAACGGAAACCTCGTTTTCTTTTTCAAAACTGATCTCAAAATCACGAAAAACTAAGTCTTATACCGACGGTTCTTAATCCGTGGCATGTTTATAAATCGTCATTAGACTTAGGCTACCGGTGTTAATCTCCCCATTCTTAATTACCCTGCCGGCCTATAAGATTACAACACAAGGAAGAAAAGCAAATATCAAAACTTTACTAATTGTACTTATATAATATAGTTGGAAGAAAAAATTAATAAATTTGTTGACATTTCGGGAGTATACAGAATACGAAATTACAACATTTTGGGAGTATACAGGGAACTGCTCCCGTCTAACATTTAAAACCGTTCAGGTTAGTTAGGCATCAAGTCGAACTGGGATTCGAGGGTACGGGCAAGGTATTCCATCCTGCTTCAAATGCGTTTATTTATTAATTGTAGAGATTGAAGAGTGGTGGGGATCCTCCCCCCACTACATTAAAACAAGTATGTTTGAAATGAGTGAGATATTTGTCAAACACCCTATGTGTCAAGGTAGGTCGGGCAGGACCAGCAACATACTCCCGTTACTTACTTGAAAGATGACGTCTCCAGAGCGTCGAAAGTGAGGTACAACCGCTGGTCTTAGAAATCTCTTAAGGTGCGGGGCTTGTATTTTAATATCGAATGTCAACAGGGAACGTAGTTTTCCTCGATGTCTCTAGACACAGATTCGTTTACTTTAATGCTCCACGCAGAATGTAGAATTCTGCGATGAATCAAAAGAGGTTTGTCGATGGGCCCACTATGACACCACGCCTTACCATGCAACAATGTCAAGGGAAGCCACAATGTTGGTCAGTGTACAGACTGTCCATGCTACTCCAGATGTCATCGCATTATTATTGAGGATCCTGGTCGTGTTACAAACAAGTCCACTTAATGACTCACGGTCTATGACGTAGTTGTCCAGTCGGCCTTGAAGGATTGTACAACTACCATCCAATGCAGCACAGATTTTATCACCAAGTTCTTCAAATGTGTGAAATTAATGTCTCCCTTTTGCATACACTTTTCGATTAAGGTAAACCCAAGCATTTTCTATAATATCATGGGCTGAATAATTAGCTAGCCACGTAAAAATATTCATGTTCTTTTCTTCAAAACTATTTTTGCTGCACTAGAATTGCGATAAGAATCCAGGGCGTAACTACCGCCGTAGCAGCCATATCAATGATACGGGGCCCCCAAACAACGGAGGCCTCGACATGTGCTAGTACAAAATTGTAAAATATTATCAATAGTCTCATTTACAAGGCTCCCATTTCTGATAGGGGTCCCGAAGGAATTTTGACACAGGGCCCGCTCAGGACTTGCTACACCAGTGTAACTATTGGTCTTGAAACTTCTCCATCAGTATTATGGGTGATTTCAGAAGCGGACGTTTTTTATTGAGCAGAGAAACAGGTGACGGTCTCCGAGAGACAACTTTGATTTTGCACCAGATCTATTCTGAGCTAAAATATCAATTTTAAGTTTTATCATATTTTCTACGGTAGTTTCCATCGAATTTCTTAAGCTATTCGGTTATTTGTCATTTCACTTTCGCGTAACAATTACTTTTGTCACTTCAACTCGTACTTAATTTGAGGTATTTGTACCGACGTCCGTTACACGTGACCATTGTTTAGTCAAGTCGTGTACAATATTGATTGAATAATTAATTTTTAATTAACATTAGTACTTCAGTTTATTCGTTAAGCATTGTTTAAATGTTGAAAAAAATTTGAGAAAATATTTTAAATAGAAATTTAAAATTAACATTCATAATAACGATTTCATATAAAACAACAGAATTCACATTAAGATATTTTTTAGAACTAGTCCGTCATTCTACCTTAGTGGGATACCTAGATGCAATTTCCACAGATAAGATCGAAAAAGATATCTTTGTACTTGACATAAAAGGAAGTTTTGCACACAATTAAAGAAAGCCATTAGTTCCGTTTGAAAGAGGAAATGCGAAAAGGGTTTTCCCTTTATGACACGGTTTCTGCGAGTTACGAGCAGACATAGGGTTGAGCGAATCGAGCGTCGTTATTTCCGAGATTTTATCATCAAATGATGTTGCGTAACATCCCATGAAAGAAGTAATATACAAAAAAAAATTTAAGTCAATTCCTACTTGATCAACAAATAAAATTTTTATTTTAGCTACTTTTTATTAAATAGTTACAATTAATATAAGTATGTATATACATAGGACAGAATCACAATATTAAGTGGTAATTAATTTTCGTTAATTATCATTAAAGTATCGTATTGTCATCCAAAACTATCGTGTATATAAAATTTCAGTTCAACTGAATGCTTTAAAACGTGAAAAAAAAACCCAACCTTTTCAAGTTTTGACACAAGTCACCAAAAATGATGCCAACGTGGCTGTATTTGTAATTCTTTAAATAATTAGCTTTAATCAATTAATTTTTATTAATTATAATTAAATTATTGTATTGTCATCTCAAATAAAAATCATGTATATAAAATTTCAGCTCAATTGAACGCCTTAAAATGTATTTTATTAACGATTGAAAATTCCACCAAGATAAATAAATAGAGATTGTGAGCTAATAGTAGGAATTGAAAAATGAAATTGTTGAGCTGAAGTATTTCTTACTTGTGACTGAAAAAACTACTTCATACACATAATTGAATGCTATCTTTAACTCAGTCTAAATAAAAATGAATGTGTATGTCTGTTATGCCTTCCTAAACCCTTCATTCGATTGCGATGAAACTTTGGGGAATGGTTGGATACACGCCCGCCAAAGTTTCTGAGTAAAATTGGCCCCTAAGGGGCGTTAGAGATAAATATTCCCGTTTTTGAACTATTAGACCTACAGACTTGAAATTTGGTTAGTATATTCCTTTCAAGGAGTAGAAAAACACTACAAAAGAGGCTCTTACGAAAATTGAACTCCAAGGTGATTGCGAGGGATTAAAAGGGTGTTAGAGATAAAAGGAAATTCCGTTTTTTCAAACTATTAAACATATACTTGAAATTTAGCTGATGTTTCTTTCATGGAATAGAGACCCTCTAAGAGTGGGTTTGCGAAAATTGGCATCTAAGAGAGGTTGCGAGGACGTTTTGTGTAAGAAAAAATTCCCTCTTATGAATAAGTAAACCTATAAACTTGAAATTTAGAAAACATATAACTTTTCTGAGCAGATATCTGATAAGAAAAGGGTTTTCGAAAGTCAACTTACATAGGTGCTAAGAGGGCATTATTGACTTAAGAAAATCCTTTTCATCAACTATTAGGCCTACAGATTTAAAATTTAGCAAATCTGATTTTTGTTGAGCAGAAAGATATGCTAAAAATACCTTTTAATTTAAATTTAACACATAAAAAAATTATTTATTTTTCCTTCAATCTCTATTGTTTTATTTTTCAATTCACCCGATAGAAGAACGGGTATACCAATTAGTATATTATAAATCATACATACATACTATGATAAAGATACGTTTATACAAAATAGTACTTTTCTCAAAAATTTCGAATAACATTTATTCCACAAATTCAAGGTTTTAAAAAAATTGCATACGTTTGGTTTTAATCTTTTTATTATTTCACCAATATTTTAAATGGTAAAAATATATCTGAATTTCCTAACTATATAAAATGTAAAATATCCTTATTCGTACAAGATACTCAAGAGAAGCTTTTACATCATCAATTAATGCAAGATAATTATTTTAAAATACAATTAATAATAACAAGTAATTTATTGATCTCAATTATTTCATACGCAATTTTTTTGGAAAGATCTCTCGCTTGCTTAAAACAACTACATTTGCAATCATCGGATTTGTTCACATGCACTGTTTGCCATCCAAGATGCAACACCAAGGATAAAAGAGATTAATACTAAGTTTATTCTAGAGATATCACACAATACAAAGGTGAACAAATTGAAAGTGAGTCTTCTGCGAAGTGAGGAAGCCGATGTTATCCTATGAATTGTTACCACTGTGGTTGACAAAAACCTTACAGGATTGGCTTGTTGGGCTATACCAATCTATGGTGTATCCACGCATTGTCAAGAGAGTAAGTGTTTATTAACGTTAGGTAAAAAGAGGACTATTTTCTACGAACCTCGTAATTTCAAGCCAGGGATGACACCTGAACTTCTCCCTCTCTCCAAACTTCCACACTACATCGACTTGATTGCTTATCAAAACGGGGGGGTCAGCATTATCTAAGAAGGAAACTATTCCAAAACGTACGACTCTTTCATCATACTAACGGGAGGACTTTAAGCCTTGACAGATTTAACATGCATCAGTCCTTCGCACAGCGAGTCGTCAGCGGTACTAGAGCTTGAACTCAGGACACGACGGCCACGAGTTCGTGATCCTAACCACTAGGCTACCACTACCACTAGATGACTAGAATAATCAACATAACTAGAGAATTCCTCTAATTCTACACTAGATAAACTTTATCTAGTTTAGAAGTGGATGAAGTCTGACTTAACAGTGATTACTTGTTCTCCAGTTATTGACCAAAAGTATTCATAAAGCGATAGGAGGAAGGAAAAATTGGTCAAAGTAGTAATACAATCTGGTCTAGAAAGAACTCTCGAATGTTGCATTCCACGTGTGGTCAACAGTTGTTTTGTTGGAATGTGGCAGCAGGCAAGATTTGAATATAAGAGTGAACATCAGGCTCCAAATCCTGAGATATAGTCCTGATTGGCCATTGTACCGGCTATACTTCATAGGGGTGCTGCAGAGGAATTTTATTCCACCACAAAACATATGATCGAGTGCATACCAGCATGGTGACGCATAAGGTAACAATTAAACATCTGTAGTGGTGGTCAGTAACAGCTTCCGGGCTGAAGTGATCGTATTGGTCTAGTGGTATGTTACGTGCTTTCGAATCAAAAGCTACCGAGTTCTATCCTCCACGTATCATTTCTCTACGGTTATATCCAGATCCTAATCCGACCATCATGTTTCGTCAATAAATATAATATAATGTCGTGGCATTTTTGATGTTCCTGTCCACTGTTCAATGTACCGTTGAAAGTGCAAATGCTTGTAGATCTGCGATGATATTCGTATCAGCAATGGATACCTTGTGGAAATTCCACTGATATTAAATGGTACGTATGTGGACACTGGTTCTTTTACAGTAAACCATATTTGTTGTTAAAATAGATATTATTTCCTTGCTCACTCTATGCGGCCTGTATCTAGGGGTAAGATAATTCAGCTCATATAGGTGAAGTTTGCACAGATTCATCCTTTCTTCTTAGCGCATCCTGTTTGCTTCAAATTTTCGGTGATATACATGAACGGGATGAGTGCCTTTGACTGAAATTTAATACTTATTAATTTTCAAAATTTTGTTTCTACAGAAATCTCTTCTTGCACCCCCGTGAGGGCGAACGCTATAGATTAAGAACCTCTGGTATGAATGAACTACGAAAGTTTGTATTATTGTTTTCTAATAATAGAAAGCTTTTGTTTATTTGTGGCAGTATTTGTAATAGGTAGAAATAATAGTCATTAAAAGGTGGCTTATTAGGAGAATAAAGCTTTGATATTTGATCTGGATATATACTAAATACGTCCCAGCTGAATAAAATTACTTCACTCTAATGTTTCTGAAGTTTTGTAATAATTAAGATAAATTTAGTGAAATCTGTTCAAGGATATTCTAAAACTAGAATTCATGGAGATGTGAAAAGTTCTGAGAAAACTATGAATTTACGTTCAGGTGTATACTATATCCAGAAAAAGAGAGGAAGAACTCGCATTATAATTATTTTTAGCAAACACTTATCAAATCTAGCACTTTATTTTCTTAAACATGCAATAAAAAATAAAACTGTTCCATTCAAAGTTTTATCAAGAACAGTTTGAGCCACCAAATGGATGCATCATTATTTTTTTTAACAAATCGAAGTTATTTATATGATATTCTATATACTCCTCATTCGGAATTAAGAGGTATTATGAATAATAGTGTAACTATCAAAAGCATTATTATTTAATTCAGTAAGAGTTTGAAATAACTAAATAAGATATTTTCTACGGAATATATTTAGAGAATGGAATGAATTTTTAAACAACTTCGCAGTAGGTTTAACAATGTAGTCTATTACCTCGTACGAGGGTGAGTCGGAAAATAAGTTTCCCCTGTCGACTGTGGTCAGAGTTGTGTATGAAAGTCAAAACATAGAATGAGACATTAAAGATAAGACAAAACTTTATTTGTCCATATAAGTACCAAGTACATTGAGACATTTGTCATTCCACTCGGTAAACTTCAAAAAGCCCTCCAAGAAAAACTCAGGGTTTTGCATACAGAAGAAGCGTTTAATGGCTTGTTTGACTTCAGCATTGCTTGCAAATCGTCTTCAGGCAAGATTCTTCTTCAAATCCCCAAACAGATGAAAGTCACTTGGTGCGAGATCAGGATTGTAAGGCGGATGGTGTAAGTGCTCCCAACCAAAAGTTGCAATATGGTTTCGCGTTGCTGTTACCGAGTGAGGTCTCGCAATGTCATCCAACAACAGAATGCCAGATTTGAGAAATCCATGCCGCTTTAATCACCTCTTTTAATTTCTACAGGGTGTCACAGTACCGCGTAGCAATCATGTTTCCAACTTCCTGAAAGTCCACGCAAAAGTAATGCTTCATCCGTATGCAAAACCCTGAGTTTTTCCTGGAGGGCTTTTTGAAGCTTACCAAGCGGTATGACAAACACCTCAATGTACTTGGTACTTATGTGGACAAATACAGTTTTGTCATATCTTTAATGTCTCATTCTTTGTTTTGACTATCATACTCAACTATGACCACAGGCGACAGGATAAACTTATTTTCCAACTCACCCTCGTACTACTGGTAAGTAAGTACCAGTCATGTAATTTACTTGAACAATTTTCCAGTGCTTATAACTAAAGACTAGAATTATATAAGCTATAAAATAAATAGTAATAATGTCAGAATTTGTGACGTGGAACTTCATTTTCCACATCCATATTAATAGGACCTTATACAAATCATATTTAATATACGCTACCCCCCCATTAAGGTGAATGGTGGTCTTTGTTTCTAATCAAATAAATCCCTTGTTGCTTTCATCACTATATATTACTAAATTTTTAACATAAAACGAATATAGTCAAGAATTTAAGTTATTAATTTATTATTCACAATAAAATTAATGGATTGATGATAGTGGACTAAAAATACGAAAATATGCCATCATTTTTAAGGAGATATGTTTGTGAGAGGGAAATTTAACAATGATAAAGTGATGCATAAATAAATTTGCCTTTCCATAGTGATATTTCAAGAAAACTCCTCAAATGACTTCTTGGAAGAAGGATTAGATGATTCAACAAAAAGGTCTCCACATCCGTTACTATGACAAAGTTTTTTTAAGGCTTTTGTAAGATCGTAATTATGAAAAGTCAGAAAAGACCAAAGAACAAATGGCTATATCCAAAGAGTCAGCACACAGTCACAGTTTTTATCTGAGTCATCATAGACTCATTTCAGTAAAAACATTTATGTTTAATGATACCGAAAAAATATTTTATTTTTAGTAATTTTCAAAATTATAACTACCGTAACGAAATTCACGCACTAAAGCCTTCTCTCAGGTAATATTTTTTTGCAACACAATCGAAATAACTGTTGGAATGTTGAATCCATTACAGAAATTTAGAGTAAAAGGAATAAAAATCTCAATGTGTAAAAATAGTATAAAAATTATATATATATATATATATATATATATATATATATATATATATATATATATATAAACTCTGCTTAAATTGCATTCAGATGTGTAGTTATTTTAATTTAACAACCTGTCTAAAATTTTAAATTTTTCAAAATTACAAAATATTATTCTTTACTTGCCAAATGATCGCATATTTTAAAGACATAAATTCCACATGACAATTTCCTACGCGACTGTATTTGACAATAGATTTATTGGTGTGGTGTGGTAGTTATGAGAGGGGGGTGCCAGCTCAGGTGTCGTCCACGTCACTTGACCATGGTTCAAAATTACGTGGTCCGTCGCCAAAAGCCCTCGTGTAGCTGAACAGTGCGACGTTAATATTCAATCAATCAATCAATCAATTGACAATAGATTTCGATATTTGGAATAATCTCTGATGAAATCATGTATTAAATTCCATTTAAAAAATTTGTTTTAAGATGACATTTAAAATCGCTTTTCATTTGGTAGACTAGCTATCCAAACAATTTTTACGTGTTTTTCAGGGTGAAAAAACAAGAACAGTTGATTATACTATACTAACCGTGATTTTGGAATACTCGACAGATTAATCAAGTTTGCGAAATAAGAATTGCAAATCTCATCGCGCAAGGTATT
The DNA here is from genome assembly GCA_019973935.1 of Trichonephila clavipes. Lineage (NCBI taxonomy): Eukaryota > Metazoa > Arthropoda > Arachnida > Araneae > Nephilidae > Trichonephila > Trichonephila clavipes. The sequence goes on along the minus strand of BMAU01000600.1, from coordinate 132,330 downwards.
AAAAAAGATAATGGGAATTAACAAAATATTTGATTTAATAACCTCGGTAATTGCTGAATAATTCATAATGTTGAATGATAACACGGAGATATGGTAGATGTTTGATTATTAGGACAACGCGTATTTGATGGAAATGCCGCATTCTGTTAGATATTTAATATTTTTTTAAAATAAATCTATGTGGTCTATTTAAACACAGAGTATTACTAAACTATGTTTTTTGTATATATTCTTGATGTTTTACATAAAATTATGCAATATTTAAAAAAACTTTTAAATATACGCATTTACAAGCATAAAACATGATTTATATTTCAATGATAAGGAAATGTTTTGTTGCATTCAAAAATTAACAATCTCTTAAATTTGTGTTTATTTTTTGCTGTTGTAAAATGGTATAAAGGTAGGCATTACCTAATTCATAAAAAAGTGCAACATTTTCCTTACTTTTCATGTACTTTTAATGGGTATCAATTACGAAAGAAAAAGAAATTGAACTTTTATTTCTATACATATCTATTCTGTACGTATCCATACATGCCGACCAGGTGGCATTATCAACAACAACAACACATATCTATTCTTGCTTTTATAAGATTAAATTAAATAATTAAAATTATAAACTTTTCTAGCGACTAACAGGATTGATATATTATCCTCGATATCATTCTTGCCCATAATACTTACTGTCTATAACACTGAAAGCAATGCACCAAGAAGGACAAAATGGAGAAAAATTGTGCATACGTTAAAATATGCAGATGATTAGCTTTTGGCAGGCAATGAGCGTAGTTGGAGTTCCAGTGCATTACAACGCAGCATAAGAACGGAACATACGAATATGCTCCAATAACTTCCACGTGAATGTGATTCCATAGACCTATGTTTCAAAGCAACATTGATGAATTCAGGAACTGTACAAGTAGATGTTACCGTTTGAGGAAGGAGGACATGGTGCAATTAGACTAAAGGAATCAGGGTGATTATAATACAAAATCCCTCAATCGCTCGGGTATGAGCGATGCTACCTTTCGACAATGTTGGCTGGAATTATGAATCATGATTGTACAAAGCGTCGAGAAGGTAGCAGTCGACTGACAGAGGAATCTTCCGGTTGGCGGCCATAGTCCCTGATGCTCCCTTATTAACGATCTGACGTGAGTGCAATGACCCTCGATAAGTGACTCAGCAAATGGGAAGTGAGATTCAGACAATTGCGCCACCTATCTCTTACCTTTGTACACCGCCAGGTGCGTTGGTAGTGGTTCTGGGGATGCATTCCCCTCGGAATCTTAGAGAATAGTGTAAAGTTGTTTTTAAAAATGAGAGTACCGTTTTAATTAAACTCCAATAACCAGCGAGTGTCTAAGGACTTCCAGAACAGCAGTGGGATACTCAACTGGCTATCATGCATTATACACCCTGCCAACATATAATTATGGTAAGTAGTACCATTTCATTTAATACACGGATAATCCCTCTAATTGTCAACCGTGACATCTTAAAACACAGCACTACTTTGTATTAGTTCAAAGTCCCGCAGTGTTTCTCTTTCTTTTGCAAATTTCTAGGCTTACATTTCAACAGAAAAATACCTAGGACCATGTAGGACTTAATTTCTACTGCCTAACTTTCAAATTCTTCTGGGGACGTCATGTGTGTGTGATTTCCATCTCATTTCAATAGAGCATGTTTGGGCTCTGACAAGTTGGCATTTCTGATCGCCCCTGGATAATGCCGATCCAGCTTCCCATTCGAGAATGTAATGCAAGGAACGTCGCAGGAGGACGTTTGCCAACTCTATTAGTCCTGCCGAATAACAGCTTATATCAGAGCCAAAGGTAAGCCGTCTTATTACTGATTTTTTTTATCTTGTAACTATACATCTTGAATAACTTATTCAGTTTCTATTATACAATTAGTGTACAAAAAGTTTATAAAATGGGAGGAAAATATTAATTAATTAAATTTAAAATAAGTAAATAATTTATCCATGATCTAAACTCGTAGAAAACGAGCCAAATTCTGTTCCGTCATTATGTTTCCATTGAATGTATCTTATCAAATAACGCCAATATTTATGGTGGCGACAACTCGAAAAAGCAATCGCCAGCCCATGGTCCCTACAACCGATAAGAACTGCATATTAGATTTTGATAAAATGCAAAGTATGATACATTTAATCTGCCAAATGACAGTAATTTTTTCTGACTTCGATTATTTATGACAACCCAACAGCAATTGCGTATTCTATGGTAGGTCCTCGATTGGTGCCTTTAGCCAAGGCTTGTGGATTATGTACGTTCTATAATAAGTAGTACAAAACTATTTAAAATTTCAGTCCTCAGTAAAAAGTAAAAAAGACATAAAAGTTACAAAAAAACCCCTTTTATATATGAATTGAAAATTAAAATTAATTATTTTAACTTAGTTTATTTGTTAAGTGAAATTAGTATTGTTATTTGAGTACTTCGGTATTAGCGTCACCGCAGCCAAATTGGCTGCACGGTAACACTGCGCCATTTTCCACCAAAATCTAATTAGTTTTTCTCATATAAAACACGTTAAAATCTTTGTTCTTTTAATATCAAGGCGTGATTGACGAGGCGCCAATTTTGTTGTGGTGACGCTAATACGTAAGCACTGCTATTTGGTGGTTACATATTATACCGTTGATCAATTTCGTCAAATCAAAAGACGCCACCAAATTCCACGATATGTAGCTAAAAGTGGAAAACCGTTCCCTCGCATATTGGAGTCCAATAACAACAACTATGACAGCATTTGGTGACATTTTATAAATTGGTGATTTTTTTATTCGGTGAAATTTTTTTATTTAATACAACAAATATTAAAAACTTCAAATATGAAATGAGGGCTCCGTTATATTTCACCCTTGGAGACGAAAAGAGTGCCAAATTTAGTTAAGTTATTCATAGTAAGTGCTTCTCTTCTGCAGTGCGTTTCAAAAACGCGGTGATATGATCATAACTATTTAGTCTTAGCAGTCTTAGATTTTATAAAGTATGTGGTATATTATCATTTGAACACTAAAGGGAGAACAAAAAATTTAAATTCCCTCCCGATTGTGATAAAATTTAGTTCGGTATAATCCTAGTTTAGTTCACATCTTTAGCGATAGAGAGAGAAAAAATAGTATCAAATTGCACCAAAAGCTCGCTTTTCTGTATTGGACTTCTATTCAAAATTGTTTTATATTCACCAAATTGGCAATAAGGGTATGCACTAAAATAGGAGCCAACCGCTTAGTTTTTCGTTTTAATGCAAAGCATTAATACTTACATTTTAACCACATTGTGAAATTATTCATTTTCACTCTTTTCTTCTTAAAAAAATAAACAGTAAGGAATCAAAGGTACAGAATTCTAATATAAAATGCTACAGAGAATATCATGTAATAAATGCGAATATCTTTAAGATTCGTTTATAATTTACAACAAAGAAAAAAAAGCACTTCAAAAGATAAATAATATCTCCAAGTAAATATTTTGTTGCCAGAATGCTGATGCTAATTTTTAATCCAGGTCTAAAAAATTATTAATGGAATTGAAATTAATTTCAATGTGCTGTTAATGCTTAACTTTGAATTGAATCCTTTTTAAATTGAATCTAAGTTTTTGAAAACATCTCTAATTAATAATTATGGCTCTAGCAAATAAGCAAATGTAATATTTACAGCTTAATACTTATGAAATTCATGCATTTTCACATTTATAATGATTTGAGCAGCAAAAAGTTTTTTTCAAAACTCATCATTTGTGATTGTGGATAAAAATTACGAAGAACATTGGCTGTATTAAGTAGAAAGTGAGTAAGGTATAAATAAGTAAATGAAAAACATTTCAATATATCACATTCCAGGGATGGTAAACCAATGGCACGCGTGCCATTGATGGCACGCAGCAGAATATTTTGGACATGCCACCGATCAAAAACGATTTGCATTTTCGCTGAAAATAACAAAGTTCACTATGAAGTACTATGAACAAACGCGAGTGATCAGTCGCGGTGTGACGCCGTCGGGGTACAGACTCGTTTGTTATGTATTGCGTAGTTATCAGCGATGCACGTTAAATCTGTCGTGAGCTGAAATGTCCTCCCATTGGTGTGATGTGGTAGTTAGGATAGGGGGTGCCAGCTCAGGTGTCATCCACGTCACTTGACCATGGCTCAAAATTACGTGGTCCGTCGCCAAAAACCCTCGTGTAGCTGAACAGTGCGACGTTAATATTCAATCAATCAATCTTGCGTAGTTACGTCGTGTATTACAATTGCTAATGATGCAAAGTTTATTTAAGCATAGTGGGTGTGGGCATGTAACTACTTCTAGATATATTCAAGTTGTTTAAAAAATATATTCTAATGTTTACATTAGCGATTCAGCTTGTATGAATCTTTTATCTATGTTCTACTTCTTATATGATAAGATTAATTCCTCAAATGATTCTCGCGACTTCAATTTTAAAATTCTTAATGACTTGAGACAAAAGCGAAAGAGCAGACACGATACAGACAGAGCTCAAGTACTCAATTTCCAAAAAAAGCAACAAAAAAAAATTATAAATATATGTGCATATTCCCGCAGTCATGCGAAGTCAGTAAAGTATTTTTTTTGGGGGGGGGAGTTCAAGTGAGAGCACATAGAATAGTCAGTTTCGTCGATAAAACTGTATTTGAAAGTTTATATGCATTAAATGCTCCAGATATGGTAGGCAAAAAAGTGGCTTCATTTCTTTATTTAAAACAGACGTAGAACATTCGATTCTTAAATGCTACTGCATTTTTTACCAACAAGCCTTGTGTGCAAATAGTGGTTCAACATCTCTTGATAACGTAATAACGTAAGTCACATAAATAGTCAACCTCATATCGTCGCAGGCTTTAAATAAGCTAAGGTTTGATGCTTTGTTGGATGAAGTCAATTCGGTGTATAATGGCTTATACTAATGTATAATAATGTTCGCTGTTTGAGCCGCGGGAACGTACTTCAAAGATTTGTTGATTGCTTGGAAGAAATCAGACTGTTTCTGCTAAATAAGAGCAAAATTGAACAATACCCACAGTTGGTGGATATTATGTGGCTTTCAATCAAAACTGATGGTTTTTACAGACATATGCCAACATTTCAATGAATTGAACGTAAGGCTTCAAGGCACGAATAGAACAGTTATCGTCATGATGGATCTCATTCGCGCTTTTGAATCTAAACTGTATGTTTTGATATGAGTACATGTACTTCCCAAACTTGAAAAAGAATATGAAAGATTTAGATTTCCGTGACAAGCGAGATGAAGAAACAATTATTGATGAATTTATTTCTATAACAGATTCTTTAATCAAAGAATTTTCAGCGTGGTTTTCTCAGTTCAAGAAATTATAGAAAACGTTCGCATTTATTATGTACCCTGATGTGATTTCATTTGATAAACTGAACTTGTCCCAATTCGATTGGTTAGAAATTGAAAAATTTGAAATGCAACTCTCTCTCTCTAATTCGTGTGATTTCCAGTCTAGTTCTCTCTCTCTCTCTCTCTCTCAATACGGACTCTAAAATTTATTGAAACAAGAAAAAAGTTGGGATATATTGAAGAAGAAAGATTAACAAACAATATAAGCAAAAAGGCCACTAACGAAGTTTTGGAAACATGGAATTCAATTCTAGACGCATTTAACTGCTTGAAGAAGCTGGCTCGTGCTATTTTAACCATATTTTCATCTACCTATGCCTGTGAATCATTATTTTCAGAGATGAATAACTTCAAAGACTCGCTTAGAAACTGTTTAGCAGACGACTTCAATTCAGCATGCATTCTGCTAAAAGTAACATCTTACAATCCTTATATAAGTTATTTGTCATCTAATTTACTACAACAGAAGTCACACTAATGTTTCTTTAATTTAAATTACATGTATAACTAAAACATTTACTATTATACAGTGCAAAATGTCTTTTTTCGTATTAAATAAAGAGTTTTGATTTGTTAGTATTTAGTTTTATCAGTTTCCCAATAATCATAAGTCGAAATTATTTGATGGCGCGTCTATAACTTATTAAACATTTCTTAGGAAAAAATGGCACGTTGATTCCAAAAGGTTCGCCTCCCCTGTCATATTCATTTAATTACGAAAGGACTGTGCCAGGGATGACGAACTAGTGGCACGCGTGTCATTGATGGCACGCAACGCAATATTTTGGGCACGCCACCGATGAAAACGGTTTGCATTTTAACTCAAAACAACAAAGTTCAATATGAAGTATTACGAGAAACATGAGTGATGGGTCGCAGTTTTCAGGGAGATTTTCTCAGTTCAAAGAATTTTCGGAAACGCTCAAGTTTTTTTATGTACTTTGATGTGACTTCATTTAATAAACTGAATTTGTCTCAATCCTATTCGTTGTAAAGTGAAAAAATTTGAAATACAACTGTGATTGATTTCCAGTCTAGTTCAATATGGATTCAAAAAGTTTTGTTGAAAAAAGGAGAAAGTTGGCATTGATTCAAACAGAAAGATTAACAAGCAATGTAAGTAAAACTGCTAGTAATGAAATTTTGGAAACATGGAGTTAGATTGCACATACATTTAGCTGTTTGAAAAACTGGCTCGTGCTATTTTAACCATATTTTCATCTACTTATGCCTGCGAGTCATTATTTTCAGAGATGAATAACATTAACGACTCACTTAGAAACTGTTAGGAAGATGACTCCAATTCAGCTTGCATTCTGGTAAAAGTAGCATTTTACAATCCTAATAAAAGTTATTTTTCATCTAATCTACCACAACAGAGTTCACACAAATGTACTTGACTTTGAATTACACATATAAATAAAACATTTACTACTATACTGTGAAAAATGTATCTTTTTCGTTGTAATTAAAGAGTTTTGAGTTGTTAGTATTTAGTTTTATTATTTTCTCAATAATCACTAGTCAAAATTATTTGACGGCACGTCTACACCTCCTTGAGCGTTTCTTAAGAAAAAATGGCACGTTCATCCAAAAAGATTCGCCACCCCTGGACTATGCTATGTTAAGAGTTATAGTAGGTATTTTGAAAAATGGCGCGAGACAAAAAGTGCGTCATTTACTTAATGAGAACAAACCTAATATTTTTAGGGTACGAACTCGAATAACCATGGGATGCAACAATATTGTAGAGAGAAAGAACCTGAAAAATAATTCAAATTATTTTCATTTTTGTATAAATACGGATGGTACCAACTTTTCGAACATAATGATAGATGATTAAGGTATTTCAAAAAATCATAATTAGTAAATTAAAATACAGTAAAACTCGTGTTTTTATGTTGTAGATAAGAACCGCATAAAAGAAACAGCACAAAAAATACTTCAAAATTTCATAAATATTTACATATAATAAACAACTTTTTCGACATATTGTGGAATTATTTTTTATGCAGCGAAGAGGGAGGGCATAAAAAAGTCGCACTTTGAAATTACATCAATTTACGAAATACATGAGAAAATTCTTCCAAACAAAGTAAATAATTAAATTAGGCATTGAAACATTTTCAAAAGATTTAATTTCTCATTGTATACATGGAGTTTTCAAAACACACATACATAATTCACTATTACTCGTCCTAATCCGAAACGCGCATTTTCCTGTGAAGAATTGGTTAAAAAAATCACTTTCGTCACTTGAAGATACAATTTCAATTGATTTATTTTTTGGCATCATAAAGTCAGCGATAAGTTTTTACAAGACGGTCGGTTAGTCAGTTGCTTGCGAAAGTCACGATAACCAGATATGTATGATCGAAGCTCTTTTTGGAATTTCCAACTGCTTTTGGAATTGATATCTATTTTAAGAAAATGCCTTTCCGATTTGTTGGAAAGCTGGATCCTTGCATAAATTTTATCCGCTGTTATAGAATCCTGTTGTTCTTGTCATTCTTCATAATATATCAAATTATTGATAATGTTACTGCCATAGACCTCATTCAAGATCGTGCTGCTAGCGCGTCAGGAGAAAGCAATTGAACGTGCATTATCGGAAGACAAAGGAACAGAGCTTCTTGAATAGTATATACAATGAAATACGTTTAACGCGAAAACACTTAAGACGAAATCTCGGTTAATACGAAATAATACAATCGTCTGGACAAACTATGTTTTTGTATGCATTTTTTCCCTTTAACACGAAGCGAAAATCGCTTAACACGAAAAGATTTCCCTTCTGGAAAATCTGTTTGGGAAAGTATCTGTATATTGGATTAGCCTACTGCATCATAGAAAGAATTCATAGCATCATATGATGATAAATGTGTTAGTGATAATGCCTCCAATTTTGGCAGACAAAAACATTTTGGAATTTATTCAAAGCTCAAAGAAATATCGTTGATAGAGATTTCAACGACAAAAACGAAAGGAATAATTTAGCTCCTGTTCCCACGTCATCGAAATGAGGAACATCATGAAAATTAAGCGTAGTTATTCAGACCCACATTCCAATGATGATATGAATAACAAAGTGGATGACATTGAAAAATTTGTTGACAACTTGATGCAAAGAGAGTATCAGATTATTTCCCAAAAACTATAAGTGCTTTGCTTTTCAAAAAAATTTGAAAATTTTGTATAAAATTTCATTAGGTTCTTGTGAATGTTTTCGTTTCATTGAATTTTTTTAAATACATGCGTATGTGCATACCTATGTAAATAAAATGCACTCTAATAAGCTTGATTTCGTCGAATATATGTTTTTTTTTTTTTTTTTTTTGCAATAACCTTTTAACACGAAACACGAAAATAAATATTTCAGCCCCCTCCGCTTCGTGTTAAACGATTTTCACTGTATGTACATTGATGGAAAACGTTATAGTGCCAACCCGCGCCGTTGAAAAAAGATTGCACAAAACAAATCGCACAAAAATAAGATCTCATAAAAAAGAACCACACACAAACAAGTTTTACTGTTTATAAATTAAGAGTAGATTTTAATTGAATGCTTTTAGTAATATTTATAAGTTAGTACACAATTCTTTTTTTTTTCAAATATGTTTAACTGTGTGATTACAGTCTCTAATAATTTTGATTAATGTATGCATTTTCTCCTGAACTCTTGCCTTGACAATTAAAGAAATATTATTCATTTGCCCTTTCGTAATGCACGCATGATTTGTGAAAAACTTCGAGAGATTTTCATGGTTAATCAATAATATTTGACACAAATTATAAGGTTATTTAATTCCGTGATTGATTACACATTTAGAGTGCTTTGATTTCTTATCAACATAACACTTGTTTTTATGAAATGTATCCATCATTTTTACCCCAATCTTTACACTTTGAGACGAGGTATTTTCTAATCAAATGCCATTAATCGGTTATCGCATAGAATTAATATCAATACTTCTATTAAAAGAAAGTCAGACACATGTTATTCTTATTTTTGTTTCAAGCATCTTATAAAAAAGCCTTTTTTTTTTTTTTCCCCTATTGTTCTTTTATCAGCTAGGAAACACCGATAATACTCAATCAAGAAGTCAAAAAACACTAAAAATAACATTAACATATTTTCATCTATAATTTAAAAAAAAATTATTTTCGATTTTATTATGTTAATTTTTGAAACCAAATCACAAATGCAGAAAATAAAGATACAGAATTATTATAAGTAAACATATTCGAATACATTACACATTTTAGGAATAAAACCAAGCAGATTATTTTAAGAGATATTTTTAATTAAATTAATACTAATCAAGACACCATTTTCTAAGTTAATTACCAAATAGGAAGATTGAAGAACTACTTACGTAATATATCAACACGATTTGTTTTTATATTTGTATATTGAAAATAAATAAATAAATTATAGTGAATACTTGAAGCAAAAGATTTGAATTCGTGCTTCTATCATATAGAGTACATTGTCAACATATAGCGTAAGTGTGCATATAGGTAGGGAAACGAATTCTCGATTACAACTATAATACTTTCAATTATTATTAGATTCACTATTGTTGCCATCGTAGCCCAGTGGCTGGATGGGGGGGGCAGAAGTTTCCCATCGATATTTACTTACCATGGTCATATATAGGGTTAAATAAAAAAGAATATTGAGTCTAAGAATCGAACGTGTTGCATTAATACCTGTAGAACATGAATTAGAACTTAGACAAAATTGTTATACTTTAAGATCTATGTCAGGGGTGGGCAGACTTTTCCAGGGTACGGGCAATTTCTAATTTTTTCAAGGAGTTGCAGTCCACCAAATGGCGTAGATCTGGTGAGGTAATTAAAAGATCTACATTATTTATTATAACTTGATAATAACTCTAACGTTATGTAACTAAAATATAAGAACTCACACCTTTAAAACAGCACTTAAAGCAATACTCAAGTATATAATAATAGTATATAATAATAATCAAATATATAATAATAATATCCGCAAATATAAAAATATCAAATGATGCATTAATTATCAAACAATTCAAAATATATTAAAAAGAAAACTTTTTAGTCTTAAGTTAGTTCTCGTAGTTATGGTCAGTAGAAAAGACCTATAGTCTGTATACTCTCCGCTAATCTTAATTATTTCGGTGCATAATTACTAACTGCTAATTTTCAGGCGGTCACTCCAAAATGTCTCGGCAGTTCATCGTTCGACTTATTGCCCTCCCTTGATCTATGTTGTATTCAAAGCAAAATTTTGCTCTAATTAAAATAACTAAACACAATGAATCCCCAATGTATTTCCTGGAAATAATTTAATTCCATTAAAATTTCAAAGAATAAACTTTCTAGGAAGGATGGCTATTTAACATACAAAAATTTGTTTTAAACAATCAATATAGAGTTTCAAGGACAAATCGTTATCAAAAATTTTTTAAAGAAAAAGATAAAAATTCAAAATTTTTTGAAATAATCTTTCTTACTCAAAATTGGGCGCAGACGGAGGTAAATCAATATTCAGCCTCCTATCAGGAGTTTACGAGATCTGGAATCGATCAAAAATGGAATCATAAAAATTTTACATCAAAATATATTAATATTCAACGAATATAACATGAAATATGGATAACACTTATTTTTTTATTTCTGGTCAAGCAATCTGTATTTACACACACACACAGATCGTTGTTTAAGATATTACTTCCTATATGTTTATCTGCATAATGCTATAAAGTACAACACATCTCATTTCTTTATACAAATTCATGCCCAAGCTTATTGAAAGTTTCTGAAAATCAAAAACAGTATAATTAAAGGGTTATTTGTTACAACCATAAGCAAATCTACATTAAAGGGGAATGATATCTTTTCTTTACAGAAAAATAAATCTGAATTTATGTTCTATTTCTCAATATAAAGTGAAAGTAGGTTTGAATTCAAAATGAGGATTAAATATGAGATAAGTATATATAAATTAATATTCTTTTAAATAATTAATTATAATCGGAGTCACATGCTTATAAAGTCATTGACAACGAAGTTTTCATTAAAGACAAAGAAAAAGAGCAAGTTAATGTATTTACCTCAAGAGCTAAAAAATGTAATAGCAATTACAGATAATGTCACAATATCCTTATTACCTTATCATATTATTGTATTTTCTGTTAATTTCGCTTAACTAAAAAAACAGTTTAATCTTTTAACTGTCATGCCCAAGATTATCTCGGAGCAAATGTTAGTACCGAGATTACCTCGAGCACAGTCCTTGTGCTCCAAAATATTACACCCGAGTATTACACGGGTTAACTTTTATTTTGAGTGCATCTTATTGTTATATATGAATACATATCGGGAGAAGTTTACTTGACTTCATCTCTTTATCAAACCCAAATCTATATCAGGTAAAATTAATTTAGGCACAAAACTACACAAAACTGAATAACTGAACTGCTATTAGGTTTTCATCTTCATTTATTTATTATTATTATAAATAATGCTCCACTAGAAACGAACTTTAATAATGCCCTGCTGCATGCAGCCACCTCCAACGAATATGCGGTTGCTACAAAACCTTAAAAAAATATTTATGCATGTTGCTTAAAATATCAATTTTTAAACACTAAGTGTATTTTATTTTGTGCTAAACTTTTGATTTTTGCTATAAATAAAATTCGTCAATTTAGGTGCCCAAATAATCAAAATAAGGGTTAAAAAAAGGAAGTTGTCAGGGAAAAAAACATTTTGTTTCCCAAATATACAAAAAAAAACTTGAATATTTTTACCTGCAATAAAATTTCCTTTCAAATGCTGTATTGTTCTCACAGATTCATTTTACTATCCTGAAATTATTCATATTCTTCAACTAAGTAATTAATTATAAAATCTTTTAAACAGAAACCGAGAAAAAATAGACAGACTAATAAAATTTCAATATGGCGTAATAATCTTCATTACATTGAGCCCCTTCCATTTCTTCCTTCTTTCCAAAAGCAAAAGATAATACATCGATTTAGTAGAATGGCACACTGTATTATACACTCGTCTTTCCCTTTTTACTAGAATGTGCGTGTATTAGAATGTTCAATAAATCTTCAAAGGGAAAAAAAACTCATCAAATGGCATGATGACAAATTTCACATTAGCATTCCATAAAAACGTTTTTACTTCCCCCTATCAGTAAATGAACACGTTCATACAGGAGGTAAAACCATGGCTCTCTCGTTTTGTTCAAGCTCGTTTTCTCATTTTTGTTAGGTTTAATCTTAAATACTTTTTTAAATAAAAATATATCTTTGTATAATTTTTATGATAACTCCTAAGGTGCGAAACATTTTTGAGCATTATTTTTAACTAGAAGGAATTCAAATCAACAACTTTTAACATTTTTATATGAAATTAATTCTCTTCGATACGCACCTTCATTTTCTTCCTTATATTTCAATAAGATATTTTAAACAACTGAATTCGTTCCATTAGAACTCGGCTGGCGTGTCATGAGTTCGATCCCAGTACCACTAAAAACCCACCGTATAGGGAAGCGATGCACGTTAAATCTGTCGAGAGCTCAAACGTCCTCCCGTTGTTGTGGTGTGGTAGTTAGGAGAGTGGGTGCCAGCTCAGGTGTCATCCTCGTCACTTAATCATGGTTCAAAATTACGAGGTCCGTCACCAAAACCCCTCTTGTAGCTGAACATTGCGATGTTAATATTCACTCACTCACTCCATTAGAACTCAGACAGCCATTTAAAAAACCAAAACTAAATTCATTTGCAATTTCCTGTATATTTAATTTTAAGTGTTCATAATGAAGCGATTGGTCCTTCTTGTAATAAAGTATCAGTTAAGTATCAATATCAGCATTAATACACCACATGAAATAAAAGCAGCAGATAGATGAGCATGGCAGTGACACACTTTTCATATAAACGAGGAAAAAGTAATTATCTTTAGTCACTTATTAAGGAAATTCTCTGCAAATAAAACCTCTTGTTACCTTTATATTAAACCTTGGAATTTTCTACCCAAAGAAAGTGTAAGATGAATTATAAAGTCATATTGCAGTTAATGACGTCTCGAGTTCCCTTAATTGCATAGGGAGGAGATAAATGCGTAAGGCAAATGATGCCTAACTCTTTTTTTTTGTTTAAATCTAACCTTTGGGATTATGTGATTCACACAGTTTCAGTCACTAATTAATAAGATCAAAATTCAAAACATAAATAAGTTTTAATCATTAAACAGGTGATGTATTATAATCATAAAGGTTCGAGTTCCTAAATTGTAAGAATACAGACTTTTGACGAACACACACAAGTAATATAAAAAAAATTTAAGTCAATTCCTACTTAGATTAACAAACAAAATTTTTATTTTAGCTACTTTTTATTAAATAGTTACAATTAATATAAATATGTATATACATAGGAGAGAATCACAACATTAAGTGGTAATTAATTTTTATTAATTATCATTAAAGTATCGTATTGCCATCCCAAACAATCGTGTACATAAAATTTCAGTTCAACTGAATGCTTTAAAACGTGAGAAAAAAAACTTTTCAAGTTTTGACACAAGTCGCTAAGTTGTTAAAAATGATGCCAACGTGGCTGTATTTATAATTCTTTAAATAATTAGTTTTAATCAATTAATTTTTATTAATTATAATTAAATTATTGTATTGTCATCCAAATTAGTCATGTATATAAAATTTCAGCTCAATTGAGAGCGCTTTAAAATGTATTTTATTAACGATTGAAAATTCCACCAAGTTAAATAAATAAATATATAGAGTGTGAGTTAATAGCAGGAATTGAAAAATAGGGACTCATAGCAAGAAATTTCCGTCTTGTATTTGGGGGGAGTGTTATATTGTAGATATATAGACAATGTAACGTATCCCAATACCAAATATAGGAAAGTGTTCAACAAACAACGTTGTTTAAGCCTATATTAACTATTGAACAACATGATTTGAGTAACTTGAAGAGAATAAGGGAAATGAAAACATTGTAAACTTTGTCATTTTACAAAATGCTCTAATATTTGTATGTCACAAATACAATTTTCTTGTTATTTTTATAACTTTAAATTAAGAAAATATCCTGTTCTTCCAAAAATGCGAGAGTGTTAAGCTCAGTATTCATTAAAAAAAAAAAAAAACGTCAGTACTCTGCCATTCAAAAAAGTTTTCTCTCTCACTAGGTAGTCTTCTATTCATTTTGCTATTCATTCTATTCTATTTGCTATCACTTCTTCTATATGTTCATTGCTCCAAGTTTATTTTTCCAATTCCCGTTCATTTTAATCTATTCAATACTCCTTGTTCTACTTCAACTTTCTGTTCATTCACACAGGCACTGATTATTTTTTCAATTACACCGTACGCTAATTACTATTTTAAAAGTTTTCCTATTTTACTCTGGTGTCATACTTTAAAACTAGAATAAAGTTTTTAAATCTATTGTTTTACTGCTGCTAATCCTCCGAAGACTAAGTCAGACAATAACGAGCACAAGAAGGGAATTCGTTACGATATCTTTCCTAGAGAGATCCATACCATTTAAGATATGCTCGAAAGAAGCCTGGTGAACCTAGGGCCATTTTAACTTCCCCAACCCCCTAGGCACTTCAAACTGTTACGCCACCTCCCACCACACACTCTTTTCAGAGCACCCCTCCTTTAGATCTAATCTTGTCAATTTTGTTTCGGAAAGGGTTTTCTCTCAACTCTCTTACTCTTTTCCCTTTCTATGTTTTGGAGAGTCTTTTTCCATTAATTCCCTACCTATGGGTCAACCGTGTCCTGAACTGGCAACCGTAAGGTTAGGATTGTGGTAGGATTTGACTCTCTTGTTCGTTTCTTACCTTACTGCATCGCGTACCACCCACCCTTTTGCAAATTAGTGCAAAATATTAAAATCGTTTGCAATTACAGTATACATTATTGTATATGAACTGTTTTCAACTTGTTAATTATCATCTTTCTCGTCTCTTAAAAATTTACTATCTTTTACTTTTAGACATCCTTATTTTTTGTTGAGTCTAGTCATTGTACTAGTACAACAAAGTTTTCTTCTAGCTTTGATCATTGCAAAATCATTAATGACATCATTGTAACCAATTTCCATTGCAATATCGTTTTAAGGGCATAGCAACATCAAACTGTTAAGCTTTTCATTTTCCATAGTAGATCCTATTTCAACATTTAAGAAATATTTCTCTCATGACTCGATAGGTGGTGGTACGTTCACTGTAATTTTAATTCTTCTCCCTTCTTGCGCCCCAAATCTTTGCTACCCAAGACACGTGAATGTCGTGCCTAAGGGGAAAACTTACACTCTAGGTCCTGAGTGAACCTTCCACTCTTAACACAAGTGACGAAGTTCTTCACGTACTCTGAGAACGAGAGTAACTTGATATGACCTCTGGTACGATATTTGACTGCAGTCTGAAAGCTTTTGTCCCATTCCAGGGGTGGATCCAAATCCAATTTATTTCTCAAATACCAATGATATGTGAGAAAATACCACTGTACCATATTTTGCCAATTTTTTAACGATTATAAACCCTGAAAGTTGAGAATAGAGGAGAGGAATGATTTTAAATATTACAAACCTCCTTTGCTATTTTCCCCATATTTTATTGCAAAAATGCTTACTATGAGATAGAATCGTCTGATTGATTGATTGAAGATTAACGTCGCACTGTTCAGCTACACGAGGGCTTTTGGCGACGGACCACGTAATTTTGAACCATGGTCAAGTGACGTGGACGACACCTGAGCTGGCACCCCCTCTCCTAACTACCACACCACACCAACGGGAGGACGTTTCAGCTCTCGACATATTTAACGTGCATCGCTGCCCTACACGGCAGGTCTTTAGTGGTACTGGGCTCGAACTCGTGACAAGGCAAGCCACGATCCGATACCTATATCACTCGGCTACCACGGTCATGGAATCGTCTGAAAATATATATCATGGTGCAGACATGTAAGTTTTAGTTTGTCAAGCATAAAGAAACTGGTTTTGTCGCCAAAGAAAAACCCAATTGTCAAACTGTTGGGAGTATTAAGAAGAATCCAAAGATATCGCCATAGTTCTTGATTAGAGTTGTTTCAAACCCACATCTCTACTACTATTAATTCACTTCTAAAAACTGAGAAGTCTGAATTCCTTTGCTTAAGAATTGATTTTTCCTGTAAGTGGGATATCAATATAGATATCTTTATCTGCTTGGTCAGATATTTTAGTGCCACCAGCACAAATCTATAAATTGCATTATTAAAGATGTTGCATAAAGATATGACCTTCAATGATAATTGTCTAAGAGGACATAATCTTTCTTAATGATAGAAGAAGGAAGATTATAGGGAAAATGTAGATCTTGTAGAGCAGAGGTCGCCTAAGTAGTGGTCCGCGAGAGAATTTCGCTAGTTCCCAGAAAAATACACCTACTCATCACGTTAAGTTATGTTTTAAGAGATGCATTGAAACATAATTCAGTTTATAACAATACGTGAAAAGTTATAAAAATGCTACTTCATAGAATAACGCCACATTCATAGAATATATTTAACACTTAAAAAATTCCTATTAATGGTCCACGGAATTTTAAATTATGAATTTACGGGTCCGTGAGGTCAAAAAGTTTGGCGACCGCTGATTGTAGAGTACCTCCGAAGAATTCAAGCTACATTGTAGTGAGTAAGAAGGCTGTACATCACCAGTACGTAAGTTCTGGAATTCCATTTATCTGAAAAAAGGCTATTTTTCTTTAATTTTAGACTATTTCTCTATTTCTTTAGGTTGATAAAAGTTTTGTTTTGTTGACTAAAACTAGAGAGTTTATTATAATATATTTGACCTCTTCAGCCTGTCTTTGACATTGAAAAGTTTGCAAATCTGCCTGAAAAGGAACAATTTCCAAACGACAGCTGTTCTTCAATTCAGTAATGATACGAAGAATACTTAATTGGTCTTGCTGTAGTTTTTTAAGGTTGGAATCATACAACAATAGATTGGGAAACTGTCCGAAAATTGACCTAATAAGCATCAAGCAGATATGGTTCTTTACCGTGGTTTCAGTGGCGTAACGAAGAATATTAAGTCCCCACCCCTACAAAGTTAGATTATGTGCCCCAAGCCGGAGCTTACAAAGGGCTTACTTAGCGTCAGTCAGACTTGCCCCCCAATATGCGGGGGTATGTGTTACGCCACTGCGTTGTTTAAATATTGTAAGATCCCCTCTTGTGTTGCTTTGAAAAAAACTTTAATAAACAATGAGTCAATCTTCAAATAATTTTATTTTGAATACGTAAATAGGTAAAAAATATACATTTTGAGATATTCTCAAAGATGCTTTTTTTTTCTTGTCTGAAAATTAAATTTAAAAAAAAACCTGAATTTCTGGTTTACATTAATTTAATGCAAATGAGATTTTTTAAAATAAATTCGATTTGATTTTTTTTTCTTAGATGTTTCAATACAGGGCAGTCAATTGTGTAAATGTAATAATACTGAAGTGTTAAGTTCTTCTGAAAATATTTGAGACTTTTTCAGAAGAATATAATAAACCGATTACAAGGCAATTTTTTTTAAAAAAAATAATAACGAATAAGTGAGAATAATTTATTAAAAACAAAAAAACAGGAATTGGCTTCCACACACAAAAAGAATATTTTGCGAATTACAAGTAGAACTATTACTCTATTCAATACAATTAAAAAGAAGAAAATGATCCCTGTTTATGTATATAATATATATATATATATATATATATATATATATATATATATATATATATCGGCTTTTTCTTCCTTTAATCCATTGATATTTTCAAAATAAACCAATATTGCTAATATAAGTTAGTATTTTAAAACTCACTTGTGCTTAAATCCATGTTCATTTGACCCAAATTAGCTTTTGAATTTAATATGCTTGGTGCATTGGTGTACAGAATATTTAAACAAGAGCTTCCTGATACGCTTGAAAGCTTCCCTCTTTCTTAAGAGGTTACAGAGAACACATCTTCCTTGAGTGCATTTGGGTTGCGTATATATATACATAATCAATTTTATATATATAAGCAACTTACTATCAAAACATCAATTTTTCCTCCTTTTGCATACGCAACTCTATCTAAAAATATTACCATTCACCTAATTAATTTCGATTCAGGAAATCTTATTCCAATACCTTTGAAAATCAGATTTGCCCTAAAAATTTATTTTAAAATTCTTAGAATACTTTGTCGTTGGCCATTTTTCTATTGATGAAATGAATCGGAAGATATCGTATATTTCCGAACATAAGCTTAAATAAATTTTTTGTTCTAAAATGCACAAGAAATTCGAAAACCTTACATAAACCGAATTGAAAAAACTTCGTAATTTTAGAACACGTCTCCGTGAGGTTAGCGCATTTTTTTTATCTATTCGTTTGTTATATTGTACATCAGAAAAAGTATTTATTAACATTGGAGAAAGGCATAGGTTATGCGATTAATTTATTCCTTGTGGCATTTTTCCTTTTGATAATTAAATGGAAGAGAGAAATTCGTATACGAGTGTGACTGATTTCAAAACTACACGTAAACGCGTTTAAAGGAAATTCTAATACTAAAGATTCTCTCTATTTCTTTGTAAATAAGAAACAAATTTAAGATTGGAGATAAAAAAGCTTGAATTAGGGAATATGCGAAAATAAAAAGTGTAGCACATGATTGGAGGAGTATGTTTATCATGTAATATATATTCAGACATTCAAAAGAGTAAATATGAACTTTACAAACCCTTCGAAAAATCGGATTCTGACACAAGCTATGAAGATTTATACGAGTTTTTAAAATAAAGATAGCATTCAAAACACCCAAATCAATTAAAATAGCTTGAAATAAAGCAAAATGAAAAGAAAAAAACTTTTCCCCCAAACTACGTTTTCTCTGGTTATTGACGGATCCGTATATAAACCAACCTTATACTTAAGCTTAAAAAAGTTCCGAAAAATCTCGGTTTAAGCACGGAAATATTCGGTGCTTGATTTTGTTGAGCTTGATTGTGATCTTAATGTGTTTTTTTTTGCTTGCATTTTTTACTTTATTTCGGGTTTTTTTTAAAAAAAAAACTCTGCTTAGTATATCAATAGCTTAATATAGCCCCCTCCCACACTCACGCACTTATAATTACGGAAAGTTTGGATCTTTTTCGCCTGTCTGCCGAAAAAGTAATATGGTTGGAAGAATAGTTCGAAGGTCAGGGAAGAATATACTGATTTCGTAATTGTAAAAGACTAGAAGTGACTAGCGCGGTAGACTTGGAGACAACTTACGTCGGCATATATCAATCTCACCAAATTTGGCGACAAAACATGTTTTTTGAAGAATTCAAAAGATACTAGAATGATTACTTTTCAAGAAAACCTTAGGAAATCGTAGAAGGTTATTTCCAGCCAATATGAGGACGATGCAGGAAACCAACATTGTAGTGAACATTTGACAGGGATTGTGCGTTTCGTTTGCCTCATACGAAATGGGCTCAATTCATATGACATCATAGTCACATGATAACGATAATGACATGATTTTTAGCCAATCAGTTCAAAAATTCACATGAAGTCATAGTCACACGATAAAAGCAATCATGTGTTTCCAGCTAATTAGTTCATGTACTTCGTTGGTGCCGATTTTCGATCTTTTCAGAAACTTGCTTTTAAAAAGTATAAATCTGTCTATAATAATGCACATAGGTAAGCAAAATACATTTTATTTAAAAGTACATGTATAAAACAAGATTTTTTTAAATTTTAAAATCTTTTGTAGTAATTTTGTTTATAACATGTGAACATCTTTACCCAATTACAAAATTTGAAATTTTATCTAAGTTTTACAAATAGAACAACAAATACAATTAGTTTGATGTCTGTTTTAAATTCAATGGAGAACACTTGTTTAGCTTTATCATGTGACCGCCATGAATCGAGCTCATTGTGAACATGAATTTTAACTCCTGTGTTTAATAATTGAGGGATTTTTTAATCGGTGCTGTTATAGATTTACAAGTGTATGATATTTGTGATTTATGTTAGAAGAAAATCTACTGTAATTTTTATGGAGTCCCAAAATAAAAGATGATTTACTTCTGAAGAATATACTTGTTCCGTGAATATCTCCTGCATTTAAAAGAGGATGTGAACATAGCTATAAATATAACTTTTTTATGCGAATTATAATGACATTAATCAGCGATTATTTACGCAGTGAGACTGAAGAATAAAACATCAAAAAGTCTGATAAACTTTAAACATTAAATTTATTTACATTAAAGCAAGCAGTTAAATGCCCAAACGTTAAACATATTAATCCAGAAGTCAATCATGCTAACATCTTAAGAAATAGTTATAATAATAATCATTCAGTCTCTTGAATAAGCAGATCACATGCATATCTTAAGGGAAGAACTGATGTCACAGGAGAAAAGAACTTGAAACAAAGCTTTATGTAAATTAGATGCGGCACGTTCAATGGCGGTATGATTAAATAGCATCACGATCTGCTATAATACTTCGCTTCACGGAAATTCCAGGTGAGATATGATATTGAGGTAAAGGAAGGCTAAAGGTTTATTTCCAACAATTTTAACATTCAAATTTTTTTTCAAATTTGAATACTAAACAAGTTTAAATAAGTAATATAAAATAAACTTATAAGTCAATTCCTGCTTAGATCAAAGAAAAATTTTATGTTAGCTACTTTTTATTAAATAGTTACAATTAATATAAATATGTATATACATAGGAAGAATCACAACATTAAATGATAATTAATTTTTATTAATTATCATTAAAGTTTCGTATTGTCATCCAAAACAATCGAGTATATAAAATTTCAGTTCAACTGAATGCTTTAAAACGTGAGAAAAAAACCTTTTCAAGTTTTGACACAAGTCGCCAAAATTGTCGCTTAGTCACCAACGTGGCTGTGTTTGCAATTCTTTAAATAATTAGTTTTAATCAATTAATCTTTATTAATTGTAATTAAATTGTTGTATTGACATCCAAAATAAAATCATGTATATAAAATTTCAGCTCAATTGAGCGCTTTAAAATGTATTTTATTAAGGATTAAAAATTTCACCAAGATAAATAAATAAATAAATATAGAGAGAGTGTGAGTTAATAGTAGGAATTGAAAAATATAGAGAAAAAAAACTTTATTAGGTTTTGCACAATGATTTAGACTGAGACATGCACAGAAGTCTTGCATCTTTTTGGGAGCTTTATGTATCTTAGAGCAAATATTCAGTTAAATAGTGTAGCCATTTAAACAGCACCTATTTATTTATCTACTACGAGGGTGGGTCAGGAAATAAGTTTCCCCTATCGACTGTGATCAGAGTTGTGTACCAAAGCAAAAACATAGAATGAGACATTAAAGATAAGACGTAACTTTATTTTTCCCCAAATGTACAAAGTACATGAGATATTTGTGATACCGCTTGATAAGCTTCAAAACACCCTCCAGGAAAAACCCAGGGCTTTGCATACGGAAGAAGCGTTTAAAGACTTGTTTCACTTCAGCATTGCTTCCAAAGCGCCTTCTGGCGAGATTCATCTTCAAAGCCGGAAGATGAATGTCACTTGGTGCGAGATCAGGACTGTATGGTGGAGGGGTAGGTGCTCCCTACCAAGAGTTGTAGTATGATTTTGCGTTGCCATCACCGAATGTGGTCTCGTATTGTCATCCAACAACAGAGCTCTAGATCAGAGAAGTCTAGGTCACTTTTTTCCGAATCTATCTGCTTGATCACGGTTGACCGCTACCCAATAGTGTATCGGTGTCTTGCTGTTTCGTCGTTCGCCCATAGCCGTTAAACGCTTTTTCTGTATGCAAAGCCCTGAGTTTTTCCTGGAGATCTTTTTGAAGCTTACCAAGCGGTATGACAAATGTCTCAATGTACTTGGCCCTTACGGGGGAAAATAAAGTTATGTCTTATCTTTAATGTCTCATTCTATGTTTTGACTTTCATGCACAATTCTGACCACAGTCGACAGGAGAAACTTATTTTCCGACTCACCCTCGTAGTTTTGCAACAGATACATTATACAAAAAGCTTCTTTTTCTTACACTGCATTCATTTACAGAGGTTTAGTAGACCTTTTTAAAATGACTTCAAAATAAATATTACCTATTGGATTAGATTCTTATATTCAGGAGGATATAAATTCTTCACACTTCGTGTTCCTTTCTTTTTTCAATAAATGCACGGCATATTTTTATATTAAATTTCAAATTCCTTTTCGTAAAGAAATACTTTTACAACTTAGCCCTTTTAATGAGACATTTCATCTAATTCATCTCCTTTGAGTTTTGATAAATATCCATGTGTGAGTTCTAATCGGTGATTTTCGAAGAAATTACCATATTTTATGCGGAAGACACAAAAATTCAAATTAAACTTGAATAGAAAAGTATTTTATAAATCCTGGTTTTTTGAAAAATAACAAAATGAAGCCAGTACATGAAATAAACATAAATGTAGTAAATATTTTTTTAAAGAAAAAGAGATATAAGATACAAATCATATAATTGCTACCGAATCTTAATGTAATTCGAAACTCGATTTATTGTTATAAATATCGTAATTATATTCCACAATTTTATTCTATAATATCTTCCATAAACGCAGTCCCCTCTCAAATAATATTCGAGATTTAATTTAATCTCAGAATTCTTTTCTGCATTTCATAAGCAGAAAAATTACGAAGAAAAACTAGTAGGTATTCTACCCTTCATGCACTCACAGTTTTTTTTCATATTCACTTAGAATCGATTGTGCAGAAGTAAATCATAAAAAAAATGACAGCCTCACAAACTTCACCAAGAATATTATTCATATCAGAAAAACATATTGCATAATTTTGTTTAATGAACGCAATACGGAAATAAAACAATAATGATCTTTATTTTATTAAAATAAAAATAGAGCATTATTTTCACGTTTGTGAAGGACACCTTGTCATATGAAAAGATAATCAGGCCTGCTGTTTAATGAAAGGAAGTAATTAAGCCCAGTTTGTCCTTGCGGAGATTTCTCCCTTTTCAACAACGGCACTAATTTGGAAAAGTTTGTGTGTTCCTAGGTTCATAACTTTTACCCATAATCTAATCTATCACAATTTACTTTCACAATTTATGGTTGTCAGCGTTGAAAGAAAATTTAGAATAGTCGAATCACTCAGTAATAATTTTTTAAAATATTTTGTTTCCTTACACAAAAAATATCGCTAGTGAATTAAAATTCAAATCGTTTGCGCTTAGAATGAGAATTCGAAACTATTTTTTCTAAATTTCATCGTTTTTTAAAACAATTTAAATCAGTACTATTTTAATACATTTAAGTATAAATCTGAATTTTACGATTTCTTATTTGAAAATATTTTGAAAATTGTCTTATATTTTAATCTATGTGCGTCGTCAAATAACAAATTTTATATAAGTCAAACTATACTATATTACAATTTTAACTTTTCGTTAAGACTTTTTTTATATACTATATGCGTGTTTGAATTCGAAATCTTTTTTTTTCACCAAAAACAATCTATAGTTTTAAAAGTATATACGAGAGTACGTTTGTAATTCGATATTTTATTATTACACAGTTTATTTCTCAAAATTTCTTCTTTTTTTATCTGATGCAAAATTTCGAAATTCTTTATTATTTAAAAAGAATTTCCTGTTAGCGATGTGTTGGAAGTTGTACGCGCAGATGAAAAAGAAATAAATTAGCCTAATTCAGACTTCATAATTTTTACATTCAAAATAATAAATGCAAGTTGAGCTTATCATGAAGTCATAAAAGTAAATAGAGCAGGAAAATCTGAAGGGAAAAAAAGGAGTTTTTAAAAACAGCTATATATATATATATATATATATATACTTTCCATTAAAAAAATAAGAAATTAATGACACACACATGTATTAAATTGCATGTTATTATAAAATAGGTAAAATAGCGCTTTCCCATTCTAAAATTGAATTAGGTATCTACCTTTATGAGACCATTTCTGAGGTGAGAGATATATGAATGATTTCTGTAAGCAAATTGATAATTTATTCTTCAATTTTTAAGCAAGAATTTAAATCATTTTGAAGCATATACAGTGGTACAAACAATTGAGGATACACCTTACTTTTACTTGATAAATCCAACTTTCAATCGAAATAACACATTAACTAGAAGTGCAAACGTGTTTTTAATTTCACACGTAACAAAAGGGTTAATTTACAGTAAAAATAACGAAAATCAACAAAAAAATATCTAAAGTTAAAAATTTCACAAATATTTGAAGTAAACATAGGTAGAACTTTACCTCAAAAAATTGAGGATACACCAATGAAATGTTTAACTACCACTAGATTTTTTTCTGTGCTTCCTACTATAATAGCCTAAGTTTGGCCAATTTTATCTTAAACTTTTTCGTCTGCTACTTTTGTCTTTTGAAGTTGGTTATGTGAATTTAAAGTCGCAATTTTAAATGGAAAATGGGTCCTCAGAGAGAGACCAGTATTGATGTAAGAAATGTATATTAAGGTTATTTAAGAAAGGAAAATCTTATCGTGAAATATAGCTAAAATTTGTCGGTAGAAGCCACTCGTGTGTCCAGAAAATCATTGGAAGATTTAAAAGCGATGGATTAATTGAAAATAAAAGTGGAAGAGGAAGGAAAAGTATTTTGAGTGATGTAGCCAAAAGGAAAGTTTTGAAAGATAACAAGATTGATCCTAAACAAAGTGCAGTCAAACTAGCTGCAGAAACTTCTCGAATAATGGGCAGAAGTGTAAGTGCTGAAACTGTGAGAAATGTGATTAGACATGCTGGATATAGCAGTCGAGTAGCTAGAAAGAAACTTTTCATAAGCTTACAAAATCAGAAAAAGCGTTTGGAGTTTGCCAAGACTCATCAATTGAAGACAGATAACTTTTTGAAGAAAGTTATATTTAGTGACGAAAGTAAATTCAACATTTTTGGAAGTGATGACTGTCGCACCGTTTGGAGAAAGCCGAACACCACTTTGGATCCAAAAAATTTACGTCCTACAGTTAAACATGGCGGTGGCTCCGTCATGGTTTGGGGTTGTATGGCTTCAAATGGGGTAAGAAATTTAGTTTTTATAGATGGCATAATGGATCATAAGCTTTACATAGATATACTCAACAACAATCTTAAAGAAAGTGCAAAAAAATTGGGTTTAGATGGAAATTTTATTTTCCAGCAAGACAACGACCCCAAACATACGGCCCGTAATGTCAAAAAAAAAAATGTGGTGTCTTTTTCATTAAAAACAGCAATTGCACACACCACCACAGTCCCCTGACATCAATGTCATAGAAAATTTGGGGGCCACACTCGAAACAGCGGTCCAAAAACACCAAATTAGGAACAAAGCCCATTTAAAGTAAGTGTTACAAGAAGAATGGGAAAAAAATATCTCCAGATACCACCAAAAAATTGGTCGAATCGGTACCAAGACGTTTGGAGGACATTATAAAAGCCAAAAGACATGCAACCAAATATTGACACTGTCTTTGTATGTGATAAGTCACAAAAATTTCTCATTGGTGTATCCTCAATTTTTTGAGGTAAAGATCTGCCTATGTTTATTTCAAATACTTGTGAAATTTTTAATTTTAGATATTTTTTTGTTGATTTTCATTATTTTTACTGTAAATTATAACACTTTTGTTACGTGTGAAAATAAAAACACGTTTGCACTTCTAGTTAATGTGTTATTTCAATTGAAAGTTGGATTTATCAAGTAAAAGTAAGGTGTATCCTCAATTGTTTGTACCACTGTATATAAAACTCAATTTCTTATTTTTTGGATATTAGAGTTATATAATTATTCTTTCTTATAATTAAAATGTTGCCCAACATTCAGTAATTTTGTATAGGCTTCTAAGTAAGTTTATTTTAGAATATGAATATATTTATTTTTGATGTAAAAATGATATTTAAGATAATTTTTAATGATTAAATTCAAGATTACAATGACAAAATTTTTATAATTCTAAGTAGTAGTAAATCATACGACTAAATGAAATAATCTAATAAATAATTTTAGTTTAAAAGAAATTTGTATTCTTTCTCGTCTTTCTGAAATCTTGGTAATTAAATTTTTTTTTAAGTATTATTCCTTTTACATTCAATACAAATGTATTACGTTAAATATGATTAAAATTTTCTCTTGAAGTGCAAAATCAGAAAACTTTATTTTTATTATTTATTCAAGCTTGATAAAGTTAAAAAAATTAAATTCTATAATAAAAACTCACATCTCTCTTATTTCAATTAGTTTTTGTAATATATAATAAAAATAATAACTGAGCCAAAATGTACAAAAGAATTCTTGAAAAGAATAAGGAAGCATTTTATATAAATTCCTGTGCTGTGAATTTTTCAATGAAAATGTCTGTCTTGTCATTTTTTGCCAGACAAAATATTGATCCTATGCAGTTGTATGGCTGTCTATGAGAGCAGTGACTTCTTTTACGAGACTTGTAACCAAGTTATCCCTGTCTACGAATAATTTAGCCGCATTATGGCGGTAGACGTTAGGAAAATTCTTAATACTAGGCTTTTTTTAGTACTTCCGAAAAATATTTAATTCTTATATTTATTCGAATATTAAAAACAAGAAGTTTAATTTGTCATTTAAATTTTATCGAATTAATCTGTTCTTTTTTCCGGTATTTTGACGAAATTATATAAATATTAAAAATTTTAATTAATGGAAGGGCAATATACCTGTGTGATTTATACGAAAAAAAAGTAACGTGAATATGATAACGTGTATTATTCTCATCTCTATAAAATCTTATAAGTAATAAAGAAACATTTTGGTTTTTTTTGTTATGTTCTGTGTGTTGGGGATCGTCTGCGTCAAATTCAAAAGTACACAGATTTAAACGAAAAATAAGTAGATTTTTCATTTAAATAAAAAAAAATTAAGACGCATTTCTTAGAAAATTATAATTTGTAATAATAACTTGTTTTTAAATAGCTAAGAAACTAAAAGCCAGAAATAATTGTGAAGTATAAGTTTTCTCATATATATATTCCCAGAAAGGTAATATGTAGTTTATAATGCTTCATTTCATTATTTTCATAAAACGTAACATTATTTTTTCAAGACTCTTAATAAAAAACAATGTTATTTTTAAAAAAATTATGTCATCTGTATTAAATTCTGTAAAAATAATGTTTATAAATTAGGATCACTGTAGAGATTTTTTAAAAACATTAGTGTTTTACTTCTATAGAATAACTTTTTCTCTCCCAATCACTTAATTTAAAAAAAAATTGTGTCGTAAATTAATTTAACAAAAATTTATTTTGTTTTGAATTTTATTTTGATTTTATACATTGAGCAAATTTATCCTTTTCCCTCTTTTAACATTCAATGTTCTGTTAATAGTTTTATACCTGGTTTTTTTTAACTCTTTAGAACGTAGAAAAAATATTTTAAATAAACAATTCAAAAAAAAAAACACATCGAATTTATTTCAAAACAATCATAACTCGGTGACTGTTTTTCATTTTTTTACCTTAGTACATTGAATAAGAAATACATTGAAAGAAAGCAAAGCAGCTTTTTATAGTTTAAAAATGAGTTGTAAAAATCTATTTTAATAATATAAAAAATTGTTGGACTTTTCAAAACATTTAGAGGCATATCGTGCAAATAAATTTATTTGAAAGTTTCGTTTGAGATACCAAATAATGTTATTACCTATATGTATATAAAAATGGATGTTTGTGTACATGGAAACCTATCACTATGAAAATTGGCATGTATATGCATCTTTTGTGGAGGTTTTCGTGCTATTCTCTTTGTTACAGTTCGCCACCAGGTGGCGTTACAGTATATCAACTTCTGCACCGTTCAACCAATTGCGAAGTTGCCTATATGGTCACCAAAGATGATGCTAACTTGGCTCTATCGCCAAATTTTGCTATGTTTTCATTGAATCGCCATTGTAATGTATAGAACGGTGTTGTTTGCGAATATTACAATTTTAACATAAAATAAATATAACAGAAAGTAATATTAACGTATTACATCCAAATAAAAATTATTGACTTTAATTTAAGCGTTTATTACACAACATTTGTTACAATGTGTTACTTTTGTTGAGCAGAGATCAGCTTAGGAAGGTGTTTTCAAAAATCAAAAGAGTTACGAGGCGTTATAAATTTTAAAAAAAATTCTTTTTATCAGCTATTAGATCTGCAGACTTAAAATTTAACAAATGCGGTTTTTTTGTTCAGCTGAGATATGCAAAAACTTTTTGTTGTTGTTGTTTAATTTGCAATTCACGTAAAATTAATTAATTAAAAACTTCTTTATCCTTCAATCTGTATTGTTTAATTTTTCAATTCACCCGTGCCAAGAACGGGTATACCAGCTAGTTAATTAATATTTTAAAACTTGATAATGCTAAGCAAGTTCATTTCCTACGCTTTTTAAATATTTGAAGCAGCTGCATTTCGAGATTTCTGGGTGTGGTTATAATTCCGAAAGATGAAGTTAGACTTTCTCCATAAATCATTCAATATAGGTAGATAAAAATGTAGGAATATATATATATATATTATTCTCATCCGTTCACTGATTTCTATGCATACGGGAATTCAAAAAAGTTTTCAGGGGGAAAAATGGAAGTCTAGACAGATATATTACAATTCTTGCAGTATATATACATTATGTAAGAAATGCTCTTAATACTTTTTTTCTTCCTTTTTCCCAGCGATCTTTAAACTTTCTCGCTTCGTAAGCATAAGAACTTTTCTTTTTCTCTCTTCAAAATAAATGAAATCACTCTTTAATATCGAAATCAACTTTAAAATGATTTCTGTCCTGAATTTCAATCAATAGAAGAAAAAAATTCTAGAGAAAATCCATATTGAATACTTATCTACTAAAGTTAAAATCTGATAAGTTAATGTCCCAACCTTTGAGTTATATGTGAAACACATATATATTCAATCGAACTTTTCGGTGTCAAAAAAGACTCGGCGTATAGACCGACTGATGCATGTTAACCCTTTGACTACCAACAGTACTTATAAGTACCACTCACTTTAAAATTACATAGAATAACCATTTTTACCAATACTCTGACAATACTTAGCAGAAATATTCTTTGAAATTCACTCTGTCAAGATAAATGGCTGCACAGGTTCTATTATTAGTATTTTGGAGGGGAAGACGAATAGAGTTTTGAAGCAGAAGTTGCGTTTTCAGCTGACATTTTGATCGGATTGAGGAGATTGTCATTTTTGTTCAGAAAAAAAAAGTAAGTGTTGTGACGGGCTCACGCGTCTTTTCTTTAACATGTCCTTTGATTTCTTTGAGGCCAGAATTAATGGCAACTCTTTTCCAACCAAATCCAAGAAGTGAAGTGTGAAAGAAAGATGCAAATTAAGAACCTTTTAAATATCAGAAGTTAGAGTAAGCGCGATGGCAATTTGTGGCAATTGATGGCAAGTAGAGGAATGTTAACATAGTTCGTGGTCCAAGAATGAAGAAGTTGCGGATAACGTTACCCGCCGAATAAGTAGGAATTCTACGTGAAGAGATTTATAGAATCAAGGTGCATACCATTGCACTCGAATCACTGTAGGATTTCATCTAGATGTTATATTCGTTACTTCAAACTACAACAAGGTAGGGTAGATTATTTAATATTAGGATGAGTGATTATATTAGAATTGAGTTTAGGCGATTCAGTTATTGATAGTGGTCCGAGTTAGGTTAAGTCGTTAGTATAAATATATTGTGTGTGGTGGGTTTTACCATCGCATATTCTCTCACATAAATTATTATAATCTAATTTGTTAAAGGTTTAAGCTGAATATCGTATCTTATTAAGATAATGTTTCCTTCTTTCGTTAATCCTACGCCTCTATATATAGCTCACGCTGATACTCCTAGAGATAATCACCCTAGGAGGGGATTATCACAGTGTCTTATTTTTTTATATGTTAATGAAGAAAGACACTTATAAGTACCGACATCACACTGGGTGTCAGAGCAAAACTTTTCACCCGTGTAGCTTATTGTTGCTTTTTGTTGTGTTGAAGATTCATTACTATAGTGCAGGGATGGCGAACCAGTGGCACGCCAGTGATCAAAATGATTTGCTTTTTATTTCAAAGTTCAATATGAAGTATTACGAACAAACGCGAGCGATCGGCTGCGGGGTGGCGGGGGAGCGCATTCGTTTGTTATTGTCTTGCCTTAGTTACGTCGTAGACTAGAATTGCTTAGAGCGTAAAGTCTGTCTACGCATAGCATAGTCCATTTCATTGACATATTACTGTATTTTAAAGTATATCTGTGTTATATTTACGATTTTTAACTGTTATTTCACATGGCTAGTTCAGCAAAAGAACAAAAAGCGAAAGATAACTAATGTAACAAAGAATTTGAAATTTGGTGGACCAAGAAACGTGACATTATTAGTAAAGGCGACAAAGCAGAGTGTGTTTTATGTTTTGGAATAGTGATATGCAGATCATCGTCTGTAAAACGGTATTTTGAAGCAAATAACATATTATATTGTCAAAAAAAGTGAACCATAGCAAAAATAATTAATTGCTTAAAAACCGTTTGGCAGATGACTCAAATGCAGCATGTTTTCTACCAAAAGTAACACATTACAATCCTAATATAAGTTATTTGTCATCCTTTCTGCACCAACAGAAGTCACACTAATGTTACTTTAATTTGAATTAAACGTATAACTAAAATATTTATAACTATACGGTGCAAAATGTATTTTTTCGTAGTAAATAGAGTTTTGTGTTGTTAATGTTTAGTTTTATTATTTCCGCAATAATCACAAGTCAAAATTATTTGACGGCATGTCTATATCTCATTAAACACTTCTTTAGAAAAAAAATGGCACGTTGATCCAAAAAGGTTTGCCATCCCTGCTATAGTGCAATAGACTTGTGCTTTATTTTTGGCATTTCTTTTTAGCTTAACTTATTTATTTTACTTTTTTATTGCTTTATTTTAACGTTTTTTTTAAAAAAATTATTATTATTATTATTTCCTTTTCTTAGAAACTCTGGAAAAAATAAGCTCAGTCTTCAAGAGGCTTTGGATTTATTGCAAAACCTACCATCTGAAATCAGTGATGTACTAATAGATGATTTTTCAAATGAAGAAGTCCCAGCAAATAATCTGCTGGAATTTTCGTTAGATTCTTTAGATAATGATCAAAAGACTGAACAAGACTCAAGATGCAGTAGTTCATGTTAAGAAAATACAGCATTTCTTATCCCAAGATGCAGTACTTTAAAAAACATTCAGTCGAAACATCATTCAAAATGCATAACGTGAAATAAATTTCTGTGTGTTAATGAAAAAATAACTGTTTCTCTTTGAATATCATCAAATTAAGTTTTTGTGTAAAAGCTGTTTTTATGTGTGAAAAAAGTAAATAAATTTCAAAAATTTAATAATATTTAAAAATAAGTATTTTGTGCTGCAAAATACTAGTGCTCTCTGGTTATTTAGCATTTTTAAGAGTTAAAATTGCTTTAAAAAAGTCATACGGTCTTTTCGTATTATCAGAATATTTTAAACCTTTGTGGACTGACAGTACTTTAAAGCAGTGCTCCGCAACCTTTTTATCGCTGCGGACCCGTCAACGTTTGATAATTTTACCGCGGCCCGCTGAGGGTGGGACACGTTGATTGTTTATATTTTAGATTATTTTGATTTAAAAATTTTAATTTAGTTACATTTAAATATGCCTTCAGAATGAAATATCGTTACACCAAGAATGAAAAAAATTGATTTAACGTGGCATATAAAGTGATTTCCGTGGAAAGTTGCGCAAATCCGAGAGAAATGCACCACTTTAAATAAAAGGCCAATAGTTTTTATGTTCTTTAGGCAGCCCGGCACCATTTGATCCACGGACTGGTACCAGTCCGCGGACCGGGGGTTGCGGATCTCTGCTTTAAAGTACCAATTTAATTAATTAACTCTAACGAATTAAATTTCCCAAAGTTAAATATTTTATTTATGTATATCTCTAAATTTCCAATGTAGGGATTAAAAAAAAATATTGCATGAAAAAATTAGCAGTAATTCACATAATGTGGTAGATAAAGGGTTAAACCCTTAAGAGGCCAATTTGTTTTGCCCGAAATATCCCAAAAAAGGCACATTATTTTAAATTGCTTATTATAAAACTTAACAGAATGCTTATACGGAAGAATTTTATTTTAACTTTCAGTTTTAATATTTTCACACTATTTTTTATTTTATAATTGTAGTACGCAAAAACCCTTACATTTTTGCTTTTAAAAGTACACTCTGCATGCTATGAAGAATGTTTCATTTGCCTAAAAAGAATTTATCTCATATTTACAAAAAATCCCATGTTCGTATCGCTTTTTCAAAGGATTTAGGGTTTTATGTGAGTGTGCATATATATGCGCATACACAATCTGAAGCATGGTGTAATATTTAGCCTTTCATTGCAAAGAGGACAGTGATAAAATAGGCTTTTTTCGATTATCATTCCATTTAAATTTTTTCTCAAGCAACAAATTGTAACATTGCCTTGCCAATCCCTGTTCGTTAATGGATATTTTGAAGGATTCAAATTCCTGCCTTCTATGAAAAATTTATGCCATTACCACAAAGAAACTCCTGGATGAAAAGTATTTCAGTACCATAGACAAACAAAATCTCTTAAAAACACTCTAGCACTAATAATCTCACTGTAAGAATTAAAAATGCGTGCAAATCAAAAATAGAAAGAAGACAATATAAATGCCCGCACACAAAGTACGGGTAACCAGTTTTGGCAAACTTTCGGTAGTCCGTACGGTGCGCGGGAACATCAGTTAAGGGGTTAAGTCTGTCAAGAATCAAAGTCCTTACTTTAGTGTAACGAGAAAATGTGAGAGTGGTGTCATCCTCGTCACTTGACCACTGCTCAAAATTAAAAAGTCCGTCGTCAACAGCTTTGGGGTAGCTACATATTATGACGTTAATAAATAATCAATCTCGATTTTCCAGTAGTTTATTTTTGAATGCTTGGAAATGTATTTTTTAATTATTAGAAACTCATTGTTCAATTTTAGGGGGATAAATAGAATAAAGAAATTAACCAAAGGATTTTGAACAGTGAAAAAAAAGTGTACCAGCTTTTTACATTGTCGACTAAGAAACACCCAACATTCATCAAATATATGGATCGTGATCTCGTTAGGGAAGATCATTTTAGTAATCTTGGTGCCACTTTTGACCACAGGCTTTTATGAAGAGAACATGAAGAAGAAATTGGGAAAAAGACTTAGCCTCTTCAAAAGATTGGCTGGGGTCACTTAGGGATCATCTCCCGATGTTCTTACCACCACATGCAAGTCCTATGTAAAACATGTTCTTGACTATGGTTGAGAACTCTTGGCCACAGCATCTAAAAGTTGTGGTGATATAATAGACAGAATTCACAAAGTAAAGCCCTCAGACTCCCTCTTGCCTCTTCCACTCCCATTACTGCCCTTGAAATATAGACAAATTTTGAGCCTCTGGGGGTTAGGAGAGGAAAAACAACTACTCAAGCAATTAGAAAAATGCATGAGGTTGCCACTCCTGCGCTGGCAACAATAAATTCCCCCACCAAGACGACTTAAATCGTACCATTCTTTCTATTCGAGATCTGGGGACCTTTTGAATTAGTATAACATAAACATGAATATTCCTCGCCAGCCTCTTAGAGGGAGTTTTCCTCCCACCCTTAGCTTTCCAACTTTAAATTCATCAATTAATTTTCCAGACTGATACCCTTCCTGCTGCCCTTTGTGCCTATGCTCTTGAAACCATTATGCCTTTATACGCAAAGGATACGTAGCTCCCCGTTTATACTGATAGTTCTGTCCAGGATGACGGCTCTGAGGAGGCTGGCTTCTACTGTGAAAACCTTTTTGAAGGCTGGGTGCTACAAACTTTGATGTGGAGATAGAGGCTAAGAGACAAGCAATATGCCATCTGACCTAATTATCTATTTCCTATAGACGAGTTGTTTTCCTTGTGGATTCTCAGTCTGCGATCCACACTCTCTGCTCCTTACGAAATAGTGACTCAAAACAGGTGGAGGAGGTGAGAAAAAAAATTTATGAACTCAGCAGTGCTGGTTGGACTATTGCCTTTCCATCGATCCCTATCCATTACTGCATCCCAGGCAACGAAAAGGTGGACTCTCTGGTAAAGCATGGCACCAGAGTCACACAGCCTTCTGCTGCAATGTAATGCCGTCTTTTCCAAATATCTCTAGATACATGGGAAAATACATTCACCGAATTCAAGAGGATGATACTAGGGGGGAAATCTGGGAGACCCTGCTTCATAGTCTAGTCTCAATGGGTCTTCCTAGACAGGTTTTCTCTGCTATTTTGAGAGCTTTGACGGCTCATGACTTTCTTCAGCAACCCCTTGGTGTGAAAGATACTCCAGACTGCCTTCTGTGTCTTGGGGGAGATGGTATGAATTTTATTCACCTGACAGTTTGCGCTTCCCCGGTCAACACAGATTTTAACTTTTCTTCTGACATTTTTACTGCAAAGGCTAGTTTATATTGTGATGCTCGCAGGGAAATGGCTTATACGGCCTGATTCTTGACATAAATAAAAAAAGAATAATGAAATTAATGTCAACCAAATTAGAAATAGTATACTTTTAACTAAAATATTTATAATTACGAGTGTTTTTTTAAATGGTTTGACAAAATTACCTTATCGGTTATAAGTAGAATAAAATTTTTATATTCTTAAGAGTGTACAAAATCGTATTTTAAAATTCATTGGCGTGTCGATGCTGAAAAAGGCTTAGAACCTTTGAGAGAGAGAGAGAGATTTAAACAATATTAAATCCCAATAAATCTTTCAAATTCCAACGTTTGCTTTCTCTGAATTGACCCCACAATGAATTATTCCCGTGAATATAGCGTTAAAATTCCTTCATTGTGTCTTGAAATAGTTGTTAAATATCTCACTGGGTTAAAATGTTCTTTCGAATGACCTTTGAATAACTAGAGACGGCCTTAAACGCCCAGTAATAGGTTGAATAATGTCTGGTTTTACCACATCCGTCAGTTTGAGTGTATTCAGACGTAGAATTCCAGTCATTCTTACCTGTCATTTGCTGAATATTTAAAATTCAAAGTTTGTAGAAGAAACGCTCAACTGTGCAAGGATGTTTAGAACAACTTTTATTTTTCTTTGGTTGAAATGGAACTTGATGTCACACTTTTGAAAACTCGATTGCTTCGAAATATGGATGTCATATTCTTTCTTGCATTCATCAGCATAAATTAGCTGAAAAATATTCTTTTTTTCTTTCTAAAAAATGACGAAATATATTAATGCACATATTCATATAAGAAAAGTTCGGCTTAAGGGATAAGTACAGATAGTGAGTGTGTGTGTGTGAAATATCGCAGGCGCGTATTTCCATCAATATTTAAAAAGAAAGAGTAGAGAAGGTATTTAAAAGCTCTTTGTGTGAGATTTTAAACTTTTAAATATAAGACTTTTAGATTAAATTTTATAGAAGAAACCTTTCCAATTCGAAAAATATTTTGTGTTCATTTCTTGAGCATCAACAAAAGTCTATTATGTGAAATTTCATTAAGTTATAATAATTTATTTTAAATCCGATAAAAAACACTCTGAATGTTACTTATTTGGGCAGCGTTTCTCAAACTGTGGGGCGCACCCCCTAGGGGGACGTGATATCCCTTTGTGGGGAGCACCAGCATATTGAAAAGTCGAAAAAATAAAAGATTTAAAATAAGTTTTAATTTACTTTAAAGTTCGCAAAACAAAATACTTTCTGACATAATAAACCTTAAATACACATTTGCATTGATATAATACACTTATAAATGTATCAGTATTGCATAAAGTTTTTGAAAATTAATTTAGCAGTACTAAAATAAAACACAGATTTTAATAATTACTAGTGCCTCCCATGAGCTTGGTTTATACAAAATTTAATACTTACTTTGATGTCGCCCAGCCAGTATGGTGGCTATGACCCTCGGTTTGTAACCGAGTGGGTTCGAATCCCGAGTAAGACATGATTGTATCTTTTTCGGGAAAGAAGTTGGTTTTTCACCTGAAAAAAGAATCCCGTCTCAAAAGGAAAGCAGCGCACGCCTTCTTGTTATATGCTGGAATCATCATCTGTAATAAATGTGTATAGTCTTCTGTTTGTATTGTATGCTTTCTCTTGTACTTCATATGTTTCCAGGATAATAAACACACAACAACAATACTTATTTTGATAGTTTATATGGTTTTTATAAATAAAGTCGCATTGTGTAGCTTTAGCGTCAAAGTACTTTTTTATTGCATTCAATACATTGTTATTATATGGGGTGGGGGAGAAGAAATTTATGATTGAAAATTAGGTCGCAAATATTAAAAGTTTGAGAAGTAGTGTTGTAGAGACATGTAGCTGTGCCCTTGTTTCATTACCCTATATAATAGTGACTACATATTAAACAAATTAAATGGTACTTCTGCCGCTTACGGATAGCTATATAAAATTAAAAAATTATGATTTAAATTCCTATGTAGTCATTATATATTTAATGACCAAAATATAAGTTTTAAATGTGAGAAATATATTAATCATTTCTTTATTAAATTATAGATGCATTAATTTTATTTTATAAAAAGGTGGCCCCAGAAAGATGCAGCAGTGCTTAAGGCAAAATTTTCGAAAGGAATCTTCTCTGGGGATGGGGAGACACTCTCTAATAAGATTTAAAACTATATTTTAATGAAAAACATTTTGTTATATAACCTCAAATTGATACGGATGTGAAAATTATGTTTCATTACAGAAATTTCAAAATCTTTCCGCTTCTGTGCAAAAAGGGCCTTATGGCCGGAAAGGTCATTTGCAGGCCAGAAGTAAATCTACTCTCAAAAACTGTAAATTAATAGAAGTGATTTTGGCGACAAATTCGGGGTACGAATTTGGTAATAAAAATGGATACACCTAGAGCAATTCAGAAGTTTCTGGGATCATTATACAACAAAAATACATCAGAAACTTCTAAAAGATTCTTCCCATCTCATATAAGGACGATACAGGAAAGCAAAAATTTGAATCCAATATTTGAAAGCGATAGAGTGTTTTTTTTTCTGCTTTTTGCAAAATTATTATTCTGGATTTGAGTTGCTATGTGCAATATTTGTGTGTGTGTGATTTGAATCTGTGCTATCATAGAGATTTATACGAGTGCGATACTTGTTTCTCCTGTTGGAATAAAACATACTGTAATTATTCGATAGTCTCTGGTTAAACTACGATTTACTTTGAAAGAACTTTATTGGTAATAGCTTGAACTTCTCTACATTTCAAAGACGATCAACCTTGTAACAATACGGATAATTCTGGCTTTAACCGCATGGAATGTATCAAATAAGCAACAAAAATTACTTTATATAATTATCAAACCGTACGTTATTAGATAACCTTATAGAAAATAACAATTAAGTATATATATATATACTACAAAATGTATGCTTTATTGTATTAAGCGTCTTCTTTCTTAATTTTTTTAATACTTAAGTGTTTTTCTAAATTCTAATTCAATGGTTATTACTCTTATTGTTGAAAAGGAAAATTTCTCGTGGCTCGTTCTAGAACTTAATAATAATAATTATTATTATTATGGTTTTTAGAGGGGTGTGGCTACAGCGGACGTAGTTAGAGCGGACACATAACATTTCGTGGTCTGAGCGGACACTTTGAAACTCATCGTTGTTTGAGCGGACACATTCCCTCCCAATCTTAGAACAGATTCGATTATCGAATTACAAGGATAAAGACATTTTTGTCAATCAAATTTAATTATTTATATTAAATTGTTAAGATATTATAGAGCGAATACATTTTAAACATAGCGAAATGTAATAAAAAATAAAAATTTTCAGAGAAATATTTAAAAATTTATAGTAAATAACAGTATAATATAAAGGGTATGTGTGAACGAATTTATCAGGAATTTTGTGTGTATTTTAGAGTCACAAATAAATATTAGAACATGTGCAATTGCCATAAAATTAGTTTTATTAATGTAAGTAAAAAAAAATATTAAAAGTAAAATACAAATACAAGTAAATAAAATAAATCAAATTTAGGGATTTTGTATTTTAGAGTCACACAAATAAAAATTAGATAAATTTAAATTGATAACATTAAATTGATTTATTTTCTTTACTTGTATCTTGTATTTAACTTCTAGTATTTATTTTTACATACATTAATGAAACTAATTAATTTTATGGCAATTGTACATGTTCTAATATTTATTCGACCCTAAAGTACACTTTTCCATAGAATTCCTGAAATTGGTTCATATACCCTTAATACCCTGTTACTGACTATAAATTTTTAAATATTTCTCTGAAAGTTTTTATTTTTTATTACATTCCGCTATGTTTAAAATATATTCACACTATAATGTCTTAACAATTTAATGCGAATAATTAAATTTGATTGGCAAAAATGCATTTATTCTTGTAATTCGGTAATCGAATCTGTTCTGAGATTGGGAGGGGGCTCAAACCACGATGAGTTTCAAAGTGTCCGCTCAAACCACGTCCGCTGTAGCCACGCAACCGGTTTTGGTTTTTAGGGTTTTTAGTCTTGCAAGATAAAAAAAAAATTCAACACAAACATCTAAAAAACTTTTATTGGAGTATATTAAATCAATTAGTCTCGAAAACCTCAAGAATTCGATTATGCAGGATCACATGACTGTGAAGATTTTGAATACTTTCGTATCACCCTCTCAAACTTCATATGCAAGTAATAATCTTGTGAATCTTTGAGCTTACAAAAGCTATCTGGTGAGGACTTGAATCCTTAGAAGCAAGTCTGTGACTTTGTTGTATTAATTGATATGTTAGTTTATGGGCTAATTTAAACACCGTAAAATGCGGCGTATAATGCGCACTTTCAACACAAGAAATAAGACCGAAATTTGTAGGAGCGCGTTATACGCCGTATTTTAAGGTAGTATAAATAAGTTAATATTTTCTCTAAAAGATTTAAAATGAGCACGTTGTGAAAAATACTGTTAAATACAATTTCATATTACAAATATAACTAATCATTAACCCCTTGAGTATCAAGAAACCACTAGTGTATTGGGTAAAATTCCATTGTAACCTGATGTGGGATACATGGCTAATTTAGGTATACAACAAGTGTCACCAGCACATAAAACATAATAAGGTAGACCATCTTTTTCTGGGATTGTATAAATTACAAAAAAATAAGTTACAAAATGTCTGGGCTACCAAAATTTGAAAAGGTAGAAAAATTAAAATTAAAATTACAAATATTTCTGAAATTGCTCGAAATGTTCCTTGGAACAAAAAGCTTTTCTACCTGCGTTAACTAAGTGTATTGTCATTTTTCTTCCATTTTTTTCATTACAAATAGATCAATCCGTATCAGAGTCATTGTCGTATTCATCAGTTTCCGGCAAATATTCTCATTCAGAATCACTTTCGTTGAAATCCCACGACGATGTCATATGGGCACGAAAAAGTAAAAATAAACAGCAAAAATAATTATAGAAACTTTAGAAAGCGAAACGAAACACGAACAAACAGGTGCCTTAGTCAACGTCCAAAAGAAAAATGAAATGTACGTCGTAACATTAAAATCAGTATCCCCCCTCCCCCAGAAATCTATGTTTTTGAGGATATTAGAAAACGCATTCTGATATGCAAGGAGTAAAAGACAAGAGTTTTTTTACAAACGAAATTATAGGTACTTAATATGTCCATCATTAGAATTGATTAAAATATGTTCTAATTCTCGTGGCCGTAGTAAGTTCAACACCTGGTCAGGGACGTCTCAAGGCATGTGCCAACTGAGCCTGGGCCCAGGGCCTCATTTTGTTTTCAACTTTGTCTTAATAAGACCGTGATCCGGATAATTTTAAGAGTCAAATATTATTCCAGTTCATATTCGCCGAAAAACAGGGAATTTCTAACTGCATGTCAACTGACAAAAATGGTAAGACTGTATTTTTATGTGATGACCGTTGTCCATGTTTAGACCTAAGCCTAATACCATAAGCAATCATTCAACTCATTTAGTCGAAATGCGGCCATCGGTCGAGCCGGTTTGTGCCTAGGTTTTTGCGATAATGTGTCGTGCACATTTATTTGTTTCAAATTACCGTCTGAACGAGTATCTGACAATGTATGCTTATACTGTCTACTTTTAAATTTCTCAGGTAAGGCGCTTACTTTTGCATAGGGGCTCAGGGCCTGAAAAAGTCCTAAGATTTCTTTGGGCCCAGGGCCTCAAAGGGTCTTAAGACGTCCCTGCACCTGGGTATTGTCGTCGAAAATCACGGTTCGTGATGAGTAGAACACAAAGCGACTTCTGTTGTGCAGAAAGCAATGTTGACAAACACTGAAGTGGCAGGCGAAGGAAGAGCGTTAGCGCTACCTAGCAATAACTAATGAGAGATTTCCTTCTTTCCATGCATAAATTATTCGATTAAACGAATTAAATAGTGGATAGTAAAAAAAATTTAAAATCGGGCGATTCTTTCTGAAACAGCCTGCCTAATGACGCCAATTAATGCCACACAAATTCAATTTCGCCCTCACCTCTCTCTATCTTACTCACTTTTACACCTAAACATTAATCTATATTATCATGTACTTCTCAACTTCCCATATTTGTGACCCAATGTTCAATCATAATTTTCATCGAACTTCCCCTCTTCCAAACAATAACAATGTATTTAATTCAACAGTACTATACTTTGACGCTAAAACTACAATACGATTTTAACATCTTAAGTACCACCGATGTATATAAACGCCTTTCTCAGTCAAAGCGTTAATTGCCTCGGACGTATATATCTGTCTTTCCGAAGTACGATATTTTCTGGGCACTGCTATCCATAACAAAAATTATTCCAAAGGCTTTGTAACGCAATAAAAGGATCTTGACATTGTTTGCGAAGCATTTACTTATTTGTTCTTTTTTTTTCTTCCCCTTCTTTAATACACCACATACACGAGCCTACGTGGAAAACGGTAGCATTGGGAAGTGAATCGCGTAACTATCAATCGGCAGTTAAGGGATTAATTGTAAATCGTGCAAATTATCCAGATAAGTGCTAATTTTTGTCTATAATTTTATGTATGACAAGCCCATGGAAGTATGTATGACAAGCCCATAAATATTAAACTTGTTCCTAACTTAGTATTGTTAAATTAATTATAAAATACATTGTGCAATACTGATACATTTATAAGTGTATTATAGCAATTCAAAATTGTATTTTATTTTTTACACACACACAAGCTTTTATTTAACTTGCAATGTAAAAGGTTCGGGTGAAATCTTGCAGCTCAATTTCGAAGCTCATGTCTTCAACCGATTGAGCTTAAATTTTGTATACACGTTTAGTTTGGATGACAATGCATGTTTTGACCATTTATACTCCCCTCCCGCAATTAGTTGAAAAGATATTAATTAAAGTAATTTATTTGGGTGGAATCTTGCAACTCAGTTTTGAAGCTGATGTCTTCAACCGATTGAGTTGAAATTTTGTATACACCTTTAGTTTGGATGACAATACATGTTTTGACCATTTGTAGTCCGATATCGCAATCAGTTAAAAATATATTGATTTAAAACCTTTTACCCCTGTTATCTTTTTTATTCTGCCTAGCATCTTATCGGATTGAGTTTGAAGAAGTTTCGATTTTTCGACCTTTCTTAAAAACCCCCGTCTTATTCTTTCTATCAAACTGAGACAAAAAATAATTACATAATTGGAAAGATCATTTATTTTGTTACTACACGGGATAATTCTTTTTAAAAAATAATGATATTTTCTTTATTTTTACGACTTTTTCTAAAATGCATTTTCATGAAAAGGATTTCTTAATATCGTTCCGTATGAATTTTTTTTTCATTTTAATGAATCGATATTCTGCACTAAAAAAGTTCAGGCTTTTCTCTTTTATATATATATAATCAGTCATTTAAAAATAAATTACCAAAAACCTTTTTTTT
Organism: Trichonephila clavipes; assembly: GCA_019973935.1. Classification (NCBI taxonomy): domain Eukaryota; kingdom Metazoa; phylum Arthropoda; class Arachnida; order Araneae; family Nephilidae; genus Trichonephila; species Trichonephila clavipes. The sequence continues at coordinate 89,723 of BMAU01000600.1, read as the reverse complement.
CTACGATTTTTCAAAAAAATACTCAAATTTTTAATTAAATATTTAAAAAATTCGTTATTTTAAAGATAATCGCACGAAACTTTTTTTTCGTTTGTAGAATAGAATTATGCAAATTCTGCGCACATATTTAAAAAATTGGCTTAAAATTACGGATTTTTTTAATTGTGTTTTTCGTTTTTAATATAGTATTATAGTAAAAGCAAAAAAAATGTCCAATGTTGTTCTGATCTTACAATGTTTATTCCCCCCACCCCCGTTATCCTCTTGTTGCGGTTGGAGTGAAATATTTATCATATGTATGTGGCCAGGCGGGGGAAAAATGAGAATGAGCGTTGAATGAGATGAATAGGCTGAGAGAAACCTGTCCAGCGATAACTAAAGAGTTAAAAATAAATTAAAAGTAAAAAAAAAATTTTAAAAACAAGCTTTTATTTAAATGCTCTAAAAAGAATAAAATAAACTTTTCTTTTGAAAATTGTTTTGCTACCAACTTATAACGTCATTACACAATTTATGATATAAAAACTTGTCGAGAGATTTACCTGCGTAGATAAACAAGCAAATTAAATAGCTTGATCTGACTGATTTTACCTTTTAAAATTTTCAAACTAAGTAAATACGTGTACGTAAATCTCGCGACAAGCTTTTATATCATAAATTGTGTAATGGCGTTATAAGTTGATAGCAAAAAAAAAATTTTTTTTTAAAGAAAAGTTTATTTTATTCTTTTTAGAGTTTTTAAAGTTTTTAAAGTTTTTTTTTTACTTTTAATTTATTATTATGTCAGAATGTATTTTGTTTGTTTATTTTCAATAAATTAATAATTTGTTTAAATAATCTTTCGTTTTCGACTTTTCAATATGCTCGCGCCCCCTTCGTAGAGTTATCATGCCCACTTAGTTATCCTGCCCACAGTTTGAGAAACACTGGTATAATCTATTTCCATCGTATATAAAAAGGTGGCACACTTATACTCTAAGCTGAACTTCAAAGAATATTACCTTCGGGGTTAATTTTACAAAAGAGGGCCTTTAACATATATATATATATATGTTATAATAACATATATGTATATATAACATATATAGATCATTTCAAACCCTATCATCAATAGTTTAAAGAACTGTTAAAATTTCCCCAAATTATTTTTTCTCATAATACTAATATTTGATTATATTAAAGAAGTCGAACTTAAGCGTCACAATTTATATTACTTTAAAGAGAAAATCGATACAAGTATCGAAATCGAAAGAATAAGCTCGTGCTATAATAGCAAAAACTTTATGAAAAGGTATTGCAAAATTCCAATGCAATTATTTTATGTAATTTTTCTTTATAAAATGTCTTTCAAAATCAGAATTAAGTCGAATTTTTTTTTTCAAAATAAAAACTTTGTCATCCCGACGTCACTGTTTTACATGTAAAGTAAAATAAAAATAATCAACAACGTTTTCAACAAGAAATAATCAAGGTCATAATATAAAGGTACAGTTTTAGAAACGTAATAAGTAAGAGAACGTGCAAGAAATTCTTAAAATGATGTTGAGAAAAAGTATGATTGATGAAAGTCATTTATTTGATAATGCAAAATATATTTTATCATAAAAAAACTGTAAAACTTGTGCTTTATCAAAATAATTTTTTAGTATGTTTTGTTAAAATAAATAGTTCATTGGAAAACATGATAATCATATATTTGATATTTATATCTGGATGTGTTGTAATCAAAATAGAGTTAAAGAGAGGACTTTTACTGGAATGTATTTGGGGATTTTTTACTTATTTTTGTCACAATTCAATTGTTCTGAAAGAAACTGATGTGATTTTGATTTTATGCTTCTGATATAAAGCTTGTGTTAACTAAGAACTGATAAATTCTTCTGAAGTTATTCTGTCGACAGACTAAATTTTTTTCTTTAGAACTGTCGATTTAGAAAGCATGAAAATATGTTCAATGCGGTAGTAAATTTAAAATAAAAAAAATCATCGAGTCCCCGTATCGCAATTATTACATATCACCCCTTTTTTTTTCTTACATTTCAAATCTCCGAATATTTTTATGAAAATTAAGTACATTTTAGAGATAACTCACAATAAACAACCCAAGCGCTAGAAACTGTAGCACAAAATAGTTCTTAATTTTTTTAAAATGGAATATTTTTTCAGGTTTAAACCGCATAATATGTACAGTAAAACCTGCTTTTGTGCGGTAGATAGGGACAACATTCAAAGAAATCGCACAAAACATATACTTGAAAATTTCGTGAATACTTACGTATAACAAATATAACTTCGTATACTGCAAAAAAAAATTATGCGGTGGAGAGGGATCGCATAAAAATGTCGCATTTAGAAAACACGTCAATTATTTCCGAAATTTATCAGAAAGTACTTCCATAACAGAATAAATAATTAAATTACACATGGAAACATTTTTAAAGCATTTAATTTCTTATTGTACACATGGAGAAGTTTTCACACACAAAATGCGCATACATAATTCACTGCTACTCATCGTAATCCAAAGTGCGCATCTTCCTGTGATGAATTAGCTCAAAATCGTTTTCGTCACTTGAAGATACAATTTCAATTGATTTATTTTTTGGCACCAAAAAGTAAGAGATAAGTTTTTGCGACGAAGGTGGTTGGTCAGATGCTTATAAACGTCACGATAACCTGACATGCATGATCGAAGCTCTTTTTTGGAATTTCAAACTCCTTTAGGAATTGGTATCTATATTTTAAGAAAATGCTTTTCTAATTTGTTGGAAAGCTGGATCCCTGCATATATTTTATCCGCTCTCGAAGAATCTGGTTCTTCTTGTCCGTCTTTATTATCTATCAAATTATTGATAATGTTATTGTCATTGAAAGTTTCGTCTTCATTCAAGTGCGTGCTGCTACTGCGTTCAAAGAAAGGAATTGAACACGTATTGTCGAGAGACTGTTTATAACCAATGCATAGAGCGTCTTGAAGTGTATATATGTACATTGATAGAAAATATTACAGTGGTGCCAAAGTCGTTGACATTCATGTACCGCATAAGAAAAAATCACACAAAAATAAAACCACACAAAACAAATCGCACAAAAATAAAATCGCATATAAAAGGTCCGCACAAAAACAGGTTCTACTGCATTTGAATTAAAAATCCTGATCCTGAAATCATCAATTTTCTCTTCATCTCTTTGCTTGTTGAATTATTTTTAATCACCATTTCGAACAAAGGTTTCCAAACCTTTTAAAGCTACCATGATAATCTCCAATGATGCTTTCATGTAGCTAACGTGATTGCTTCAGTGAAGTGAAGAAAAGAAAAGAAACTATATACTAGTGTAAAACATCATAAGAACGTGCATGATATTGTTTGTGCACTCACCGGAAAACAATAAGGGATACTTTGTAAAGGTGTCTCAAGAGATTGAAATGCGCATGAAGTCAACCAAGTGTACTGACCCAGACAGAAACCGACGAAGCATTACATGAAGAAAATATTAATAATGCATTCATGAGCATAAATTTATAGTGATACGTGTTTTAATATTTGCCGAAAATGTAACTTGATTAAAGAAAATATTTTTATAATTTAAGAAGACACAGTACGATTAAATTAACAAAAATTGATCAAAAAATCAAATCTTAATTTTTTAGCCTAAATTTTTCTTTATGTACTTTTCTATAACCTCACAAAATATGAAAGCTCTGAACTTAAAAAACGCAGAATTATGGTAGCTATTACGTTCGTTTTTATTCACATCCCTGTGGCAAATCAAAACTTTAAACTTATTTATCACAGAAATATAACATAACTAGTTTGTCTTCATTAAAAATGCTAAGGCTTTTTTTTCTATTGTGCCTAATGCTCTGAATTTTTTACTACCTATTGCTAATAGTACATGTAACAAAAGATGGTATGCATTTTTGAATAAAAAAAAGCAATACTTATTTTTTTAAAAAATAATTTAAACTTTTTTTAAGGAATTTCAAATAAGCATTCGTAAATAGAAGTATTGTACGAATACCAATCATGTATCGCAAAACCCATACCAACTTTTGTTATACTTAGTTTGACGCACTTGTAAATCACATTTCACACGTGCACGTAAGTTTTTGAAGGTAGAGTAGCATTTTAAAATCAATACACAAATTTTAAGTTTTTTCCTTAAAAAATTAAATGATTAGCTTTTTATGAAATTTTGTCCATTAAATCTGTTTTACGAAGTATATACATATAAGAGGCAACCAAAAAAATTTTGAAAATCCTTAAATTAAAATTTTTTGTGTGAATCGTACCATGTTCCCATAAAACTTGAAACTGCTATTTAACAATTATTGAAATAATTATTCTTGTAGCTATGTTAAAAATTATAGCTTCATTCCACTTTCCACATATATTTTCATTATATCCAACCCGTTCTTGAGGCTGCGGTAGTCTAGTGGTCAAGGTAATGAACTCGTCACCAGTGTGTCATGAATTCGAACGTAGTACCGCTGAAGACCCGCCGTGCAGAGGGGGCTGATGTACGTTAATTATGTTAGTTCTCAAACGTTCTCCCTTTGGTGTGGAAGTTAAGAGAGGGAGGTGCCAACTCAGATTTCGTCCTAATCACTTGACCATGGCTCAAAATGGTATGGTATAGTTGGTCGCCAAAGCACTCGTGTAGATAAACAGTTGAGGTAAAACGAATTTAATGGGATAAATACATGGCGGTCACATGATAAATGCAATCATATGTTCTCCATTGAATTCAAACTAACATTAGAATTGTATTTGTTGTTCTACTAGTAAAATTTAGATAAAGTTTCAAATTCGGTTATTTGGTAAAGAAGCTCAAATATTAAGATTCTTCAAAACGTTTTTCAAACTTAAAAAATATGTATCCTTCTACTATAGTATGTGTACTTTTAGTTCAATACATTTTATTTTTACCTATGTGCATTATTATTGTTTGCAAATACATAACCTTTTAAAAGAATTTGCAAAAAGCATGAGTTGGCATCAGCGAAGCGCATGAACTAATTGGCCTGAAAACGTGAGTACATTTATCATGCGACTATGTAGTCACATAAATCTATGATTGGATTCAAACACGTGTTTTCGGTTGTCATGGGACTACGACGTCAAATAAATTTACCCTATCGCTTTTGTAAATTCGTTTATCGGCCATTATAAATTCCTGACTGTAATGTTAATGCTGCAGAGATTCTACTTACTTCCTCAAACCTGCTCCCGTTGGTGTGGTAGTTAGGACAGAGGGGTGCCAGCTTCGCCACTTAACCATGGTTCAAAATTACAAAGTCCGTCGCCAAAAGCCCTCGTGTAGCTGAACAGAGCGCTATGTGTTAATATCCATTCACTCACCCTCAAACCTGGTTTAGTATATTGGATTGAATGCAATAATTGTATTAGAAGGAGCAAAAAAATAATGAAGGTTTCTCTGGTATATTTTATCTGGTACATCTTTAAAAATATTGTTACATAGATACCAGGGTTCCAAGATTTTATGCAAAACAATCACACAAAAAAATAAATAAATAAATAAACAGTTCTTTCGAAGCGATGCGAATTTATTATCGAAAATTCAATCCTTTAAATACAGGATTCAGCACCAGTATTCACAGGGTAAATATCCGAAGGTCTTAACACCTTCAACAGCAATCAAACACAATCACCAACCAGTGTTTAAAAACACACGTAAGTAAAGATTATTCACAAGCACAGCCGAGCTAATCGCTAGTCAAAACAATCCTCACTACTCGCTGGTTTAAGCAAGATTCATCGCCGTAACGAAAACGAAAATTAGATTTAACGGGTGCCAGCGAAATGAATCGCTTATACCCAAATTCGCGGAGAGAAAGTATCAATGAAAATAAATATCTGAATACACTCCCCCGCAGGGGGGGAGGATGGAGGAAGAAGCGGCCTAACTAAAACGAGACAAAAGTACGTTACGAGGGCAGGAATGGAGGAGCGCAAGGAAGGGGGGCCAACAGCCCCAAAACGCGTTCGAGGAGCACCAAAAACGCAATCGGAATGGAGAAGCTGCGGGATTTTTTTTTTTTTTTTTGAAGCTGGGATGAAAAAGAGAATGGAGACTGCAAGACAGAACTTGCAGCCGGAACAATTGTGGAATTGAAGCAGGAGCCAGCTTTAATCACTGATCCCAATTCTGATGTAGGCAAATGCATTTAAATGTTGTTTAAGTGTGGCAATTAAGTATTATTGTTGTAATTACGGCGGTTTTAAGGGCAGATTCCATTTTGTCGTTTTGTAAGCAAAATTTATTTTAGAGTGAGGATACGTGAATAGTGTTTGTGCTTTAATTACTGGGTTGTCGTGATTTTGTATAGAAGTAAAAACATTTCTAGAAGTTCTAGTGATGTAATTATCTATCGGCTCCATGTGTAAGTCGTGATGAATGACACTATTTCTAACGTACCAAGGTGCGTTAGCAATAATTCTAAGAATTTTGTTTTGAATAATTTGAATGCGCTTTGTGTGGGTCGGGGCATGCCCCAAATGGGGGACCCATACGTTATTGTTGGACGTGAATTTGCTTGTACAGTATAACTTTATTTTCAAGGGAGAGAGGAGAGCTTCTCCCAATAAGGGAGATAGCTAACGCTATTCTACCCCAGAATTTGTCTGAAAGATAGTCAATATGATTCTTGTAAGTTAGTCGACTATCGAGATATAAGCCCAAGTAACGAAAGACCGGGACCCACAGAATGTTGTCATCGAAAAGAGTGAGTTCAGTTTGGGGGTCAATGACGCCCCATTTTCTGAAAACAATGGCTTGTGTTTTTTCTACGTTTATAGCTATTCTCCAATCTGTCAACCATTTCTCTAGTTTGACGAGGAAGTGTTGCATAGTTTTAATTGTGAACTTGAGATTGACAATTCTGGGTGAGCGCCGCCGAGTCATCTGCGAAAAGACATGTACTGATCGTGTGGTGCTCTGGAAAGTCATATGTGAATATGTTGTAAAGATACGGGGATTGTACCGAACCCTGCGGGGTACCACTTTGACAAAAACCCGTTTCAGAGAATGTGTTATTTACACGAACCCGGAAGGTTCTGTTGTGTAAATAATTGTAAATAATTTTAATTAAGTAAGCAGGGAATTTGAGTTTGATCATTTTGTAAGTGAGCCATCATGCCACATTTTGTCGAATGCCCTTTGACATCCAAAAGACACCTACAGTGTATAATTTGCTAGCGAAGCCTTCATTTATAATATTAGTGACACATATCACCTGATGTGCGCGTAGAATGGCCCTCCCGGAAACCGCATTGTTCCGGGGGAATACAGTCTATGGCTTTGCAGTGAGTTTTAATCCTGTTTAAAATTATTCTTTCTAAAATCTTAGCAGTGGTGTTTAATAAAGAGATCGGCCTGTAATTTTGACTAAACTTATGATCCTGATTTGGCTTGGGCAACATGACTACATTTGCTATTTTCCACTGTGTAGGAAAGTGGCAGTTAATGAGGCATCTGTTGTAAATTTTAGTTAAATGTGTTATAGCATTAATAGGAAGATATTTTAAAGCTATATTTGGAATCTGATCTGGGCCGGGTGACTTCCTATTAGGTAATTTTTTAATGATGCCTCGTACTTCTAAGGGCGAAGTGAGGGGTGGTGTAAGTGTGTTGAAGTTGTCGAAATAGTGATTCACTAAACTTTCGACTTCTTCAATTTTGTCGTCACTATATGGTTCAGCATTTTCTTGAAAAGTGACTTCTAGTGTGTCTTTGAAAGCCTCCGCTTTTCGAAATCAGAGAAAGCCATACCACTCGGACCATGGAGAGGTGGTATGACAGTATATTTTTTTAGTAATTCTTTTATGCAAATTATAAAGAGAATTATCTTCAACATTTAACGAGGAAAGAAGGTTTTCCAGGTCCTGTTTTTATGTTCGTTGATTTCGCCCTAATCTGTCTAACGAGAGCATTCACTTCCCTTTTATAAAGGGGGGTATCTTGTGTTGTTCCAAAGTTTGCGGAATCTGTTTTTAGTTTTAATGAGCTCTCTAATATTAATAGGAAGGCGGAGGTGTGAAGTTTTTGAAATTCTAGTGGATGTGGAAGTATTAATAGCATCTGAGACCATGTTGCTGAAATTTTGAACGGCCTGGTCCAAATTTTCTATCGTAGGATTTCCTGGCATGTTGTAGTGGAGAATTTCTTGAAACTTAATCCAGTTAGTAGTTTTAAGAGTTTGAAGTAAAGGTGGTAATTGACAGTTAGTTACGAAATCGAAAATAACTGGATTGTGATCACTGCTAAGTTCATTTACAGTAAAAACATTAGAGTGTGAGAAATTAGCTGCAAAGCCGATGTCAATAACAGTGCTTAGAGCGTTGTGGTTGAAATGTGTTGGAGTGTCTGGGGGTGCGATAATATCAATAGCTGAGGCTACAGCCCAATTGCTAAGAATATTACCATTGGCATTGCTTCTTCCCTGGGTTCCAACTCGAGTGTTTAGCGTTAAAATCTCCAAAGAGAAAGGTTCTATTATTATGTGCGAGAATAGCATCGAGTTCCGTAACATTAATGGAGCCGTGTGGATGTCTATAGATACACGCCATAGTGATTTTGGTGTTGTTACCTAATTGAATAATTACCGTTGTATTTTCAAACGTGTTTGAAGTACTAAGGATGGCGTGGTGCTTGATGCAATTTTTTACAAAAAATGGCAGTGCCCCCGCCTCTGTGTGTGAGCCTATCACTTCTGTGACAAGTGTAATTTGGAATGCTAATTCGGTCCGGAGGACGAAGATGTGTTTCTTGGATCCCGATTAAGTCGGGGTTATGAAAAATGATGCTTTCTTTAAGTTCTTCTAAATTCTTTTTAACACCATTGGCATTCCAACTGTAAACTCTAAGAGTGTTACTATTAAACGCGCTGAATTTTAATTTTTGTTGTTTTGTTGAAGGAAAGCTTATCATAGTTCCCCACTGCTGCATCATTTGACCCATTTGTTCCATGATCGAGTTGGCGTCAATGTGTTGGTTTTTGAGACGTTCTGAGCCGTTACTGAAGCGTAAGACGGCTTCTGCTGGCGTGGTGTGGACTTTTGAACGCGCTCCTTGGCCTTCTCCGTCCAGATGTTTTTATTTGGTTATTTCTTCTGTTGTTTTCTGTTTACGGGGTTACTGGGGCATCCTGAAAAATTGGCTGGATGAGGTCCGCCGTAGTTTGCACACTTAGCTGGGGATTTCATGGATTTCTTGCAATCTGCGGTGAGATGGCTTCCACTACATTTTAAAGATTTGGGTGCTCTATTACAGAGACGGGAGTAATGATAGAACTCCTGGCAGCGATAGCATTGAGGAGGCATCGAAGAGCCCTTCAAAGGTTCTATCACGACACGGAAAAACCCAATGTTCGTGATCTGAAAAATCTGCTTGTTTTCCTCGTTTTTCTTGAGGACTACCAAAAAAAGTGGCATGTTTGAGTTTGTTTTTCTATTGCGCAGAATAGAAATGTGGCTGGGTTCAAACCCGAAGCCCTTGAGTTCTGAGGCTATTTCCTTCTGATCATAGTCAGTTGGTAGTCCTCTAATGACAGCTTTAAGCTGTTTGTTGTCCGCCATCTCGAAAGTATGGGACCTCATTTTTTTGACTTGGAGATAGGATTGGAGCTTTCTATGCTCAAGAATTGATTTGGGAAGATTCATCGCCGTACCGTCGAGCATCTTCATTTATAGGCGCGACAGAAACTTCCAGAAATATAACCGCTCGTCTCATTGAACGTGACATTAGCGGAGGGATCTACTACTTTCTAGAAGATTCCAGAGAGTTCCGAACTCGCCAACATGGTCGTCAATGACGCCAAGATGGTCGCCAAAGTCACCAAATTGGCTGCCAACTTGGTCGCCAAAAATGATGCCAATTTGGTTCTACCACCAAGATTTCGCCAAGTTCTCATTGAATTGCCATTATAACGTAAGGGACGGCATTGCTTGTGAATAGTACAATTTTAACAAGAAATAAATATAACATAGAATAATATATATAATATAAATATATTTATAATATATCTAATATATATTATAAATGCGAAAGTTTGTGAAAATCTTTGTTAGTCTTTCACGCAAAAACTACTGAATGGATTTTAATGAAACTTTACAGTAATATAGCTTATACATCAGAGAATAGCACATAGGCTATAATTTATAGCATAAACTATAATTTATAAAGATATTGAATGAAGTGTCCAAAATATAACGATATTTGTCAAGTAAGTAGGAAAAAATTCTGTCATCTGCTAGCATTTCTAGCATGCGCTGCTAAAAAAAAAAACCCACGTCTGCATATATCTATCTTTTGTTTGTGAAAAACCATTTTTGTTTTGGCTACGCAAGGTGCTCGCTTCTAATTAATTCCTCTGATATAATGCCTATTTTTTTATTTCAGAATCAAACTAAGTTTTGAAGGGAGAGGTTGTTATAAATCTCTCTTTATTTTAATGTTTTTTTTAACATTTTATTATGCACATTTGGTAGTAAGAAATTGATCTTTTTTCCAAATAAATGCTTTTATCAGTTCTGATACTTAAAGTAAATAAACTTTCTCTTTCACACTGCATCTTTTGGACAAATTTTCAAAATTTGTTTGTGGTTAGAAGTTAATTATAACACTATAATTTTAATTGAATAGTCAGATATTGCATTTTTAAGTATAAAAATAATTAAAACTACTGTACTATATCTTTTGGAACGAGTGAATATTAACGTCGCACTGTTCAGCTACATGAGGGCTTTTGGCAACGGACCACGTAATTTTGAACCATGGTCAAGTGACGTGGACGACACCTGATCTGGCACCCTCTTCTCCTAACTACCACACGACGAAACTTAGCAGGAATATTCTACCAATACTTAGCAGGAATATTCTTTGAAATGCACTCTTCCAAGATGTATAGCAGCACGGGTTCCATGATGAGTATTTTAGCGGAAAAAATAGTTTGTCAAAATTTAAGTGTCTTATTTTTTATATGTTAATGAAGACCTTAGAAAATTATTTGACTACTTATTTTAAGTGAACGGTATATATAATTAATTTTACAGTGGAATATCTTTAATTAATTTATTAGCTCTAACGGATTAAATTTTCCAAAGTGGAGTATTTTGTTTATGTATATCCCTTAATTTTAAATGTAGTGATCCAAAAAAAATATTTTATGAAAAATGCAGTAAATCATAATGCGGTTGGATAAAGTATTGACGTGCATCAGGCCCCTACACGGCGGGTCTTACTTACAAAGCTCTAATAAAGCTCGAGTTATGAAAGTAGCTAGGCATTTGCCAACTTGACTCTATCGTTAACATTTCGCTATGTTTTTTATTGAATCGTCATTATAATTTAATAAACGGCGTTGCTTGTGAATATTACAATTTTAACATAAAGTAAATACTACAGAAAGTAATATTAATGTATTATACTTTCAGATAAAAATTATTTACACTATTTTAAGCGTTCATTACACAAAACTTTTAACAATGTGTTTCTTTTGCTGAGCAGGGATCAGCTTAGGATGGTATTTTCAAAAATCGACCCTCAAGAGTGTTAGGAGAGTTATAAATAAAAAAAATATCCTTTTTATCAGCTATTAGATATACATACTTATAAAATTTAACAAAGGGCTTTTTTTCTCTCTTTTTTTTGTTTTTGTTTTGCTGAGCTACGCAAAAAAAGCTTTTTTTGTTTAATTTGCAATTCACGTAAAATTAACTCATTATAAACTTCTTTATCCTTCAATCTGTGTTGTTTAATTTTTCAGTTCACCCGTGCGAAGAACGGGTATACCAGCTAGTTTAATATAAATGCATTAAACACCCAAATACAAATTATTTACACTATTTACACAAAATTCGTAACAATATGTTTATGGTTATTTAATTACTTATGCATAAGTTTACAGGTTTTTATTATTATTATTATTTTAAAGAAGCATTAGAAAATATTTTCAGACATTGGAAAGAATGTGCAATTCCAGAGAAGCGTTCATTATTTTTTGCTCTTTTTGGTGAATTATATTAATTTCAAACCAATTAGAATTGAAGGAAAGAAAGGAGCTTTAAATTTACATTACTTTCAAAAATTCAAAATGGACGTTGAATGGCAACTTTAAGGGTGTAAAGATAAAGGAAAATTATGTGCATGTGTAAATAAATAATTGATTTAAAAAAATAAAAACTCCAAAAACTTATATAATTACTATACTAATAATTTATATTTCGAACATCGGTGTACATGCGTTAAAAACAATGTTAATTAGTCAAGAGAATAATAAAGTAAAAGATACATTAAAATTCCCCAATTATTAAAATTCTATATTTCTTGCTCATTTTTTAAAAATAATTTATTTTTAATTTAAAAGTTTCTAATTCAATTATTGCATTCTAATTCGCGGTTCACTGACATTGAACAATTGTCGTCTCACTCTGAAGCTACATAAGACTATTGACAGTGGACCTCGTATATAATTTTGAAGCTCGATGAAGTGACCTATTCACTCCAAATCAAGTTATAACTAAGTCTTATAACCAAATATATTTTTACCCACTTTAAAAGGTCACATTTATTCGAAATTTTGCACACTTGTCAGGGACCGATGATAGTACAATAATTTCATAATTTTGTTCCGTTGTCCTGATCAGGATCCTCAGGATTAACGATTTCCCATTTCTAGATTTGGTGAATAAAAGATTAAGTTACAACCCTAAAACGAAAACGCAACGAATGCGAATACAACAACAGCAAACAAACAAAAATGTTCGTAATATGGGCTTTAACCAGGTCATATCCACACATTCATAGGATACCAAAGGCTATTCCAGATTCTAAATAAATTAAAAGTAAAAAAAACTTTTTTAAAAAACAAGTTTTTATTTAAATGCACTGAAAAGAATAAAAGTGTTTGCTTTCAAAGGTATTTGAAACTTTTAGTTTTATTCAGGATTTTAGGAAAATTTGTCAAAATTTTCAAAGTGCACTGTTAATTTTCAGTTTTCTTTAACTAACTTCCGTGATATATAAGAATGCTATCTTCTCCAAATTCCAGTTTCAGGTCAAATTGGAGGCGCTGAGCAAGAATCTGAAATCGGATTTTAAAAAATTTTTTGAGTTGGAGGCCAACTTCCTTTTTACGGGCCCGACCAACCTGCCTCCCCCCTTCCTTTAATCCCAGAGCCACGAAACTACCTACGTAGACTCGACTCAACCCGTGCTATCAATAGGTGGTCTTTGTTTAGGTAAATTCGTATAAGTTGTGGAGTTACGAGGCTTCTTTCGAAATCGTGACCCACCACTTGGAGGGCCCGATTTCGAGACTAGAATTTAAACAATTATATTTTTATAATTTACTTAACGAGACCTTTCTAAAAATGTATCACTTTAGTCAGTGGCGCACACAAGGGTGGGGGTCCTGGGGGTCCGGACCCCTCCCAAAGCCCTTGATTTTTTTCCCGATTGATTATAATTCTAAGTATATTGTACGTAAAATATAATTAAGTATTTGTTATTAATGATTAATTTTATTAATTAATGCTAATTATTTATTCAATAATTAGTTTTTTACTGTGCTTTGTTCCCGAAAATCGACAAAATCAAAAGGAGCATGATACAAGAATGGTGAACTTTCGACCCTGGCCCCCCCCCTTCCAGAAAAATTTCTGTGTGCGCTACTGACTTTAGTGAATAACGACGTAAGTTTCGGAGTCCGATAAAAAAAAGTGGCCGCGGTAGCCGAGTGGTATAGGTATCGGACTGTGGCTTGCTTTGTCACGGGTTCGAGCCCAGTACCACTAAAGACCCGCCATGTAGGGCAGCGATGCACGTTAAATCTGTCGAGAGCTGAAACGTCCTCCCGTTGGTGTGGTGTGGTAGTTAGGAGAGGGGGTGCCAGCTCAGGTGTCGTCCACGTCACTTGACCATGGTTCAAAATTACGTGGTCCGTCGCCAAAAGCCCACGTGTAGCTGAACAGTGCGACGTTAATATTCAATCAATCAATCAACCGATAAAAAAAGTTTTTTCATCGGATCTAGATCTCTAGATCTTTTAAACCAGAGTTTTAAAAATTGAATCGTACACGCAACTCGACCAATTCTATCTAGTAGTATTTTGTGTGTGTGTGTGTAAAAATTCGTGTAAACTCAGGAGTTGGGAGGCCCTAGTTCTGATAAGGGACCCCTTCGAGGCCAGGGCCGAGAAAATGCATTTTCATCCAAGCTAAACGTGTATACAAAATTTCGGCTCAATCGGTTGAAGATGTCAGCTTCAAAATTAAGTTGCAAGATTCCACCCGAACAAAATACATTGTAAGTTAAATAAAAGCTTGCAAAAATGACACGCGCATTTAAGATTAATTTATCATTGTATAAATAATTTAAAAAACTAAAAAAAAATATGCTTCGATTGTAGATCGAGCTAAAAAATGAAAAAAAACACGCTTTTATAGTTAATCGAACTCTTTATATAAAAATAAAATGATTAACGAAAAAATTAATGTCTGCGGTAAAAGCGTGGGGTGCTTTGTACTACATTTTTACACTGCATTTCGAAATAGAACTAGTAAGAAATTATAACAATTAATATAGAGCACCCCACACTTTTACCCCATTGACGTTATAATTTTCTCATTAATCATTTTATTCTTATGTTAAGAATTACTTTTTTTACTTATTAGTTCGATTAAAACTATAAAAACACGTTTTTTTAGTTTTTTTTAACTATATTTTCTTTTACTTCACTGTTTATTTATGAGGTGGTAATAAAAAACCGAATTTAGGGTTAGGAAAAGAATTTGTTGCAGGATTAACCTTGCGCATATTGCTTGTTTTCCTGTTTTCCTCGCAGAAATAATAAGTTCTGGCTTTAATCTTGTTAGATTTCTTCATGTCATTGAACGAAACCAGATTATTCAAGGCGGTTTACAGCAATAGGTATACATCTGAGGTAAACCAGCCGATCGAATACGATTAATCCTTCCAAACACTAATAGATGCTTCATCTTCAAAATTTAATTTCAATTTTTTTAGCGTATTACCAGTAAAGGAATTTCTTTCAAACTCAACAACAGTTAGCTTTACTAAGTTTAACGAAAAACACTTTCGTTCGAACAGATCAAAATGATATAAAGTTGCTACGGGATTTTCTAGTGTTAAAATCCACCTGTAGTGAGAATCAACACATCCCGATCTTCTAGACATGGTTTCCAGTTTGATTTGTTTTGTCACGTCACAAAATGAGACATGCTTTCGGTATAGTGGCCTTGAGAAACACGCGGCAAGTTTTTTGCTCTGTCAGCTGCACGTGTTTTAAATAACAATAAAAAAAATGAAACTGCACACTCACAGACGGTATTCATGGCATTAGCACGTGAAAGTTAAGAAAGTTCAAGAGTTTAGAATTCCTTTAAAAAATCACACAAATCCAAGAAAAATGCTCACCACAGTACATAAAATGGAAATAATTTCATGTTCTTTGCGTGGTCCGATACTATTTGTTCCACGGACCGGTCCGTGGATCGATGGTTGGGGACCACTGTTATAGATGACAGAGGATATGAAGATAAAAAAATTATCTTAAACAGGAAATAATTATTAAAAAAAAAATTCGGAATTTAATGATATCTTTTTAAAAATATTTTCATTCGTGATGTTTTTGCGCATGATTCTTTTTTGTATAGTTCAAAATAATTTTTTTCTTTTCATAATTACATTTTTTATTAGTTTACTTCATTTTTATGATTACAGTTACAGCAAGGTCACGTAATTAAAAATTATTCACGAACTTTAAGGGAATAGTAACACATTTTTTTCAATTCCTACTATTATAGCTCACACACACTCTATATATTTATTTATCTGGGGGAATTTTCAATCGTTAATAAAATACATTTTAAAGTGCTCAATTGAGCTGAAATTTTATATACATGATCATTTTGGATAACAATACAGTAATTTAATTATAATTAATAAAAATTAATTTTGATTAGAACTAATTATTCAAAGAATTACAAATACAGCCGCGTTGGCATCATTTTTGGCAACTTGTATCAAAACTTAAAAAGGTTTTTTTTCTCACTTTTAAAAGCATTCAGTTGAACTGAAATTTTATGTACACGAATTTTTTGGATGAGAATACGATACTTTAATGATAATGAATAAAAATGAATTCCCACTTAATGTTGTGATTCTGTCATATGTATATACATATTTATATTAATTGTAACTATTTAATAAAAAGTAGTAGCTAAAATGAAATTTTACTTTGTTGATCTAAGTAGGAATTGACTTAATTTTTTTATGTATATATTGCGCTTGTTTCTTTTCCTCTTTCTTTACTTCAAACATGTTTTTTGAAAAGTTTTTGTGGAGGTACAACATTTATTACACAAAATGAAAAAAATCTGTTCTAAAAATTTAAAAATATAATTCAGAAATGCTTACAATTTTTTGTTAACTTAAGAAATTTAAATCGGTTTTAGTAAATATTAAAAACAAATTATGTGATTTTTTAAAAAATGTCGTTATAGATCTACTGATCAATCAATGTCAAAAAGTTTGTAACATTTCATATAAAAGTCAACCTAATTTTCAATAAAATTTTTTACTCAGTTTGCTATTCCAAGAATATTTTCTAGTTAACTTCATAAAAAGTAATTTTTCCATTAACTGTTTTAAAAAATTCTGCTTGATTTGACTGCGTTTCGTAAAATGTTTTGAATTAGTGTTCACATGTGTAAAATGAATTTATAATTTAAAACTACTTAATTTTTTTGTATAAGTGTTATTTCACTCGTTCAAGAGTTTTTAAGAGAAATTTTATTCTAAAAACAAAACGTTTTATCCGTAAACAAAATGCTACAGAAACGAATAATATGTTTTACAAAATTTTTCTTCGCACGCATACGCGTTTCAAGTGAAAATTGCACTGTTTTTTAGTGAGTGAAAATGGCAATGTCGAAATTCTAAAGCTTGGTTTTTGAAACAATGATCAATACAAGTAATAATAATAAAAAATGGGTCGGTTACGAAATAAGAAATTAAATTAGCATGTATACGGCGTAGTTTTGTAACAATTTCATATCGATTCTCGCGAATGTGTTCAATTACGCAGTAGATTCTGATTCAACCCACATACATGTGACTACGTTAATTTAATTTTTACTACTGAATGGAAATAAAATATGAAAGTCCCGCAATAAATGCAGAAATCACGCTACATATTGATAGGTATTACCCATAGAAAATATTTCTGTAACTTGCGAAAGCACATTTGATTTTATTTGTTATGCTACAGGTCAGGGGTGGCCAACCCAAATGACCTCGCGGGCCACTTCGGAAGAACTTAACGATCCCGCAGGTCGCATATAAAAAAATATATATTTCTATTAGATTTGGATCCATTACAAACATTTGTTGGAGTGAAAATTTAAAACAGACTGATATATTCTTATTTCATTGCTTTTCATGTATACAAACATAGACAGTATAATAATAATAATACAATAATCAAATAATGTTTAATTTATTTAATTAGTGAGATATCTGTTTCTCAACTCTTTCACTTAGTTGAGATGCTAGTCGATCTCAATCCATGTGTATTTGCGTGTCGTAATTGATGTTGCAGATTTTCGTGCGTTAAGTTTGAGCACACGATTTATGTTCGATAAATTTCCATTTAGAAGAAAAAGAGATTCTCAGTAGCAGAAGCAACATGATAAAATAATAACAGTTATGGGATTTATTTTTTACAAAAAAAAAGCCTCTTTAAACATTAGTCGAATTTTGTAAAATTGTAAAGGATCTCGCGGGCCGCAAAATTATTCAAGGCGGACCGCGGGTTGGACACCCCTGCTATATATAGGTCATTTTATTTAATTCAAGCATCATTTAAATGTGAGTATGAGTGAGTATTTATATTAACGACGCACTATAAAACAGCCCGGCGATGGACATCGTAATTTTGAACCCTGGATAAGTGACGAAGACGACATCTGAACTGGCATTCCCCTCTCCTGACTTCCACACCACACCAACGAGAGGACGTTTGAGCCTCGATAGATTTAACGGGCCTCCCCCACTCTACGCAGCGGGTCTTCAGTAACCCTACGGCTAGCCCTCATTACACGGTGGCCAAAGGTTCGTAACCACTACGCTACTGCGGCTACCATGAAAATTAAAATTACACTCAAAGGCCTCACATGAGTGAATGAATCTTAACATCAACCTATTCATCACTTTTCGCGACAGACCTCGTATTTTTAATCATGGTCAAGTGACAGGGACGACAAATGAGCTGGCATCCCGCTCTCCTGAATTCCACGTCACACCAACGGGAGGACGTTGATCCTCGACAGATTTAACTTGTCCCTACACGGTGGGTCTTCAGTGGTAACAGGTTCGAACTCATAACACACTGACCACGAGTCTTTTACCTTGTTCACTAGGCTACCGCCGCTACCAAATGTCTCACGTGGCGTAGAGTCAGATTTTGGCTAAGCAAGACATTAGCTGAAATGACCGCGGCTTTAATTAAGAGGTCATGGTTTGGTCAATTACTTGCATGAAGTTTCTAAGGAGTCGTTTCAAAACTAAACAAGTTGATTCTTTGTTGTTCAAATTTAAAGATTATGGAAGAAGAAATTTTGACGTATCATGTTCGCCATCAGAGCATGATATAAAAATCTCGTCTTTAGTTAAAAGGACTTTACGGCAACTCAAGGGTTCTCAGTAAAGGTCAGTCTTTAAGGTCAGTGATGTCCATACTAGCAACAAGTTTAAGTCTTGATTTTGCAGAAAATCATTCTAAGCCATAAAACTCTTCCATGGCCATAACAGGGATGTAAGAAATGGCAGATATCTCAGCTCGAAAATCTTTTTTGTTTCCTGACCTCACTGTTTGTTCAAAAAGTTACAAGAACCATTACCAAAAAATTCTGTATTAGGTGCAGTGCGACGTTGATTCAAACCAACCAATAATTTTACTTAGAGTTTACAATGTGACGTTTGGGAAAATTAATGGTAATTTGGGAGTAAAAAAAAATTAATTATTGATTTAGTTACGTCACAGCTATTAATATTATTCATGTTATGGATTTTTCAATACTGCAGAATTGATATTTGTGAGGGAGTTTTTGGCGTCAGTTGTATCAATTTTGATGATTTTATCGCCAGCAAAATGGAAAAGTTTAATTTTTTTTCCATCGAACGCTAACAGATATTATGTGATATCCTTAGAAAAAGATTGATTGTATAAGATATTTTAAAACATTGTCATACCACGCTCAAAACATTTTAGTTCCCAAGCAATGCTAATTACTTTTTAACAATTAAATTTTTCAAAGTAATATCATAATTCAAGTGATTTTATCGCGATTAAGGGAACAAAATGCTTATATACCGATAAAGAAATGGTGCATCTTCTTTTATTAAAAACGTATTATCGGTAACTTAACAAGCATAACTACATAAAAAATTCAGGTTATTTTAAACTATTTTTTCTTACGGAACAAGTGTTTAGATTTTTTACATTAATAAAAAAATTTACAGAAATATCAGAAAGAATAACCTCCTACGTCTTTAGTATTGCGTTATTTTTTTATTTTGTAATTAAGTGCAATGTTTCTTGAGGTTTGTAGGAGAAGTCTTATAATCGGTTAAGCATTATCCAATAATACGAACATGATCCAGCACAAAACTTTTCTTATTCCTCATTCTTAAATTTCCTCATTCACTACCGATCTCCTCGGTGTTTTCAAACGGACTCCCTTTTTCACTCTTTTGAAGCGAGGAAGTCGCCTCTCTTATCTTCGAATTTCAGTCGGGGTTTGGGCTTGGTGGCGGAAGTAATGTTTTTCTCACGGGCCACCGGTTGTCTGGGTGATGTCAGATGAAAAGACCCCGCAATATTTAGGAGTGCAAGTGTGGATGTGAACTGTGATACTATCTTAGGAAAACCGATTTTGCAGCTGTGTACAAACATTACAACAAATATTCTTAAATAAATTTATTATTCAATTCTATTATTATTTCAAACTTTCCCTATATATATATTTATACACACACACACACACACACATATATATATATATATATATATATATATATATATATATATATATATATATATATACACTGCTGGACAATTGCTAAGGACGGATAACACTATCATCCATACAAAATGACAGGAAGCAAAATGTGGAAAATTAGAATAAGTGCGGTATATTAGTAAGAAGAAGTATGAGTATGCAAATTTTTTTTCCCACGTCTGTTCATCACGTGATAGCGTTCATAAGAGCTTTAAAGGTTTTGACGCGTGTGGACAGTTGTTGTTTCAAGTCAAAGTTTTACAGGAAAGATTTAATAGACGAACTTAAAATTTTTGGCATGTCTTCCCGACATCACATAGATGATTTTATGCGTGGCCGAATTATTGGAAAGATCGAAGAATGGCGTAAAATAACAGATTGTTGCCAGGAGTTCGACATCGCTCACAGCGTTGTTTCACGGCTGTGGAAGTCATTTAAAACTACTGGAATGTGTAGTAGACGGGACGGGGGAGGTCGTGTTAGAAGTACGACGCCTGCAGAAGACAGATATATCGTCCTATCAGCAAAAGGAACAGGCGCACCACAGCTCAGCAGGTGGCAAATTAGTTTCTTGCTGCCTCAGGAAAGCAGATCTCCCGAAAAACTGTTGCCAGACGTTTGAGGGGAGGAGGACTATACGCACGCAGACCTGTTGTGTGTGTCCCATTGACCAGACAGCACCGTACTGCCCGTTTGCAATGGTGTCGTGAGCATCACAATTGGACTGAACAGGACTGGGCATGCATACTATTCTCAGATAAGAGTAGGTTCAGTCTGTCATCGGATTGTAGACGCCAACTGATCTGGCGCGAGAGTGGTACTGCTTATCGTCCAGAAAATATCCAGGATAAGGACCGATATCCGTCATGCAGTATCATGGTATGGGCCGGCATCATGATCAATGGCCGCACGCGCCTACATGTGGTTGCGAATGGGACTATGACGGGCCAACGATACATTAATGAAGTTCTACTTCCTCATGTTCGTCTTTTCCGTGGTGCTGTCGGTGATAAATTTGTTTTTATGGACGACAACGCAACATGTCATCGAACACTCGCTGTTCAGGATTGTCTAGACAGCGAGGGTATTCAACGTCTCGTATGGCCAGCGCGTTCTCCAAATATAAACCCCATTGAAAATGTGTGGGATGCTTTGGGGAGGCAAGTTGCTGGTCGAAACTATCCTCCGACAAACAAGAACACCCTCATCCGTGCACTCACAGAGGAATGGGATAAATTGCCTCAACAGCTGCTGGATAATGTTGTGCAAAGTATGGTACGACGTGTGGAATGTTGCATCATACTCCACGGTGGACATATCCCGTACTGATACCTTTCTTTAAGGTGCCTGCTGATTTTTAGATGCATTGTTCCATTTCTCCGTACGCAGATCAAATGAACATTTTTTTTCTTTCAGATGTTTCACAGCTTTTGTACTTTCCAGAACAATAAATATTCTTTATTCTAATGTCTGAACAGTGTGGCAACTATATTTTATCCTACTAGGCCTCATGTCTCGCTTAATGTTATGCTACATAGCAATTTGTGATCCGTCCTTAGCAATTGTCCAGCAGTGTATATATAGCGTTAGCCAGAGTTGGTTTACTTGGATTGTTAGAATATCTAATTTCAGGAAAAAATCTTCAGAGTTAATTTTCAACTTGTTTATTTACACACACATAACGCAGATGGGCAATCACATTTTGCATTTCACAGCTATTTGGTAAGAACACGAAAACAAACACAAGTGACATAGCGAAAATCAAGCAGCAACAACTGATGAAGGCAAGCAGACAAAGAGTGTGATCACAAAACATTTTCTCTTCTTATACCCGACAATGAAGATCGCGTGACTCCTTTGTAGCAAGAGCTCTGATTCATTAAAATGAGCGGGAAAGAAATTTCTGATACTAGTTGATTAAGATTAAAATCAGGGCGTTATTTTTGAACCTAAGAATTAAAAGCTTATTTAAATATTATTAAAAAGAGTTAATTAAAAGGATGCAGGAGGGAACTGTTACATATATATATATATATATATATATATATATATATATATATATATATATATATATATATATATATATATATCTTGTTAAAAATATTCAATCGTCAATAAAATACTTTCTATTCGTCCATTCAAGTTCAAATACATTTTTTAAAACTTGTAGTGGATGACACTTGATGTTAATATAGTTTTTTTCAAATACAAATTCCTTAAATCTTTTTTAATTAATGAACAAAAAGAAACAAAAATAATAGTTCAATGCCACATATAAAAAGGAAAATCGCTCGTTGTGTCCTTGTAACGCAATGGATAGTGCGTTGGTCTTCTAATCTAAAGGTCATAGGTTTGAATCCTACCTGGAATGGCCAAATTTCAGAGAATGTGATTTCTGATTAAATAAATAATAACAAACACGCAAAAAGAATAGTCCAACACCATATATACACTCATGTCCATAAATTAAGGATAATGAAGTTCAGACATAGAAAGAGACAGAAGCAAAACAATTTTGACTTATTTGTAAAGTCTACTTATTAAAAAAAAGGTAAAGAGCAAAAAAGATGCTATATGTTTGGCATGATTAATAAAAATTGCGATTTTTGCTCACTGAAGCAAATTTCAAAAAAGAACCTATTTACAGAAAACAGTATAACATGGTTAGTATGATGTTTAATACGGAGTATGTCTCCCGGACGATGCAATACAGGCCTTACAGCGCCTAGGCATGCTGAGTATCATATTATCAATCTGATCTGAGGGAATATTACATCACTCATCAAGCAATGCCCTCCGAAGTTCCGGTAGACAGGTGGGAGGGGGTTGGCGGGCTGCAATTCGTCGGCCAAGCATATCCCACACATGATCTATTGGATTCAAGTCCGGTGAGTATGCTGGCCAATCCATACGGGTGATATATTCCGATTGAAGGCATTCATCTGCAATGTTTACACGGTGAGGACGGGCGTTGTCATCCATGAACAAAAATTCAGCACGCATGGCGCCCCGAAACAAACGTACATGTTGTTCCAAAATGACATCCCAATAGATGTGGCCTGTAATAGTTACACTCTGAACATGCAGATCAGTTCTGGAACCAAAAATAATTCCTCCCCAAACGAGCCATCCTGCACCACCGTAATGGTGTCGTTTAATGGTGCTCTTTTGGTGGTAACGGGTACCTGGCGCTCTCCATATTAAAGTCTGGCGAGAAACAGACTGCAAACTAAACCTGGACTCGTCGGAAAACATCACACAAGAACACTGTTTTCGTGTCCACAATGCATGCTCTCTACTCCAGGTTAATCGCAGGCAGGCGACAGTGAGTTGCGGTAAGTGGAACGCATCTGACAGGCCTACGAGCATATAGACCAATGTGCCCTAAGTGTCTGTACACGGTCTGCCTTGAAACTGTCGTACTGGTAGCTGAAGAGAGCTGAAAAGACAGGTCTGATGCTGTGCTCCGTCTGTTTCTTTTGGCAGTAACTGCCAAATATATACCGGTCCTCATTCGGCGTTGTAACTCGGAGACGACCTGTGCTGTAACATCTACTCACATTACCATCATCTTGGAATCGTTGCCAAAGCCTGGAGATGACACTATGGGCTATTTCAAGTTCCAGATGGGTACGTCCACATACCTATCTTCCAATAATTCTACCACGTAAAAAATCATCCAAATGCTTCCTTTGTGCCATAACTATGCGATTATTGCACTGAAAGGCTTTTAAAGCGCTTGTGAACAATTTTACTTCTTTGCCGCCATTCTTTATATACCCCTCTCTTACACTCTTATGATTGTGACGTACTATCCGCGCCATCTGGTGGTTTCCTGTAATTTGCATATTCTTCTTCAAGATGTGTGTGATAATTCTACAGGTGAAATTTTTATTTCAGAGTTCAATTTCTGTGTGATTCCGAATTATCCTTAATTTATGGACATGAGTGTAGAATGGAAAATCGCTTTCTATTTTGTCACTTAATATTGTGATTCTGTCATTTGTACATACATATTGTTATGAATTTTGTGTAAATAGTGTAAATAATTTGTATTTGAGTGTTTAATGCATTTATATTACTCTATGTTATATTTATTTCATATTAACATTGTACTATTCACAAGCAGTGCCGCCCCTTACGTTATAATGGCGATTGAATGAGAACTTGGCGAAATCTTGGCGGTAGAGCCAAGTTGGCATCATTTTTGGCAACCTAGTTGGCAGTCAATTTGGCGATGTTAGCGACCATTTTGGCGTCATTGGTGACCTTGTTGGCGAGTTCGGAACCCTCTGGAACCTTCTAGAAAGTAGTAGCTCTCTCCACTAGTGTCACGTTTCAATGACACGAGCGGTTATATTTCTAGAAGTTTCTGTCGCGCATATAAAAAGGATGCTCGCCGGTACGGCGGAGAGTCTTGATTAAGCCAGCGCGTAGTGAGAATTGTTTTGGCTAGCTATTAGCTCGGCTGTTCTTGTGAATAATCTTTACTTGCGTGTATTTTTAAACACTGTCTATTGTGTTTGATTGCTGTTGAAGGTGTGAAGACCTTCGGATATTTACCCTGTGAATATTGCCGATGAATCCTGTATTAAAAGGGATTGGAGATTTTCGATAATAAATTCGCATCGCTCTTAAGGAACTGGTTATTTTTTCTTTGTGATTGTTTTTCATAAAATCCTCGAATCCGGATCTACGTAACAATATTTATATTAGTTGTAATTATTTAATAAAAAGAAACGATAAAATAAAATTTTTCTTTGTTGACCTAAGTAGGAATTAACTTAATTTTTTTATATTACTTGTTTTTTTAAAGTGAAGTTCATTTGTTATTAATTAAATTAAATGACACTGAATCCTCATATGAAAATATTTTTTCAAGATGTTAATATTTTTTTTAAAAAATTTTAATCTGAAGCACTCACACACACAATATGTTTAGCAATTCGTAAGCTGCGCGATAAAGAAAAACGAGTATCATCTATCTCTATGTGCATCTGGATGTGAAAACAGTGCAAAAACAGTGTAGAAATTCTCTCTCGCTTAGCCATGGACGCTCGACATGGCAGCCGTTTCCATGGCAGCGTAACCGGAAGGATTTACTTCTGAAAAGGGCAACTCGTCTGCACGCGATCGAACGGTTAGATGATTTGTGAATCTGAGTTACTAAGTTCTTTTAGAACTACACACCCTTTTCGTATGATGTAACAGCTGTGGAACGAAATTTGACATTTATATTAAGAAAAAAGGATTAAGAGTAGAAATATTTAAAGAACGACATTTTTAAATCTTTTGTAAGCTTGAATAATATTTTCGTTATATTTTTCTTTTGCATTTAAAGGCATTGTATGCTTTAAGGCCGGGGTGAGCATTAAGTCGATCGTGATCGACCGGTGGACCGCCAAGACATTTTGGGGTGACCGTCTTAACATAAAACGTTAGACGTGCATACCAAAAGAAACACAGGTGGTTTTCAAGATAATGGAAACCCCCGTGAATAAAAAAGACACCGTGTGTGTAAATAAAGCTGAAACCCAAATTTGAGAGACGTTTTCAAGAATTTACTAGACTATAATCAAAAGTTGCATTCATGGGTGCATTCAACATTGCCATTTGGCAATGTTGATGTGAAAAATATAACTAAAAATATGCTATATCTTTCGAGGAAAACGAAGCTTTTTTTCTCCTTCAAAAGGACGTAATTTGTTAACAATAACTTTTGGAATCTAACAGACAAAGTAAAGTATCCCAATTTTAAAAAAAGCTGCGGGCAGCAATTCCTTTAACATCATTCTTTCGCTTTATATATCTGTGTGAATCTACATTTTGAACGAATATAATTAAGACAACTTATCAACCCCGTTTCACACACGACCACTTAGAATCCAGTGCAAGAATTATATATCGAGGTATTCAAGATTGGGGCGGATAACATAAAAATGAAGTCCTCTACTGAGACTATAGCTACGAGAGCTAATTTTAATTGAAAATTATTTATTTTCTGATGTATTGTGAATTGTTTGAAAATGCAGCAGTTGATATTATTAAATTTATGGGTATAATTATTATGTTTGTATTTTGTGCGTTTTTATTCAAACGTAGTTTTAAAATAGAAAGTTTTTCTACTGTAGCTAATTCTGTGTATGTAATTCAATGCATTCTGTATTTATTATTGTTATAATATAAGTATTATTGAGTTTTTTTGCTTATCACACCTACGTCACAAGGTGGACCACAGCACCTTGAAAAAATTAAAAGTAGACCGTGCCATGTAAAAGTCTGCCCATCCCTGCTTTAAGGTATCCGACTACGTTCGGAACCGTGATTTTGCAAAAACGTATAAATGGATAATATTTATGATATTTAGTGTCACTTAGATTAGAAAATATATATAAAATAGCTTTAAGAACATTATTACAATAAAAAATTATTTAAGTACAATATTTTGACAAAAAATGAACATAGAATGACCCATTTTCAAAATATTCTCCTTTTGTGAAAAATGCTTCTATTATAATAATATTTTGCCTGTATATAGCTCAAACCTTTCTACAGAGGCTCAACTAGAATTTTTGAAATATATAACTTAGAAGTGGATTTATCCATGTTTTACGACAACAGAGGGGAGAGAAATTTTAAGAAAACGCCGATAATTATTTCAATTGGTTGTATCTCTGAAAATAATGTGAATTTTTCAAAAAAAAAAAGTTCAGACTCTCTGGAGAAGTCTTTTTACTTTATATAAGCAAAAATTATTATTTTAGAAGCATTTTTATAAAAAGGAGATCATTTTGAAAAGGATTATTCTAAGATAATTTTTGTCAAAATATTGTATTTAAATAATTTTTTTTTTTGTCAAAATGTGCTTAAAACAATTTTATACATGTATTGTAATCTAAGTAACGCTAAATATCATGAAAATTATCCATTTATGCGCTTTTTAAAATCACGGTTCCGAACGTAGTAGGATACCTTAAGGCTATTGTAAACTTGTGGGTTCTTTTCTGATCGTGTTTGCATTGTGAATTGAAAATAATTGCAGACAGGGTTTTGTCCCACTGTGTTTATTCCACACCTTCTATGGAACATTTCTTAAAATAAATAATATATTGAGATGTTACAAGATTACGATACATCGTTCAGCCGTCTCTACTTTTCACACAAACCCGGTTTTCCTCGCCACCGCTCTCTCTCTCTCTCTCTCTCCCGTTCCGACCTTTTCCCCTCTGTCGTTCCCAGATCCTCTTCTCTATATCGTCTCTTGTTCGACCTGTTGCCAGGTGCAGGCAGTAGTTCCTTACAGCTATTTTCGGCTAATGTTAAATAGGGGTCGAATTCGGAATATGTTTTCAGATATAAATGTACTCAAACATCAATATTATATATTCTGGTTACACTATCCTGTAGAGAGAATCACTTATTTTATCATACTATTCATTTTTATCCGAGTTGACACATTTTTTCTTTCATAAAATGTATTTTGCATTTTTTTCTTATACTGTAATGCTAAATGAGCTATCCCTTCACATGTTAAAAGTAAAAACTAATTATTTATGAAATATTTTGAAATTTTAAAAACACTACATTATAAACAAATGCATGAGTTACAATGTCACAATTTTTTATAAAAATTAAGGCATTTTTTCTGTCCGAAAATGTGCTCCACGTCAAATTCACGCTCTCGTACATATGGCGAAAACAGCCTTAACATTTTCCCATTACGTAATAAAATCAGATAATAATTGTGTGAGAAAAATTTAAATACTTGGCACATTCATAAACTTAAACATTTTCTGGTGTCATCTGTGCTATTTTTGGAAAATGATGAAAATATTTATTTATTTCCAGGACTTTTTTTTTTATTATTGAAAACAATTATAAAATCCCCGTGCACCACAAACTATCACACGGGGCTTACAGAAGTAAGTATTAAACACACATTCAAGGGAAATAAACAATTAAAAAAATGAAGTTAAGAAGGATTACAAACAGTTTCCAGGACTTTAATCCAATAAAATGGAGAAGAAATCCCTTCTCTTGAATTATTAATAATAGAGTAAATATTAATATTTCCGAAAAAATATTTCAAATACTGCTTTTCTCAACATATTTGATAAAAATTTCAAAAAAAGAAGAAAATAATAAAAAAAAACTTCTGTAATTCGACCATGTTGAATAAATCCTGCGAATATAGCCCTAAACCTAGTAGTTTGCTAATGTTTTACTGTGGTTATAAAATTCAGTCTTGTACTGTCTAGCTCTCTTTTTGCTTATTCTATTACTTTAAGTTCGATTTATAACAATTTGGTATTATGCATGTATATAAATATTGTGGCACTCAAAAGTGTTCGCGCACTTAAAAATTTCTGTAAAATTTAATGTTTTTCAAAAAAAATTAATAAATTGCAGTTGTAATTTCTTTTACAATATCTGCAACTTGTTCTTATTAGAATAACAGAATTAATTTTCAAAACATAGTATACATATATAACCAATATTTTTTAAAAAATTAATAATTAAAAAACTACTAAAAAATTACACCACACTTAAAAAAAATCTCAACATAGCTTTAAATGTTGTATTTCTTTCCTAATTTAGTACCTAGTAGGATATTTTTAGCACCCACAACGACTTTCAATGGGCTCAACTCATGTGACGTCATAGTCACATGATAGTGAAAGCCACGTGATTCTAGCCAATCAATTCAAAAACTCATGCGACATCATAGTCACACGATAAAAACTATCTAGCGTTTCCAGCTAATCAGTTCACGCATTCCGGTGTTGCCAAGTTTCACTCTTAGCAGAAACTTTCTCTTAAAAAGTACATATGTATACAAAATGCATTTTATTTAAAAGCATAAACATAAAATATGATTTTTTTTAGTTTAAAAAAATATTTTTGAAGAAATTTGTTTTTTCTAACATTTAAATATCTTTACTAAAATATGAAATTTGAAATTTTATATGAGTTTTACAAATAGAACTACAAGTACAAATAGTTTAATGTTTGTTTTGAATTCAATGGAAAACACGTGTTTGTTTTTATCATGTGACCTCATGAATTGAGCCCATTGTCTTGGTATAAATTTCAGCAGTTTTTAGTAATTTCTGCGTTGATGTTCCTCCATTCTTCTGTGATTATTATTTTTAGTTCATATTTTGTTTTTATACGTCATGTTTTCTTACTCTAACTTTAAATTTTCACCAAATATGTTTTAATGGATTTAAATCAGGTGATTGAGGAGGTGTTTTCAGAATTTGAGGACAGTTATAAAGACACCAAAGGAGTATATTGAGAGTAGCACAATGAGGGTCATTATCTTGTAAAAAAATTAAGTCGTCTCCAGTATCCAAATTTTGGGAGGACAATTTCTGATTGATCTTTAAAATATTTAAATGGTCCTCATGTAATTCACAGTACCATAAAAAAATACCAAATAACCTAATCCTGAAGCTGATTGATCCCACATGCACAAGAACACATCCCCCCACCTCTATGCTTCTCTATTTCAACTAAATTCTTGAGATAAAGTTTCAGAAAATTCAATATTGACAACAGATGGGTTGGGATGACAATAAATTCAACATTTTTTCCGACGAGCGTATAAAAGTTTGGAGGAAAAACGATCAAGGTTTGAGGAATGAGACTTGTTTGGCATAATTTTGAAGTAGTTTTTTGATTATTAGTTTCAAAGTAATAGTTTTATTATGCTTTAAAAAAAATTAATATTATTCCTATAAGAACAAGTTGCAGATATCATAAAAAAAATTACAATTCCGATACATTAACTTTTATTACTCGAAAACAGTAAATGTTATTGAAAATTGCAGGTGCAAGAACACTTTTGATACAGCCACTGTTATGTATAATTAAATAAAATTAATGATACTTTTTTTACCAAACTTTCAGTTGATGGAAGATACTATTTTTAAATAGAAGATAAGCGCCAACGAGAAGGAAAAAATGCATAATTTTTTTATCTTAATAGAAAGACTTAAATTAACAAAAGGATCTACTTCTAGAAACAAACGGTAAACATTAATGTTAAGAATTTTGAGACCTTATTTATCTATTCTTCAAAATTTTTCCGTTATTTCTTTCTGTGATGAAAGCAACGAGCTCCTTTTAATATTTCTTTTTTAAACAATTTCTATTTTTAAATCAAACGGCAAATGATTCATTAGTCAGATATTCTTTTTTTACTTTTCAGAATAAAAAGAAGAGGATAAATTAGGTTAATGCTCAATCAGATTAAGGAAAATGACACATCAGAAATTAAAAAGACCATTTCTTGGATTTTAAATGTCTTTGGTCAAAGCTCAAAATTTAAAAAATTTCCGAATAGATTTATATATTTTATTTCTTGATATTTCTTCTTATGGAACTTGATTATCATTAAGAAAAAATAGCTAAAAAAAAAGATAATTTCTCTTAACTCATTTTTAGGAAAACGTTACTTCAAGACCTTGCACAAGTTTACATTGTGTGTGACACTTTACTTGTTACTCCTCATTATATTTTTATCTGAAATAATTTCTGACTTCACCTAAATAATTTCAAAATAATTTTTAAAAAATAACAACAGATTAAAAGAATTTCAATAAAAGAAAAGAAAAATAGAGAATTAAAAGAAAATTCTTCAAAATAACAATAAAGGTTATAAATAAATAAAAAAGATGATGCTACAATTTAAAGTGAATGCAAGTAAGATTAATTCTTTTAAAAGTAAAAAGGCAAGCATTGTAGATTTTCGTTTTAGAATTTGAAACTTTTAAGAATGCTAATTTATTTCAACGCTCTTAGCAACACAAAAATTACCCGTTCCGCCACGTAGAAATTAAAACTCGTATTTACATGCAACCACCTGTAATAATACTAAATGATGAAATTTCACTATGCGATTTATCATCCAAATATGTTTTCATAGTATTAAAATTTTTTTTAATGATAAATGATGCGATTGCCATGGAAAAAATCTTACATTTTTGTCTAGCCATCAGTTTCTTTTTGAAATAGGTTGGAAATTTTGTGACATCACTTCCTACGTTCAGTTTTGGGTATAGCAGTCACGAGCTGCTGACATGTGCTTCTAATAATTTTTTTATCTTTTGATATTCATTTCCAGATTGCTTTAAAACTGAATAAACGAATTTGATTACAAAAATGTTTATTTTTACTATATATATATATATATATATATATATATATATATATATATATATATATGTGTGTGTGTGTGGGTGTCCGAATAAATCTTCGAATAAAAATCAGACTCTTCAGAAGGCGGGATTTTAGATTAGCGAGGTGGTTTGTCTAGGGGTAAGTATTTAAGGGTGAGTGATGAATTATTAATTGAATCTAAGTCATTTAAACACAAATACTTCATTTAAGTAAAAGAGAATTTATTTAAAGTTAAAGGGAAATATTTACAAAAGGGGATAATTACAAAGAGAAAGAAATGCAGGAATTAGGTTAATTAAAAGTTGAGTTATACCTTTAGAAGACGGGGAAATAAACCTTTCTCATTATTGGACGTTAGGACTGGCGGTGCGCGCAGGGCGCGAAAATGCGATAAAGACGCGACGTGTTGAACAAGCAGTGGTTAGTTGGCCTCTGCCGAAAAATTATTCAAGCCGGAGCTACGAAAGCTCACTAGATGGCGCTGCTTCGGAATGTAGTAATAAATAAAATTGAGATTTATGGTCCTCTGAAAAGGATATGACTCAACCTTTTAACAAAATGTTTCAAAGGGAAAATCCTACATATATATATATATATATATATATATATATATATATATATATATTACTAGAGGACCCGACAGACGTTGTCCTGAACACACATCTTAAATTCAAAATAAAAGATTTTTGAATATTCGATACTGCGATCGTAGCTCAGGCTGCCTGATCTAATGTAAAACATTCCAAGATCAACAATTTATAAATAAAAAATTAATTAAATAAACATTTCTAAACCGAATTATAAATCTAAACCATTCTCGAGTCCACTGGAACAGACAAAACTTTCATCAAAATCGGTCCAGCCGCTTAGGAGGAATTCAGTTACATACACACGCACAGAAGAATTACATATATAAAGTTCATTTGAAAAGATATTAATTAAAAACTCTAAAAAGCGTGAATCGTCTGCATTTTCGTAAGAATAAAGACTAGGTTTGGCCAGTTTGGCTGAAAGAACAATTTTCGACGCCAACTTACGTCTTTTTCAATTCCTACTATTAGCTCAGGATCTCTATACATATTTTATTTGTTTGTTCGTTTATTTATTTATTTATCTTGGTAGAATTTTCAATCGTTAATAAAATACATTTTAAAGCGCTCAATTGAGCTGAAATGTAATGTACATGATTATTTTGGATGGCAATACAATAATTTAATTAGAATTAATAAAAATTAATTGATTAAAACTAATTATTTAAAGCCACGTTAGCGACTTAGCGACCCTTTTGGCGATTTATGTCAAAATTTGAAAAGGTTTTTTTCTCACGTGTTAAAGCATTCAGTGGATAGGAAATTTTATTTTATAACAATAGCGTTGTTACAACAATGCAGGTGAATGTTGAGTTGTATTTTTTGAATGTTTTTAATTAATATCTTCTTAACTAATTGCGATATCGGACCGAATTGGGAATCTAACCTATTCTCGAATTTACTTGAACCCCCACAAAAAATTTCATCGAAATCGGTCCTGCCATTTAGGAGGAGTTTAGTGACAAACACACGCACAGAAGATTTTTATACATAAAGATTCGTATTATTAACATTCTAATTCTGTCGAATTCTACAAACTGAAATCTCTGCAAAATTTATTGCGTTCTCGAACTGATGTACCAAGAATAAAAGGAAATGTAAAAAAATTATTTCAGAAATGATTTTAATGGAAAAACCCGTAATTTTTAAATTTGATGCTCACAAAGTGTGTTGTTTTTATGTCGCTGTTAAAATTTTTTAAGTACTTTTAATAAATGCAAAAGATATTTCGGCTACGTTTTTGATATTTTTTAAAGGATTAATTGAAAATTCAACAAAAAAACATTCGAAGCAATTCATTATTTACGTGTGTGTGTTGCATGCTAGCCATTTTTGTTAATAACTTAATAAGTTTTATGTTTTTTTCCTGACATGGCAACGATATTTTAGTTTTTTTAGTTATATATTATTAAATAGTTATACAACAAAAGCATAAAGCTGTGAAAATAGCCAATTCTTTTATTAATTATAAGCTAATCATAAAAGTTTTAGAAATTCAATAATTGTCTCAAGAATTAATAAATAGCCTTAAGAATTCAATAACGTGTAATTTATTATTTTCAGTAATTCGTTTCACATTCAATGCGCATTAAAGTCGATTAAAATGAAGTTCTGTATCGATTAAGCAGTAATTAAAAAACTATAAGAAAAGGATTTACAAATGTCTATACTTTATGTACGTCATAGAAATTTATATGTTACAGTTTCTGACAAATGAAACTGTATTAAAGAAAAAGTGAAAAGTAGAATAAAACATTTCTCTGTCTCTCTCTCTTAGAGTGCGTGTGAGCGTACGTGTGTTTGTGTGTACGTATTATTCATCTACGTAGATATAAATCAAATGATGTATAAGAAACAGTAGTACGTATTTAATGAATAAGTAATAATATTGATTAATCATTAAGATCCAACACACATATAAAATTTGTATCTGTTAGAAAAAACTTTGTATTTATTTTAAATTTTAACATACTCTCCTAGAAGTACACTTACGCAATTTATTTTTTAAAAATGTTGTATTGTGTTATTTATTCATGATGTAAGCATGAAAAAATGTTAATTACAAATTAAATATTATTTTGTGTTTGCATTCAGTATAAATTAATACACTCTTCCTTGAAGAAATTAATAATGGAGTATTTTATATATATATATGGCATGCAGCCAAAAGCAAGGCAGTCTTCGCGCGCAGGCGCAGCTAAAACACGAACTGAAACTTTTGAACTAGTGGAAGAGAAACAAAAACTCTTGGACATTAGAGAGAAAAGAGAACGCGAGAGGTGCGCGAGCAGGCGTTATACCTTCTGCATATCATTGTCAAACTTATCTACCTTTTTAATTAATTTTTGTTTAATGTTAAATAAACCATAAGAAAGACAAACGTTTTGGACCCCTTGTTGTCTCCCACAAATTATGGGGGCTCGGCCGGGATCGATAAAATTTCGATTTTGAACCAAAGTCTGGACAATGAACAAAAGCGTCCGCGAAGGAGACGCTCCGCCATTTTTTGGAAACTTCGTTCAACCTGTGTAGAGGTTTGAACTCAGCATGAATACTCCGCCTGTGTAGAGGCCGGGATTGAAAAAAGATTTCGATTTTGATCAAAGTTTGGAACGTGAACAAAAGCCTTCCGTGGAGGAGACGCGCCGCCATTTTTCGGAAACTTCGTTCAACCTGTGTAGAGGTTGAATTTTTCAACTTCATTCCGCCTGTGTAGAGGTCGGAACAAATAACAAAATAACCTGTGTAGAGGTGTATTTTTCAACGAACCATCGACAAATATTCCGCCTGTGTAGAGGTTGGAACCCATCGTCGAAAATTCCGCCTGTGTAGAGGCCGGAACTACAATTCCACAAACACCTGCGAAGAGGTGTCAATTCGAACAATTTCAACTATATTACCTGCGAAGAGGTGAGATCTGTGAAATCGAAGTTTTTCAATTATTGGATACATCGTACGTGCGAGCAACAAGGGAGCCAGAAAAAAAAGGTAGGATTTTTCCATATTTTTCTAAAATGTATAAAAACGCTCTTAAAGAGGATCTCATAAGAGTTGTTGAGAATCTAGACGGTACTGTGGAGAGTACGGACACTATAGTTAAACTAAAGACTAAAATTGAGAACAGTAGTACATTTGAAAGTGATCCAGATTTCGTTAAAACTTTAATTCAAAACTGTATAGATGAGAGGGTATCGCGAAACGAAAGAGAGGTAACTTTAGAAAAACAGAAAATTGAGCTCGCGAAACTTCAGTTAGCTCAGTTAGAAAAAGAAATCGAACTTCAAACGGCTAAAAATAAAGCATTAAGTTTAAATCCTGCAGCTAAAGTCGAAGATAAACAGTTCAAAACTTTAAATAAGGAAACTGCAACTCATATTGGCATTCGAGAAGCAGAAGATTGGTTTAGGCCTATTAATTTAGCTAAAGAGTGTGATATTTATATTTCATCTAGAAGCGGATCACATAAAGAAATTCCTGTTACTTATGGATATACCCAAGACCCCTTTAAATATAGATCACAAAACTTTAAACCAAAGATTAAAGAGAACTATCCCCAAAATCTTGAAAGAGAAAATAAAAATTGCTATATATGCGGTGATTCATCTCATTACGCAAGAGATTGCAAGGAGCGTTTTAAGCCTAAAGAATCCCACATCCATAATAGAATAAACGTGAATACTTTGAAAATCGAGAGCGAAAAACAAAATAGCGATGACTTCGCAAATCTTCAATACATAAACATTTTTGTGGAAAATCAGCCCGTAACAGCCTTGATCGATTCAGGTTGCCAGATCCCAGTTTTAAATTCCTCACTAATTAGAGTGCAAACACCTTCCGAAGAAATAATAACATTAAGTTCATGTTTTGGCGAACAGCGAATGGTAGAAGTTAAACCGATAAATCTTTCTCTTAATCAACACTCTACCAGCCTAAGTGTTCGAACGGCGATATCACCGACCTTGACCGAAGAAATTATTATACATCCCAGTGTATATTCTGAAATAAAGGAACTAGGCCACGCAAAGAGCGATGTTTTATTGAATGAAAGTGAATCCTCTTTAGGTGCTCATGCTTGTGTTCATTTTAATTCAAATGTTTCTGTTTCAAATGTGATAGAAAACTCTAGTTATGATTTGCCACATGTTAAAAACTTTAATACTAGAAATGATTTGAGTTCTCTAATTAAGGATTATAAATGTAATAAAATTAAGAGTACTAAGTTAAAAATGAATATTAAATTGAAAAATGATATTCCTGTGTTTCAGAGAGCCAGACGTTTATCTTGTTCTGAGAAATTACAGGTAAACAATCAAATTGATGATTGGTTACGACAAGGTATTATAAAAGAGAGTGTTTTTGATTATTGTTCACCTATAGTATTGTGTAAGAAAGTCAATGGTGCCATGAAAACGAGTTCCGTGGAATTTATCTCCCGATCTCCTACCCCTTCACCTATGAATAGTAATTATCGACGGTTTGTGTTGCTCCGAAGGATCTTTCAGCCCTGGCAGTGGAAACGAAGGAAAAAGAGAAATCGTTTTGAACAGACGTCCAGAACTCTAGAGAGGAAAATATCGATGCGTTCAACCAAAGATCAACTTGTTAAAAAAGACGTTCTTATGCCTGTGAAACACAATGTTTTCCTGTGGAACCTTCCGGATGTCGAAGAGATGCCTTCACATGATGGAGAAACTGTTCAGTTCAGCAGAATTATGATATTTTAAACCTTTGTGTATTTGTCGTATAGTCCTTGTCTGTTCCGTCCTTTTTTTGTATGTTTCAGATTCTCCTCTGGTATCCATGGAAAGGAAAAAAAGGAATACGTACCGCTGCGGACAGCGGACAGTCAGGATAGCAGTTATGGCATGCAGCCAAAAGCAAGGCAGTCTTCGCGCGCAGGCGCAGCTAAAACACGAACTGAAACTTTTGAACTAGTGGAAGAGAAACAAAAACTCTTGGACATTAGAGAGAAAAAGAAACGCGAGAGGTGCGCGAGCAGGCGTTACCTTCTGCATATCATTGTCAAACTTATCTACCTTTTTAATTAATTTTTGTTTAATGTTAAATAAACCATAAGAAAGACAAACGTTTTGGATCCCCTTGTTTTCTCCCCACACACACACACACACACACATATATATATATATATATATATATATATATTCTTTCTTTATATAATTCTTCTGTGCTTGTATATGTGACTGAACTCCTCCTAAACGGCTGGACCGATTTTGATGACATTTTTTGCGGGGGCTCAAGTGGATTTGAGAATGGCTTAGATTCACAATTCGATCCAAAATAGAAATTAGTTAAAAAGATATTAATTAAAAACCTTAAAACGCATAATTGTTTCCCCCCTGTTTGTTGTTTATTCCGCTATTGCACGGCAAGCAAAAAAGAAAAAAGAGGGGGACATTTTTTTTGTTTTTGTTTTTCGCACGACCAATTATATGTTGCGTGTCCAAGGGTTGGCAAACCATCGCATTTGTTTGTTTATACCCCTCAAGGATTAACCAAAAATGTTGTGCATTCAATGGCATTACGATAATTTATTTATTGTTCAGAAAAAATATACTTGTTATGAAAATAGCTCGAGTTTTATCTATTTTATCATTTAATTAAAACAAGTTTTAAGTTTCTATTCAGAATAGCTTCTTCTATATTCAACTTAGTTCATAGTATACACTTACTCACACGCAATCGATAGGTCGAATGGATTAACTTCACGGACAGACTGACGCCAGTAAGTAATCACGTAATTCCAGCGTCAATAACTGCACGTGTGAATTCATAGTGTTGGTTTTCCTATATGTTTGTTAACGGCATTCTTGTGTCTTAATTTTATCTAATCAAAAATATATGCTAGCATTGTATTTTTTGCATTATTCTTGTATATATATTTGTTAGGAAATATTTTTAACAACTCTTTTAGATAATTTTTTTTTTTTTTCTAATTTATTTATCTAATTAGATATTCGTCTGCTTCGTTAGTGTTATCTGGGATATTTATTTATAGTTCTTGGTACACTTAAATATAGTTCTTTGTTATTTTAGTTATTAATTAATTTTATAGTTATTTATTTCATATTTTTTCACAAGAATGGCTCATAGTATAGGTTCGATACCGCTTTTTTTAAAAAAATTTCAATTTCCACGAAATATTAAATTACAGTGCAAAGTTTTCTAGTGCCACTGGAAATAGAAGTGTTGCTGCGAATGTGTCGAAAAGATTAAAATTATTCGACGATAAATTCGTAAGCAAGATATCATTTACTGAGCCTGATTGCTTAGTGAATGATGATTGTTTTATTCAAGGCTTTATTAAAGCAGAAATGAAGAAGAGAATGACGTACAAGCCGTATGTTCAAATCAGAACAACTTGTCAGGTAAGTTATAAATTATTTTCTTTTAATTTAGGTACTTTTTTTTGAAACTATTATGATTGCATTACTATTTACTCTGTTATGCTTTAATGTAACTGGTTGTTTTAAAATACAAAATAAGATTCTATGTATTAACATTGATAATTATTTAATTATAAGTTGATTCCAAAAGATAAAAAGAAATGTGAAGGGGCTAATTTATATTTTTTTAATAGCTACATTATTAGTGATAAGTTTATAACTTGATTCTTATTTTTTAGAGTAGCATTGAATATCAATTGCATTGTTTTCTATTTTAATGAATATGCATTATTAAGCTTGATCATTCTATAATTATTGCTATTTATGAGTAAATCCTAATTTGATTCCAACACATTAAAAGTAAACGCAAGAAATACCAAACCATTTTGAAAAAGAAATGTAAATTTTTCATTTAAAACTTCAATTCAATAAGGAGTAATATTGTATAAACATAAAGATTCTCCCAAACTGTTAGTAATTTTTCTTATAAGGCATACTGTTTTTAATTCAAATACTTTATGACGTGTTTTTATAAAATGTTAATTTTTATTTATTTGAAATTTTCATTCACATGATTTATTTATATAAATTTTAAATTATGGTCTTTACTTAAAATTATTGAATTTAAACTGAGCTGTAAATTAACTTTGACATAAATTTTTCAAAATGTATTTGTCAGTAGACTGATATGTAAATACCGAAAACTTATATGAATTTGCAATCTAGTTTTAAAATTTATTTCATTAATATTTAATACTTTTTTAACTTTAGGTTATAAGGGCAACATGCACTTGTCCTGCTGGAGGCATTCCTGCATTTTGTAAGCATGTATTTGTATTACTTCATGCAATCAATGATTACATAACAAAAAAAATGTATGCAGCGCCAACGGAAAGATTACAGACATATGAATTACATAGGATTTATCTATAAATAAATGGTTCCAAAATACTTGCAAAAAAGTTTACTTGTTTAAACCATTGTTTATCTCAAATTAGAGAGTTAAAATATGAAAGTTTTTGATTAATAAATATTTATGCATTGATGAAAATGAATTTTATTTTTACAGCACAATGAATTGAAAATTAGATTGAAAGAATGCAATCTAATATATATTATAAATGTGAAAGTTTGTGAAAATCTTTGTGGGTCTTTCACGCAAAAACAACTTAATGAATTTTAATGAAACTTTACAATAATATAGCTTACACATCAGTCTAATATATATTATAAATGTGAAAGTTTGTAAAAATCTTTGTGGGTCTTTCACGCAAAAACAACTTAATGGATTTTAATGAAACTTTACAGTAATATAGCTTATACATCAGAATAACACATAGGCTATAATTTATACCATAGGCTATAATTTGTAAAAATTTGTAAAAAGTGTCCAAAATATAACGATATTTGTCAAGTAAGAAGGAAAAAATTCTGCCATCTGCAAGCAAAAAAAAGCCCACGTCAGCATATATCTATCTTTTGTTTGTGAATAACTCTTTTTGTTTTGGCTACACAAGGGAATCGCTTCTAATTAATTCCTGTGATCAGAATAATGCCTATTTTTTTATTTCAGAATAAAAACTAAGTTTTGAAGGGAGAGGTTGTTATAAATCTCTCTTTATTTTAATGTTTTTTTTATGATTTTATTATGCACATTTGGTAGTAAGAAGTTGATCTATTTTCAAAATAACTACTTTTATCGCTTCTGGTACTTAAAGTAAATAAACTTTCTCTTTCACACTACATCATTTGGACAAACTTTCACAATTTTTTTGTGGTTAGTAGTTAATTATAACGCTGTAATTTTAATTGAATACGCAGATATTGCATTTTTAAGTATAAAACTAATTATAACTACTGCACTGTATTTTTTGCTGTGAGTGAGTGAGTGAATATTAACGTCGCACTGTTCAGCTACACGAGGGCTTTTGGAGACGAACCACGTAATTTTGAACAATGGTCAAGTGACGGGAACGACACATGAGCTGGCACCCCCTTCTCCTAACTACCACACCACAAAACTTAGCAGGAATATTCTACCAATACTTAGCTTTAATATTCTTTGAAATCCACTCTTCCAAGATGTATGGCAGCACGGGTTCTATGATGAGTATTTTAGTGGGGAAGGCGAAAAGTTTTGTAGCAGATATTGCGTTTTCAGCGGATTGCAAAGATTATTATTTTTGTCTCAAAAAAATAGTTAATGTCAAAATTTTAGTGTCTTATGGTTTTGTCTGTTAATGAAGACCTTGGAAAATGATTTGACTACTTATTTTAAGTGAACGGTGTACATAATTAATTTTACAATGGAATATCTTTAATTAATTTATTAGCTCTAACGGATTAAATTTTCCAAAGTGGAGTATTTTGTTTATGTATATCCCTTAATTTGTACATATAGTGATCCAAAAAAAATTGTATGAAAAAACTGCAGTAAATCATAATGCGATTGGATAAAGTAATAACGTGCATCGGGCACCTACACGGCGGGTCTTACAAAGAAAGCTCTAATAAAGCTCGAGCTACGAAAGTAGCTAGGCATTTGCCAACTTGACTCTATCTTTAACATTTCGCTATGTTTTTCATTGAATCGCCATTATAATTTATGAAACGGCGTTGCTTGCGAATATTACAATTTTAAAATAAAATAAATACAACAGAAAGTAATATTAATATATTACGCTTTCGGATATAAATTATTTACATTACTTTAAGCGTTCATTACGCAAAACTTTTAAGAATGTGTTACTTTTGCTGAGCAGAGATCAGCTTAGGGAGGTATTTTGAAAAATCGACCCTCAAGAGTGTTACGTGGAATTATAAATTAAAAAAATCCTTTTTATCGGCTATTAGATCTACATAGTTAAAATTTAACAAAGGTTTTTTTTTTCTTTATTTTTTTTGTTTAGCTGAGATATGCAAAAAGCTTTTTTTGTTTAATTTTCAATTCACATAAAATTAACTCATTAAAAACTTCTTTTTCCTTCAATCTGTGTTGTTTAATTTTTCAGTTCACCCGTGCGAGAACGGGTATACCAGCTAGTACATATATATAAATGAATAGTCGCATAAAATATCCATTCAGAGTTAAATTAAAAATTTATCTGATGTAGACAAAACAAATACTTTTACAATTTAAATGATAAATAACACTATTTAAAAATATGTGAATTTAAAACAAAAAAAAATCACAAGATTGTTGCATTAGACATTCCACAAACGCTTCAGGTTATAAAAGTAATTGAATATATTTCAGCCCAGCATTGACAAATAAGAATTTTTAAAACAAGAAAAAATGTACAACCAGACTTAACAAATAATTTTCAGTAATTGAGTTTCTTTTGCTCTTAAATTGGCATAAGTCACTTTCTTTTTAAAGCTAAAAAGTGCCCTTTTTCAAAAAATATTTTTGGATACAGTAACTGTATAAATATATATATATATATTTTTTATGCTTTATCAAATTATACTAAGTTGATTCTGAAAGCAAAAAGTCAGTTTGGCCAGCTTTTATTTCACTACTTAAAAAATTAAGGATTTAAGTTTTTCAAACTCATAAAATGCCCAATTTTTAAAAAATTTTATTCGTTTTAAGTGATTAGTGTTTCATAGATTATTATGCACAAAAGTTATAACGGATCTGAAAATCTATACCCTTGTTGGTTTTTAAAAATTATTTAATAAAAATTGGCTTTGAAATCAATTTTATAATTATTTAACTATGAAAACTAAAAACATAAGCAAGCAGACACAATTTGAGTAATGAAAATTGAAAGTAACAAATCCAAATAAACAGTTACAGAATAATTAACTAAACGAGTTTAAGAGCAAGATAGTCGTAAATAAATGACGCCGTATGCACGTGCACAAGAGCTAACTGGAATCATGTGATCGTGACGTCACATGAATTTAGTCCATTGTGGTAACAGTGCATGTGATGACGTCAGGTATTGTAATAACTTTTTAATAAAAGTTTTCATCAAAACGGTCCAGATAGGTAAACTTATTCAAAAAAGTTTGAAATGTTCGGATTTAAGATGTATGTACAGGACAACGCGTCTGTCGGGCCGCTAGTAAACTAATATAAATATTTTTAATGTACTTCGAATAGCTACCTAATCATGGATAAAACTGATTTTCACAAAAGATATATAACCATTTTTGAAAAAAAAAAAAGACATTTATTTTAATATAATGTCAAAGGGGAGAAATGTTCGGAAAACGTAAATGTAGCGAGAAGTTGTAAGCACATTAAACACTAGGATTGAATATCAAAGGTTAAAAAATATCAGTAAATAAAATAAGTTTTTTTTTAAAAAAAATATGTATAATAATAGGGCCCCGATTTTGTACAAATTCATCGGAACCGCACATTTTGTTCATTAAATCGTGGCTATTTGGTATATCGAGGGTGCAAACAAATTATAATTTTTTTGGAAATTTTATAAGCAACTACACAAAAAATATTCATAGTTAAGAGATTGCACACCTTTTGCTCAATAGCTATAAGTACTAAGCACAAGATCACATTTCTATGTAAAAAAAATTTATGTAAAATTAAAGTTTTTCAATTTAAATCCCCCTCCTCCTTTTTTTTTCTCTCCCGTGGAAAGACTGAAGTATTATTTGCAAATACTTACACTTAGTTTTTAACTCAGATGTTACATTTTAAAGTATTCTGTAATTTTTGTCAATTTATGTATATGAATATTTTTGTATTTTGTGTAGCATGTTAAAATATATAATTAGAAACAGGTTACTCTTTGATAAAAGTACTGGATCAAAATATTGTATTATTGTTTAAAATATAGGATTATTAAATAATATATGCAATTGCACCTTTAAAGTAGCTACAGGTATAAAATGAGTCAATTAAAATCAACCAGCTTAATTAAATGTGGCTAATAGATAATTAAATTAATTTGAATAACAGAAATAAATGAGTTTTTCGTTTACCTTCCTGGGTAGAAAAGCTAAATATAACTTTTTTTTAAATATTAAAAAATATAGTACCAAGATATATCAAATTCTTTCAGGATTTTTTTTTCTTCTGGAAACCGTCTATTTAGTTTTGTTCTATATGCAGTAGATGGCAGCACGAAGATATAATTTTCCATTTTTGTCTCAAACATATTGTTTTTGCTTAGGTAAACGATTATTGAAGCGCATCGCATTGTATTTCCATTCATATGTAAATCAGTAGTGTAGAATTTCCAATTTATAGTTTTCAAATTCTTTCAGTCTTTAAAACAATTCAATTTTATATTGCTAGCAAAAAGGTGCTTTCATGTACAGTTTGACTAAAAGTTGTGTGATGCATTATTCTCAAATTTTTATTATTATTATTGCAAGGATTAGTGTGTCGTGTGAAGATTGGAGAGGTGTGGTTACATAAATTTATTTTCTTATTAAAATGTCAGAGTGAAAAGGCAGAACATATCTCATCTCAATTTTAAATGCAACAGGCCCTTTTGTTTTCTTAGTGTTTTTATTTTTGATATAAAAAT
Organism: Trichonephila clavipes; assembly: GCA_019973935.1. Classification (NCBI taxonomy): domain Eukaryota; kingdom Metazoa; phylum Arthropoda; class Arachnida; order Araneae; family Nephilidae; genus Trichonephila; species Trichonephila clavipes. The sequence goes on along the minus strand of BMAU01000600.1, from coordinate 45,933 downwards.
GTAAATGGCACATTGTGGGATCAATGTAATTAATGCGACCTGCCCAAGAGCAGTGGTGACCGTTAACGAACAGAGAAATCCCTACTAAACAGCAGTGAGACCCTAGGGTTGAATACGAACTTTCATTTCTGTACTCACAATCCTTCACAGAACCAGAAAACTTTCCTTCACAGAACCACAACAGGGGCGGCAAATGTTAAGGGTGGCATTTGGATCAAATTTGGAAAATATTTTTTTTATGTTACAAAAAGTATGTATATTTTCTGAAATTTTATTGGATGTGTGTGTGAATTTGGTATTACATTTAACGTATCTTATTTCCTTATTTTGTACTTTATATGTTTAATGTCAGTTTTCTTTTACATTGAAACTTGAAGAGTTCGAGGCGGGAATATATATTAAATTATGAAAATTGATAAGTTTACACCACTTAGTAACTCTCTCCCCTTCCCGGGTGAAGAGAATGAATATTAACGTCACACTGTTCAGCTACAGGAGGGCTTTTGGCGACGAACCACGTAATTTCGAACCATGGTCAAGTGACGTGGACGACACCTGAGCTGGCACCCTCCTCTTCTACCTCATCATACCAACGGGAAGATGTTTAAGCTCTCGACAGGTTTAACGTGCATCGCTCCCTTACACGGCGGGTCTTTTGTGGTACTGAGCTCGAACTCGTGACAAGGCCAGCCACGATCCGATACCCTGACCACTCGGCTACCGTGGCCTCCCCATCCAGGAGAACGGACATTTTTTTATACGGACGAACTTTCACCCATACGTTGTGTAGTGCCAGCTTTTCTAAAGGGGACAAGGGTAATAAGAGCTATTAGTAGATAGAGAGCCATAGGAGATGTTTTATTTTAGTCTGGAGTATAGTTACTAAAGGTTAAAATAAAAGCGCTTGCGATCCCCACCATCAGTAAACTTTTTTTCGAAGAAATTGACCTGCAGAAATGAGTTATTTCTTTTCTTACATTTTACTCGTTTGAAACCATAACAGAAGCGCAGCTATCGCCGTATTAATGACAAGGGGCCCCAAAATGTTTAAGCAAAGCATCGTAATATGTAAAGATCTCCCCCTAAAAAAAAAGTTATAAAGGAATTTGGATACAGGGTCCATTCAGTACTAGCTACGTCAGTGAATCATAACGAATAATTATGTGACTAATTTCGAATTATTTTGTATTTTTTAGGACTCAAATACTTCTGTGTAATAGTTCTGTTGAGTGGTAAAAATACTTGTAAGACGCGGCGAGTGGATGTTATTACTGTAGCGAACCAAAGGATAGGGCCTGGCCGGTGGTAAGGGATTCCTGTATGTTGATGCATTTTCTATGATGGGTTTGACGAGACAGTCTTGTAAATTAGTAAACCCAATTTATTGAATATCTTGAAACACCTAGGCATATTAATTACATTGAGCATGGACGACACAACACAAAGCAGCCGGCTACATGACTTCAGAGAAACGAGCGAAGAGACGGGATTTCCAGAGACATCGGTTTTTATACCCGACTGTGAAGACCGCGTGACATGGTACGCCACTGGTGTCCGTATAACTGTCCTCAAATTATGAAAACACCTCCTTGGTCACTTTACTTAGCTCAGAAGAATATATTTGGTGAGATTTTGATGTAAAAAAAAAGAAAACATGAGAAATAAACACAAAATGTGAAGTAAAAACAATCACTTAAGAATGGAGGAAAATCGATGCAGAAATTACAAAAAACTGATTAAATCTATACCAAGAGCTTAAAAGTTGTTATGGACACTAAAAGATATCCTACTAAGTACTAAATTAAGAAAGAAATACAATATTCAAAGCTAAGTCGAGATTTTTGTTAAGTGCACAAAGACTTTAGTGGCGTAATTTTTAGTAGCTTTTTGATTAATTTTTTTTAAAAAAGTTATACTATTTTTAAAAAATTATGTCATTCCGTTAAGAACAAGTTCCGGATATAAAAAAATTACAATATATTAATTTTTATTAGTCAAAAACATTTAATTTTATAAGAAATCGCAAGTGTAAGAACACTTTTGTGGCCCATTGTATGTATATATAAACCCAGAATTTTTTGTATGAAACAAGCTTAACATAATTCAACAGTGAGGAAAAAATTCCACTAGTTTCAAGCAGAGAACCCAAATTACTGATAAAATCCCTGTTAGAGATCACCCCTAAAAAATAAAAGGGAACAGTGTGTGCAAGTGGTTTTCCAAGTCATTCAATATTCCATTCCGCCCAAAGGAAAATATGATCACTAATGCACTATCGTTATCACTTCCAGCTCCATAAAATGAAAAGGGTTTGTGGTCAAGCTGATGGAATACCCAACTTTATAAGACGATTGTGCATGTGCAAAATATTATGGAATAAAGTTTAAAGCAGCCATACTCAACCTGTGACCCAACTGGACCTTTTGGAGTGGCTTGGTCAAGGCTCTCATTGCACTAACAAATTCAGTGAATCAAGCAATCAAATATATCAATTTTGTTATAGATGCCATGTTGGTATAAATTGCGAGATAACTTTCTTTTTATAATTGTAATGGTTAGTGATAACAATTAAAAGAGGTGTAGCAATAATGTTACGGATGAAACAAATCTTTAATTAACCCTTATGTCTACCATGCAAAAAATATCTAAATACTTCTTTCAAGATGATTGGGATCTTGACTATTTGTAGAGAAAAACAAACATGAATCAAAAACTTGTCATTAAAATGTACTTATCTTAAAAAAAAAATATTTCCAACAGTGTAAATATTTTGTTGGTGGTACGAGAGAAATTTAAAAAATCACAAAATCCAGAGGCAACAAAAGCCTCTTTACAGAAATTGTTAAGTGTTTCTTAAATACTTCCTAAGTACTTTGACAAATTCAATTATTTGTCCAAAAAAGTATTTGAATAAATTTGAAACAAAAATGCACAAGTCTGAACTAAATTTTAAACAAATAATACTGATTTCAGTCTGGAATTCAATAAAATCCCTTTGCTACCCCCTCCAGCATTTGATAAATTAATATCGGAAATAAAAATCAGTAAGGGTTTGTCAAAAGAAAAAATAGAATTAAAGCACATGGCAGCTTTGGTTTTATGACAGTTGAATGCAAACAGGAGCTTGGGATCATTGATGAAAGAAAATCGAACTTGCTTCATAATAGGGCATACCTATTTTTTGAGAATTAAATTTGATAAAAAGTTTAATAGTTTTAAAATTAAATTCAAAGTTATGAATTTTGATCAATTTAAATGTCTTTGATATTATAGCACTCCCATTAATACTCATGTAGCGGCCAACATGAACTAATTGTCTTATATATGTGGTCCGAAGGAAAAAAAAGGGGGAATACCCCTGGTTTAGAATATAGACAACAAAATAACAATTTTTTTTATACAAGCTATTTTTTTTAAATATAAGAAAATATATGTAATTTTCTTTACAAATTCAGATTTATAAAGGACATTGCAAAAAAATTGTTTAAATGTTACAGAAATTGTTACGTCACTCATACAAGCAAAAATTTCTCGATATCTGAGAGCACTCCTTCGTGACATTTATATGCAAATGCTAAAGCCTAACTAATGTAATAATTATTTAGTAGAATGTGTGTATGCCAGTGCCAGTATACAGGCATGACTAAGAGCTGATCATCTATAGCTTGATAAAAAGAAAATAGAAGATATTAAAATTGTCAATTTATACCACTTTTATTAAGCAAAATCATATGAAATAATTGTTACATTCAACATGTATCAAAATGAGTTCAAGACATTACAACTGATAGATGACTTAATTAAGACTTAAACATCACCATCCTCAATACGTATTCATTCTCATGGTTTAAAAAAAATTATTCAATAATCATATTCTCAAGCAGGATAAAAAAAAAAAACTCATTTATTCAAATGATATTGATTTCACAGATGTGTCAATTTTTCCAAAAGAATAACCTCCTTTCTTCTTTTTTGTCTTCTCATGTCTAAAGTTTCTGCCACGAGCCTTCCAAAGAAGGTAACGCTTCTAAGAATAAAAATGAAAATATTAAGGCGCCTTTTCCTTCACCTATAAAGAAAAATTCGATTAATAACAATACAAAATTATGGGGTTCAACGAAGGCTTGAACTTAATTAATAAACTACTTAATATTCCTTTCATTTATTGTTTTTATAAATGGATGTAATAAATTGAGTACTTATTTTACCAATCATACAGAATAAGATTTTTTATTGGTCCCATTTTCAAGCTTTAAATCCTTATGTTTATATTGGCCTATTTCAAGAATACAAGGTTTTAAAAAGAAACAGGGTACATCTAATTAAAAAAAGGCATGTTAAAAAAATCTGATGTTAAGAAATCACAATTCTAGTTTAACTAGCATATTCTTGTAAAAATTCAATTCATTTTTAATCTAATGTATGAAACAATTTACACAAAAAGGTAAATTAATATAATTATATTTTTAGAGAACTAAAATTATTTTAAAATATAAGGTTATTTGTTTAGGCTTCAAAACTTTTAGATCTGTCGCATCAATGGTCCTTTAGTAGCAGTGGTAAAGGCTCCTAAAAATGCAGGTCATTAGAAGTCATAACTAATTTAAGTCAAAAATTCTAAATGCACTAGCAAAATTACAGCCTGTCCACTGTTAAAAGTACAAGTCCTGCATGCTAAATATTCATTGAATATTTAATTCTTAGTTTAAAAGTTGATGAGAGAGAGTATATCCAGCTCATTAAAGTAATTTTTGATCCTCTTAATTATGAATGGTAAAATGCCACAGTTCAGTTAGCCAGGTACAAATCTCACCAAGTGGACACTTTTGGCAACATGCAAATTACACAAATAGAAACTACTTGATGTTACTAATTTTAGTGAAAGTTGCGCAAATGGAGATGGAAACAACTGTAGTTGATATTTTAATTTGTGATCAATCCCCTGTACTTGATTGACTGAAGTGCTAAAATTATACTCATATTTGAGGGTTTCAAAAAGAAATGAGCTTTCCCAAGAGAAACTCTTTACAAATCTAAGGAGATAATGCAATAAGGCACATTGATACATATTACTTCCCCACACCATTAACTTTGGTTCTTGAAACCGGCATGAAAGAAATCAGCTACTATGCCATGCCAACACAGATATTAAAATTTAAGCCTCATTTTTGAAATATCAACGCCCTAAATGCTTCTTCTATGATTTAAAGCAGAGGCCGCCAAACTTTTTGACATCACAAACCAGTAAATTCTTAATTTAAGTCCCGTGGACCACTAATAGGATTTTTTAAGTGTTAAATAAATTTATAAAAAAATTGTGATCTAAGAACACAATGGATCTCAAAACATAACTTAACATGATGAGTGAGTATATTCCACATTTTTCTGGGGCCAGCAAAATTTTCCTCGCAGACCACACTTTGGCGACCTCTGGTTTAAAGAGAGGGAAAAAAAGCACTTGACGTGAGAACTGTCTGTAAGGAGGGATGTGCTAAAAATTCTAATCAAAAACATTGTAACTAAATTGCATGTAAACGATGTCATATACAGTTGATTATTGGCATATAACACAGGATATCGCTCAAAACCAGTCCCAATGAGGTCAATTCATGTGATGTCACAATCACGTTATGAGGATAGCATGTAAATATGTTTTGGTTTGTAACTCTAACCTAACACTTCTTTTGTTTACTATTTTGCTCTTGCACTTTTACACTATACCCACTAAAATTTCGCATTTTGACTATATATGGTTACTTGATTACAGTAAAAGGTAAGATAATTGTATAGGAAAAAATCCTTTTAATATACCGGTGAAAATTTGAATGCTTTGCAAACATGGATAAGATAATGAAGCGTAAGGATTTTAAACCATCTTTTTACTTATTATGCTCTGACCACTTTGAATAGGCTTGTTTTCAATACCAAACATTCAGAAATTGTCGCCAGCTCCATTCCCACTATTTTTGTGTTCACAAAAGAAACTTCTGCTAAAACAATTTTTGGATAGATGTCTACAGGAATGTAAATCATTCAAAAATTTTTGTTTATTTTAAATTAAATTATTCAGAGAACATAACTAAATATATTTTATCCTTTTATGAAACTTAAATTTTACATATCTTCAGAGTAGTTAATAGACATTTCTGTATTAAATTATCTAAAATAAAAACACAAGAATCTGATTTATAACCCTACATGTCATATATTAAGTATATATATAATGTATTTTACTAAATAATTTTACATTCTTACGGAAAAAAAATTTCGAAAGCTACACAAATGGAAAAGTATCTTAATTTACTACAGGTTCATTGATGTTTATACTTGATGATGAAAATCAAATACCACTTTCAAACATTAGAAATGGAAATTACCATTTACCTTAAGTAAAAAAATTATGCAACATTTCTAATGTTTTTATTCACAGCACCATTTTAGAAAAAAGGTATTTATCGAGAATTAAATTCTGAATGTGGTAAAAAATTAAAGCATTAAATTTTTTTAATTAAATTGTGCGTATTATAGAAGATAAATTTGTATGTATACATTGAATATAAAAGTCCAGTTCTCTCCTACATGGTCAAAATAAAGTCATTTTTGAATCCATAATTTTTTTACGCAAAAAAATAAAAATTATAAAATATTTGTGTGCTATCTATTTATAATGTAGTATAGGGATATCTTAACACAACATCTGTTTTTCATAATTTAACTGGTATAAATTTGTCACACAGATGCCCACACACCACACAATTTTTTTTTTTTTACTATGGATAACATTTATTGGTATTTGCACAAGGGTTATCAAAATGTAAAATTCATTAATTTGATGATAAATTTCACATATAGACTATACACATGTTGTTGAAATATTAACATTGTGTTGAAGAAATCTATGCAACCCCAGCTGAAATGTATTAACCCTCCAAGCGAATAGCACGGAAAATTCCGTCATTGTAAAGATGCTTCGAAAATGCACTGTACAGGTTTTCCTACCTTCAAGTAACGTTTTCAAAAGCGGATTAACCGCACTTTTCTGAAATCCTTTCCCCCTTTTAAAGGTTTAACATCTTGAAAGATAATTAGGGACGGTAGAAGCAACACAGCAGGACACTGATAGGAAATTTTATGGCTCGCAGGGGACCCTGTGTTTTGACCCTGGAGCAATCATAAAAAATAGGGGGAAAATTTCTTTACACCCCAGGAAGTGTTTGTTTTAGCTGGTATTTTAAAAGTTTTGAAAAGTCCCAACGCATAAGTAAAATATGTTACAATTCCCTTTTGGTTTCATATTAATTTAAAACTGTAACAAGTTGGGGCGTGTCAGGGCAATCTGCTACTTTATATAGTTAGACAAATTATTTTTTTTAAAGTATATTCTTTCGCTTCATTTTTCTTATTTTAATCAAAGCTTTTAGTTTTTGAAACATGATTATTTTATTATAAGATGCCAAAAAATATTAATAAAACACCAAACTCTTTAAAATTTGAAACCTTTTCAATTTTCCAACCACTAAAAATGAATAAATTTAAACTTCATCAAATCATTTGAAACATTTTCTTACACTTTGATAAAAATAATAACAAAAAAAAAACTAATTAAGATTTATTAGTTTTTTTTAGATTTCAAAGCCTAAGTGTTCAGAGAAGTTTAAGTACAGTGCCTAGTTATATATTGTTAAAATACACCGAATTATATTTGAATTTTAAGTGCTTGAACTTCAGTTTACATCAAAGACAACATGAATGAAGATTTTCCCACACATTTTTTTTCTAACTTGAATGTTTGCATAAATGGTAATCAAAAATATACGGAAACATTTACAGTACATTTATGCATATAAATAAACATAAAAATCAATTTTAAATTCGAGCTATTCAAAAACATTAGAATTATTCTTCAAAAATTTCTATTTATGCAAAATACCTCAACATTTCTTTTTTTAAAGGCTAACTGAATAAGTAATTAAAATCTGGATATTTTTTGAAATCTCGACCGTATAAAGCTAGAAATTTTATGTTAGAAATTACATTTGAAATTTCGAAAAAAAAATCAATCGTGCAGTTAAAAATTATTTACCATAAGTTTCAGCATTTGTTTGAGTATAATATAAATTTCAAATTTTATTATATAGCTCCTTTGGTATTTTTTAATATATTTCGAAGATTTCATACAATTCAGTTGAAAACTGCATGCTAAGAGCAAAGAAAATACTAAAAAAATTGATGAATATACAATTACAATAAATTCTTACATAGAAGCAAAACTGAGAAGCTAAAGCGTAGGAATGAAAATTTTCGAGTATATCTGAAGTAGTTTTCGAAATATTTATTTTAAAGTTCAGAAAATTTGTGTGCGTTTTGTTATACTTAATATTAATTAAATGGTTAAAATAATATGTTAATAATAGTCATGTAATCGTTTGATGACACATTCATATACTAATAAAAATTATAATGGTCTTTGATGCGAATGTCAAGAATTTTATGTAATTTTAAATTCAGACATTAAGATATTGAGGTAGAAAATATAAAATGACCATCTAAAATACATGAAAAATGCAGTCTGCTATAAAATGATCTTGACAAACAAAATACGGCATTTTCACTTACTATGGCAGAGCCGGCTTAGTCAGGGGCGATCTGGAAAAACAGAGAGGGAACCGCGGTTTTGATGGATGTCGCTCTAGCTTTTAAAGTTCTCAGGGAAAAAAATACATATAAATTACAAATGCAAAAATAAGTCTTGTAATTTTCCATACATTTTTATAACAACGAATTGTTTAATTGGCTTCCAATACATTGTTGTGTTTGACAATATCTAAGGTAACCAACCCTACTTTAGATAGATTTGTACTACTTTTTCGTAACCGTATTCCTTTTAAAATTAATTTGTGCAGCCAAAATACACTTTTTGCACTCTTAAAAATTTATGTAAACTATAACAGTTAATTTTAATTTATGCAACTTGTGAAATGTTCATAATTAACCATTTCCGTCTAAACAGTTTACAAGAAAAAAAGTTTGAACTCCCTCATTCATGAGGGAATTATTTAAGATTCTAACATTAAGTTTTATTTTTCACCGAATAGGGTCGAGTGGTAGTGTATCGTGCTTCCACACCACAGGTCTGGGGTTCTATTAACTGGCTGTGCAAGGTCAACTCTGCCTTTCATCCCCGCTACTTTGGGTCAAAAAATGAGTACCAAGCTTGTTTGGGGTCTTAAATAATAAAGGTCTCTCTTCAGACAGACCACCAAATCGGGACATCTGTTCATGACCCTCAGCGCCCAATGGTCACGTGTATTAGGATGGACACAGTAGTTCCTGGCCCTCATGGATTGTTGTGCCACTAAGTTTGAGGATTTTCTCACTTTGGGGATACCCCTTAGATAAACATGTATTTCCACTCATTTGCAATTAAACATTTTTCTTTCAATTACATTTATTTCAGAAAGAAGTTTGATTTTTCAAATGTATTTGCTTAATAACATGTATATTTGTGTATTATATTAAAAATTTGATCAATCCAAAATTACATGTTTTTTGCTCCTCTAAAAGCTTTTAGGATTTTACAACTGATCTTACAATCCATATACGTTTTATAGTAGTATATTTAGAAATGATAAAGACATTTTTACGACTGTGTGAGCTTTTATGCCTCGTTTATAAATATAAAAAATTGCATTCATCTACAGTTTTTAAAATGTACTGAAATAAGTGGAGGAATAGGATACTTACATATTATGAATATTTTTGACTGCAGTAGGATATATTTATATTTGTTTCTTTACAATTTGAATAGAAGTTGTAAGCCATTTTGCGAATAGTTTGATATTGAGTATAAACCCATTGGCTGTTTAATATTGTAAAGTGTTTTATTTTGATACCAGCACACATTAAAATAAGGCTCATTTGCAGTTATATGATCAGCTTCAGTGATACTTAAATTTTCAAAAATAGTCTACACGTACGAAAACATTCTTTCACAACCGCACACCACATCTCATACTATGTCTTCGATACAGCAGGAAATATTTGTGTATACTCAAAAAATTTAATATAGGATACATTTCCAAGTGTGAAAATTGTTTTTAAAATTTGGTATAAATACATTGTGGAACTGTCGGTTAACTTCACTGAACAAAATTGTTTTAAGTGTACTGTTTTGAAAGACAAAATTAATTAGGGAGAACTTTTCTCACAATAGAATTTGTAATGACTGAATTGTGTGAAAATGTAGTTATCGATGTGTGACATTTTTCCTTGTAATAAAAGAAACAGAAAGATAAGAAATTTAACTTGAGTAGAAAATGGTTAGAAGTACTGTCATGCGCATTTGAAGAAGTATATCCCATATTAAAATTAAAAATTATTGACTGAATGTGTGTTATGTCCTTCACAAATGCCGATGTAGAAAAAGAATTTTTATTTAATACAAGAAGTTCGAAAAGGAGAACACTAGGAAGGAAAATTTAGATTTTTTCCGAAAAATATTCAGTTAACATAAAAATATCATTTATATGATTTTAATTAAAATAAATTAAAACTATTGAAATCCTTTTTTATGCTATTTTAAATTAAAAATATAATTGAATAGAGAAAGATCGGTTTTATTTCACAAATATAAGCACAGTATGTATATCACCGTATGCACCATTTATTGTCTTTTTGTTTAAAAAATGAGATAGGGCCTTTGCTCTTTTTACCTCATTACTTTTTTAAAAAACAGGAAAGTGAGTGCGATTTTTTACTCTATATTCAAAAATAAATCCAGAATGCTTTTTTCTGGTTCAAATCGCAATACTAAAAATATGTATATATTTTTAATTTTTAAAAAATGCCAAAATAAATAAATTTTGTTTGAAGAAAATATAATTATTTTTCAACTTCTAACATACTATTTATTTAATTTTTTCCTTTTTTTTTTACCCTTCATTTTGTTTTAATTTTACTGTGACTGAACATATAGGGGAAAGAAACACCGAGATCCACTACAGCTTTCATACAAGATTGCCCAAAGCAACTTAACAGCTAGCTGTAAACGATTGATGCCTTGGTTCTTACTTGACAAAGGAACCGAACTAAGTCATAAAATTGTCCCCGTTCGACCTCCCAAGTTTTAAAAGGGGGAAAGGAAAGAAGTCTGTTGCCTTTTTAAAGCGAACTTCAAAATAAGAGTAAACGCTTTCGGAATAACTTTTCAGGAGGAAGGTATCCACTTAAGACGGTTAAGGATAAGAATACTTTGGATTTTAATTTTTACATAAGAATTAAAGTCTAAAAGGCTCATCTGCCTTGATATTATCCTGCTTATAAATTTAAGTTCTGAATACATTTTTTGTATTGAGTTAGTTACAAATATTGACCCAAGAAGTACACTTAGATCAGTTCTATGATATATATCGGTAATTAAGATATGAAACCAAATATAATTTTATATATAGACATTTGATTCTGTAAGATGTTTACTTTCTAAATGCAATAGAAAAATTCGAAATTTTAATATAACCTTTTTCAATACTCTATTTACCCTTAAATGAATAACTTGACAAAATGCTGTTTGTAATAATCTATATTCATGCAAAATTCAGGGGGGGAAAGTAATTTCAGAAAAAAATTTTAAAAATTATTTTTAAGAGGTTAATTGTCCAAAAACAACTGATATTTTTGTGTGATTTATGTTGAAAGGGCAAATTTGGAGCACTTGTATATTATAATATCAACTAATTTCTTCAAATAAAAAAACCGACAAATGCTGCGACACACAGCCAATAATGGAAACTGTTCTTGATCATGTTTGAACAGTAATTATAGATATAATTTTTTTAAATTTGTAAGGTCTTTTTGCTTGGCGAAATTAGTTGGCAGTTTAATACATAAGTTCCTTATTTTAGAATGGTATGAGTACCGATTCAGCACATTTCTTAGACAAACTTTACAGTTATTTATTTTATACTTGAAGTTAATATATATTTTTAAGCATCAAACTTCAGACATCATAACAGTAGAAGCCTAGAGCTCATAGGCTGGTTCTTAGGCACAAGATATATGCCAGGTGAGTGAGAATTCTGAATATTTTTTCCTAATGTTGTTTCATCTCCAATTTTTTTTAAGTATAAATACAATTATGTATTAAAGGATACTTTAGATTCATAATCAGTGATAACGAAATAACATGTCAATACATTTATTTACATGAACTGAAGTATATTTAATACTATACATACAATAACTGGTAGAAATAGGTAAGCATTAGGTGTTGGTATGTTCAGAATAAAAAAAAAAAATCAAATATTCCCATTAAAACAGAAGATAATGCTTAGTATATTTTAGAGCAGAGGTGCCCAACATGTGGCCTGCCAATACGTAAGTCGCGGTCCGCCGACTCTTTTCAAAAAAAATTTAAACATCAGATTTTTAAAACTTTTTATTTTGAAATTTATTTGAGGGAAAATTAATATATATAAAAAAATCTACTATGTATTTGCCTGTTACCTGTTCTTTTTGATAATAGAAATGTCCTTTAGATTAAAATAGATTTATATTTCATCACTTACATTTAATTTTACTTTAATAAACTACTTTTTAGTAAATTCTGAATTGCATGCATATCCTTTACTATGGATGGTACATGATTCTCTGTAAGTGCGACTTTCATTCCTCCTCCTCTTCTGTTTGGAGTCCTAAAAAGCAAGAGGCAGTCAGATGTTTTTTAAAGTTCAAAAAAAAATATATTCAGGATGGTTAAGATAAAGGGCAATGTATACTTTATCGTTTAAAATGACAGCACTGTCAAATTTCAACAATGATTAACGAAAGATCAATAGGAACACCGTAATTTTGAAGAAAATGGCAACTGGAATATTTTAAACATTATTATATTATCTATGTCTGGGGGGGAGGGGTATACATGAAAAATAATGAAAACAATAATAATTCATTCTGTTTTAAATTTTCACTCAATAAATGTGTTTTTGTTACGAAATCTGATATATAGGTACATATTTTTATGTGCTGCCCACGAGATTATGTTTTTCCGAATTGACCCGCAAGGTCATTTGGGTTGGACACCCGTTTTAGAGGAACAGATAGTAGGAATTTTATAATTAGTAAAATTAAAAAAAAATCCTGTCAATTTTATTTTTATGTAATTATGAGCATATGCAATGTTAAGATTAATGAATAAAAATTAATGTAAGGAAAATCAGGTTGGTTTAAAATTAAATATACAAATATAATAAGCTTTAGTATCTGATACGTCATTTTACAGTTATGATGAACAAATGTTATACAAAGGTTTATTGTACTTTTAAGACATAAAAAAAGTGTATTGAGATATTTGACAAAAAACAGTTAACATTGCACATGCCATTTTATACATGTATTTGTTTCTTTTATTCAAAACTTCTTTTTATATATTGCATGATTTAAGTATTCCAATTTATTTTATGTAAATTCATAAAGTTGATTGTATAGATTAAGATCTGAAATTATAAAATTCTTAAGATATTTCATTTAATTTGGATCCATACCATATACAATTTCTCAAAAATACTATGAAAAGTTTTATAGACAACCTACAAATGTAATGCAGTTTCTGTTTTTGCTTTCTAGTTCCTGTCACATATCTGATTGTTTATCTTGTAGATTTAATTAATTTTAAAGAACAGACAACCCAATTACTTGCTAATTTGCTATTAATTGACTGGTGGTGTTTAAAAATTTAAGTTTTTATATCAAACTTAATAAGATAAATAAAGTGAGAAAATTTCAGAAATTCTGCATGATTTGACCTTTTTTAGCTATTTAATCGGTGATTTAAGAGATTTTTTACTGTATCATTTTATTTGTTTGGGTTGAAGACATTTAATAACTTTTGTTGTAAATAAATTGAAAAGGCCATTTATGAGGTTTCCAGATAATTTTATTAGATATTATCAATAAGATCTAAAAATTGAGGTATAATAATTGTATAAGATATTATGCATTTTGAATACTGGCAGTTAGATCCTCGATTTGTTCTCCATTTGTCCTTATAGTAGTGTTACATTCACAGAATCTGATTTATACAGCAGATCATGAATTGCTTTATTTACGTGTACTGTATTCAAGTAATGTTAAAATTAAGTGTCAATAAATAATGTATATTAAAATGAGTATGATTATTACATAAAACTGTCCGATAAGAATTTTCTGCTTCTGTATACGAGAAATTTTCACGAAAACAATTTAATTTGTTCTACTATAAAATAATTTTATTATCTGAATGTTGGAGACAGTCATTTGTAAAAAAATTCAAACCTTTTGAAGGATAATTATTACAAAGGAAGTCAAACTATAAAACATATCAAATGTTTGTTTTTATCATTAGATTATTTCAGATACCCCAAACTTTCAAATAATGTTAAAAACAATTTCATATTAACCAACTGTTATTTTATACACTCTACTCTCAACAAGTGTAAATCTCTTGTTAAACATTAGAAATAGGTATGAAAATTTTTAAATAAACAAAAATATATCTATGTTACTGACAAATCTTATTATAAATTCATTTCCAAAATTATATTTACTTGCATTTCATGTTTCTGAATGTTTCAAGCTCTTCTATGAGAAATTATAGAAATAGCATTTCTAAGAAAATTAAACATTTGCAGCTGGTAATTACTAAGGAAATCAGACAATGAAAGGTATAAACATTAACATTTCAAAATATGACCATTTCATATCTACATGTTTCTAAAAAATTACACTATTTTATAAATTTATATGGAGTGATACACTATTTATCAATAAGTAACTGGACACCTATGAGAATTTTGTTCCAAATTCAATGGTCTCAATTCTACATTGTAAATCATTCTTGTGTGTGAGTAAATAAACATACTAAACTACATAATAACTAAGGACTAAATATAAGCATGCTAAAAAATAACCTAGAACTATCAATAAATATATAAAAAAACACTGCAAGTAATCGCCGGCTTCACACACTAACACCAAATGACAAATATACTAAACTAAAACAAAAATTATGCTAAAAAATTACTAAAACCACTTCATACCTAATTATTAAACAAGAATAATGCAAAAATATAAAAAAATTAATAAAGTTTCAGAAATAAGCTTCACACACAAGATGTAAACATCAAGTATATGAAATTCACACACTAATGCAAAGCACGGGGAGATGTTAGTATCCTCATCACGTGATTCCAATTTGGCGTCGCTCAGTCGTGAATTGACCTCATTGTTTTTGTCTTGAGCAATTGAACATTATCCAAATAATATATAGTATACATATATATATATATAACTATACAAAGTATTTTTGTTTGTAAATGTTTTTTTTTAAAAAAATTCAAATATAATGATTATGATCAACATCATTTAAGCAGAGAAAACAAAAAAGGAAATATTTTCACTTAGGAAATATTCTTAATGAAACTTCGGACATTAATACTACATATAAAAATATTGACAAAATACTACTCCATAGAAACATTTTTTTAAAAAAAATACGGAAATTACATAAACACAGAAAGCTCAAAGTACAGCTAATCGTTTATACATCTAGTACTATTTAACTATTTTTTCAATTACAAATGTGAATTAAGATACTTCATACACAAATAAAATTGATGAAATTCTTACCTTTGCACTTTGACTGGACTGCTGCAACCTAAGATCAATTGCATAATTTTCACTTTTTACTCTTCTGAAAGGAGATGATCCCTATAAATAAAAATTAAAAATAAACTTTTACAAGAAGCCCACCTAACTTGAATAAAACCTATACCAAAACATTTAAGAAATAACGAGCCCTAACAAAATTAAACCAATGTTTAGTTTATCATATTGGTTACAATTCAGTTTAATTATCAAATGAGCATGTGAAAATTAATTCTTGAACTAGACTTTTTACAAAAAAATGCACATATTCAGGATATAATTGATATTTTTATTTACTGCTTATCCTGAAACTAAAAAAAATCTTTAAATTACATGACTCATGCTACATTTGAGAAGGTGCAGTGTGCAAAAATTGAAGAACAAAGCATAAGAACTATCTTGCAGCAAATTATTAACAAGCACACTAACGAAATGATATTTGAATTAACATTTAAACATAAGGTTATATATACAAATTACTTGCAGCTGCAACAAAATGTTCTATTGAGCATCAAGAAAATTTGAATAACACATCTTAATGTATAACAAAACACATTCACTAATAATTACAAAAACTGATATCACCCTGTGTAATTACTATTTGTAACTATGTTCAAATAAACATTTTAAATAAAGTACTTACATTCAATATTTTTAATTTAATTGTTTTACTTTAACCTGATAGCTCAACTAACACTAAAAGGTAATCAATAAAAAATTAACCAAACTGAAAATGTTTTATAACCATACAAAGTTATTGGTAATTCGACATGTAATTTTGAATGTGATTTAGACTACACAGCTGAACTGATACAACATTCTCTGAAGTTCTACACTGTACAAGAAAAATGAGTTTAAGAATATAGAAGTCTACATTATTCTGAAAAGGAATGCTTGGTTCACTCCTAGGAGAGCCCACACCCTTGACGTGAATTACTTTGGTTGGCGATAATTGCGCCATCTTGGTAAACTTACTTTTAAACACTACATACGACAACCCTAATTATTTCCAGCATTTTCGTATTTTGTGGGCGCGCATTTCAAATTTCATTTTGTTGTTGGTCTCCGGGCTGGCTGCGTGTGTGAGGGAATATACTTTAGAATTTTTTACTTTGCTGAATGCGAGAGGCAAGAAAGAATTGATTAAATGGTGTATGAAGGAAGGATTGATTGCTTCAAGTTATGAATGTCCTAAATGTAATGATCAGCATGATGTAACATGGTCAGCA
Source organism: Trichonephila clavipes (assembly GCA_019973935.1). Taxonomy (NCBI): domain Eukaryota; kingdom Metazoa; phylum Arthropoda; class Arachnida; order Araneae; family Nephilidae; genus Trichonephila; species Trichonephila clavipes. The sequence goes on along the minus strand of BMAU01000600.1, from coordinate 29,026 downwards.
ATAAAACACTTTCTTTGAAATCGTACCAGCCACGCTGAATGTATGTTCGCCCATTACCTCGCAGAATAAATATTGCGGCGCTCACACGATCATTCGCTTAGCGATGAGACCTTTAAGGCTTTCTTAAAATCTGTTGATACGCTGTATTCAAAATTGAACAAGCCACACAAGTAATCATTTAGTCGATGCTGCTTTACACAATAGAATAGTAAAACTTATCAAAATTAATTGTAAGTTTTTACATGATCAAAGTACAATAAATGAGTGGTTTAATTAGATTAATAATTAAAAGTTTGAGTAAGTTAAAAAAAAATATGCAAATATTTCAGATTTTAAGAAAAATGTACAACAAATGAAGTTGAAATTTCAGATTATGTACAAACCAAGCATGTTAAAACTTGATCATTTAAATCTATAATATACATAATTTTAAAAAAATTGCTTAGACTACTAACTCCAAATTTAAAAAAAGTATGCACTCAGTTAAATAGTACAAATTTCTACCAACAATATTTTAAAACTGTTTAAAATTTTGAAACAGATTAATTTACCCACTTAAAAAACGTTACCGATTATAAAAAGATTTACTTAACAATTACATCCAACTACGGTCATTCAAAATAAAAAATGGCATGAAACTTACTCTACGTTTTTTTGTAGAATCAGAAGCAATTGGAGACTCATCTGCATTTCGTTTTGTCTCATTAGTTGAATGCTCAGAATTGAAACTTATATATAAATCAGCACATATATTAGGTGTTGAAGTCAAAACATTACGTTTTTGTTTCTTTTGAAGTTGTTTAGATAGTTCACCATTTGCTTGGGAAATATTTTGGTCAGAATCTGAATCAGAACTTGCTTTTTTTCGTTTCACTGACTTGTTATTAGATATCGGAGTATTTTTTACTGGGTTTTCATCTTCAGAAGAGCTATCTGAAGAATCTGAATCTGCTGCTTTATTGACAGGTGTTTCAGCAGTCACCCCACAGGAAACATTAAATTTGCTTGGAGATTTTGCATTCTGTGTTATTTGATTTTTAGGAAGGACTGCAGATACCTCCCCCTCATTATCAGACTCTGAGCTAGAGTCAGAACTACTGGATTCTTTCTTCTGATTAGCAGAGAGTTTAGGTGGCTTACTTGCAAGAGTTGACTTGGATTTTACATCGTCAGAATCTGAGCTGGAATCATCAGAACTATCTGCAGCTCTCTTGAGAGATGTATTACCTGAAGTCTTGTCAAGGCTTTTAGCTCCTTGAGTTTTCGTTTGCTGAATTAATTTCTTTTTGTTGGAATTATTCAAAGCAGCATTTTTTGTTAAGGTTACCATTAATTTACTTCCATTTGCAGAATCTGAACTTAAATTTGATGACATTTTAGCAAACTTTGATACTTCTGATGATAAAATAGAATTAGGCTTGACTGTTTTACCTTGATTTGAAGAATCAGAATCAGAGCTGTCTGAAGATTCAGAACTGGATTTATTCTTAGAAGATAGAGAAACTTGGGGTGATTTTGTCAACTGAGGTTTTTTAGGAGCATTTCTTTCATCTTCTGAATCAGAACTAGAATCATCAGAACTGGATTTACTCTTAGACTGAGACACTTGAGGTGCTTTTGTCAACTGAGGAGTTTTAGGTGCCATTTTTTGTTTATTTTTTCATCTTCTGAATCAGAACTGGAATCCTCAGAACTGGATGAGGCAGTTTTTGTATTTGAAACAGCTTGAGCTTTATTCAGCAAAGATAATTGTGGAGTACCTACTTGCTTTACAGGAAATGGTACAACCTTTACTTGAGGTGTTTTAGGTTTTGATGAAGTGTTATTGTCAGAATCTGAACTTTCAGATGATGTTTCTGTTTTTTTTGAAAGTGCAGTCTTAACATTGGCATGGACAGGAAGCTTTGAAGTTGCTTTTTGCTGACTTATTTTCGTTTTACCAGCTACGTTGTTTTTAGTTTGTTCTTCGTCTGATGAAGAATCATCTTCTGAATCAGAACTATCAGAAGGTTTGGAAACAGGAGGAGCCTTAATTGGTTTTGCAGCTGAAATTTTATTTTGTTGTAAAGTTTTATTATTTGGGGCAGTTTCTTCTTCAGAGTCTGATGAATCTGAAGTATCTGCAGCATGAACTTTCTGCTGATTCTTGGCACCAGGTGTGTCCTCTTCAGAGTCTGAACTATCTGATGATGAATCTTCTTTTGCAATTATATTACCTTTGAGTGAACCTTTTGCAGCTGTTTTAGCAGGGGTGGTTACACTAAGAGGTGTCTTTTTAGAATTGTCTTCTGAATCTGAAGAACTGTCTGATGAATTTTTCTTTGATAACTGAACTTTATTTGAAGCCACCTTTTGAAAAGATGTATTGGATCGTGCTTGCAATTTACTCTTTGGTTTAGATTCCTCTTCAGAAGAAGAATCTGAACTGTCTGAAGATGATTTAGTGTTTGTTTTATTTGGAATTTGTGCAGGTTTTTTAGAAGATGAAATATTCCGTGACTGAACTTTACTGGGTACAGTTTTATTCGGAGTTGAAGGTTCATCATCTTCTGAATCTGAAGAATCAGACGAATCTTTTGATGTATTTTGGAATATTTTAGGAGCTGGAAGATTTTTCACAGGCTTAACAGGATTTAAAAAGGGTGTACGAGTGGGGGCTGTTTTCCCAAGATTAAGAGGTGTTTCTTGAGTACCTTCTTCCTCAGAATCGGAACTATCAGAGGAGGAGGAGGAGGATGAACCTTTTCCAACTCGAGAATTCTGAGGAGCTCTTGACATAGTATAATAACTCGTGGTTTTAATTTGAAGTCGTACTGTTTTCTCTTTTTCAGAGTCTGATGAATCATCAGAACTATCAGATTCATCGGCATTCTTATTGGTCTGAAAACCTATAAAAGATAAACCATAATAAATAGTTAACTAAAGCACACACACACAAAAACAGTTCATAGTGTAAGGTTACTAAATTCGAATAATAAGATTTGGTCATATTCAAAAAATTAGAATCGAAATATTTAAAAATTTTGAATCAAAGCAATTAATGACTGTTAATTCCTGATTTCTTAGGAATAATCTATAATACACTCACTTCCAAAAGTTAAGCACGAAGATGTAAAACGCAAAAAAAAAAAAAAAAAAAACAAATACTGCTTTGATTGACACAAAATTTGGCAGTAAATTAGCATATATATTTATACATAAAACAAAATCAATAATTATATACAGAAATGAAAACAATATTAAATTTTTTTAAGTTATCAGATAATGTCATACTGGAGACTTGAACAGAATTATGTATAAAGTGAAAATAAACAGCATAAAATGAAAAAAAAATATTTTCCAAAGGACATTAACAGGGTATGTGATCCTCCCTCATCTGTATGCAGTTTACACCTTCTGACCATGCTTTCAATTAGGTGGTTAACCACTGCAGAATTAAGCAATCGCCTTTCTTCTTGTAGAGCAGTTTCCAGCTCAATAAGGTGGCTGGATGTGGAAAATATGAAGTTACAGTATGGCTGAGTGCATCCCAAAGATTTTCAATGGGATTAAGGTCGGGCGAACATGCTGGCCACGCCATACACGTAATCCCTTCACTCTCCAGGTAGTCATCAACGATGTCAGCTCTATGGGGACGTGCGTTATTGTCCATTAAAACAAAAGTAAGGCCAACTGCTGCAGCGTAAAATCTCACAATGGGTTCTAGGACTTCATTATGATACCAGACAGCCGTCACAGAACCCTGAGCATGTTGGTGCGGGATATCCTAATAATATCCCTGCCCACATCATAATGCTACCACCTCGGAATGCGTGATGTTTTGGGGCTGATTGTGTGTTCCATTTTTACACTGTTATTCTTTATTGTAAATAAAATTAGCAGAGAGCAGTTTCAGCATTCATGAGACTTCCTTCTTTTCAAAATACTTTTATTTAAAACTATCGACAGGACATGGTACAAACAGGAACAACCACAGACACACAACGAATTAGAATATATACAAGTACAACGTGTACAGCGAACAATCAGCAATGCGATGACGTCATTCACAAACAGGTCACACGATGACGTCATCAGCAGTGCAAATGAATTTGCATATTCATCAGCTTGTTGTGATGAATATGCAAATAAAGAAACAGTACGCAACTCGCGTATTTAATTAAATAGAAAATGGACATTTAAGATTTAACTGTCCACATAAGATTTAATTTTCTAACAATGGCCCCCCCTCATGTCCATAAAAAGTAATTCAATTCTTAAATTAGATTTTTTTTTTTTTTTCATATTTAACAAATATAGATATACTATACTTTTTTAAAAATACTAATTTGAGAAATTTAAACAATTTATCTTTGGATAACGGCTTAGTAAAAACATCTGCCAGATTGTTTTTACTACAAATATGATTTACTACAAACAATTTTTTTATATATTAAATTTCTTAAGAAATGATATTTTATATCTATATGTTTAGTCCTACTATTTTCAATAGGAGAATTAGAAAAGTCAATTGCAGCTCTGTTATCACACAGTAATTCACTTTTACTTAAATTAATGGAAAATAATTTAAAGTTGTTACATTCTTCCAAAATATGAATAATCCAAATTAATTCTTTGGAAGCTTCAGTCAAAGTTATATAGTCTGCCTCCATAGTTGATAAACTTACACATTTCTATTTAAAAGTTCTCCAGAATATTGGTACAGAATCAATAAATAAAATAATTTCCCCACTGAAATGCTGTCATCCCTATTAGCTGCAAAATCAGAATCACTCTAACACTTGATATTGATGTTATTTATGTTAGATAAATTTAATTTAAAGTCCTTTGTTTTATCTACATATCCTAATAATCTTAGTAAACAATTCCAATGAGCAAAACCTGGGTTTTCCTGAAATTGGGAAAGTATGTTTACTGTATAACTTATATCTGGTCTAGTACGACCTGCTAAGTAAGATAAACAGCCAAGTATATTCCTGTACGGTAATCTTTCCATTTCAGTTATTTCCGTTTCAGAATTAGGACAATCAATTTTAGTTAGCATAATTCCCTTAGCTAGTGGTAACGTTGAAATTGGGAATTTACATTTCCTATATAGGTTATGCACTTTATTTATATATTCAGTTTGATGGATAAAAAATTTACCCCATCAACTTCTTCAAATTCAACACCTAGTAATTTTTTAGTTCTGCCCATAATTTTTAAATCAAATTTAACCTTTAAATTCCTTATTATTTCTTTAATATGATGATCAGGTTTACCAAATAAAACAATGTTATCAACATATAATAGTAATACTACATTACCTTCATTTATATAAACACAGTTACACCAATTTAATTTCTTAAAATTTAACTCTTCTAAACTGTGGTGTGCATTTCAAAAAATCATTCTCGACCACTTTGATGTAGACCATAAATTGCTTTATTTAGCAAACATACATAATGTGGTCTTTCGTGATCTACAAAGCCCTGAAGTTGTTGCATTAAAACCCTTTCATCCAAGTTTACATATAGGTAGGCACAGTGGTGTAACGTACACCCCCGCATTGCGGGGGGCAAAGCCTGACTGACGCAGGTGTAAAGTGGCATAAAGTAGCTCTTTGTAAAATTCAACGTAGGGGCCCAAAACCTGACTTTTTGCAGGGGGTCCCAAATGTTCTCCGTTACACCACTGGGTAGGCACATTTAATATCTGACAGTGCGACTATCCAAAGCAACAGACAAGAATGGTGAAAAACATTCTATTTATTGAAAGTTCACAACTGGACTAAATACTTCATCGCATGTTTCTCCCTTACGTTGTCGGTATCCTTGAGCAACAATCTTAAAATTTTTCTTTTCTCATTCCTTTTAATTGTGTAAACCCACCTATTTCCAATAATTTTTTCCTTTTCAGGCCAAGGTACTAATTCCCAAACACATCTTTCTGACATAATATTAATTTCCTCTTTCATAGCAATAAACTATTTATCTTTATCTGGAGATAAAGCTTCTTTAAAATTTTGAGGTATTACAACTTCAACATGATGTGCTTCATGATACTACTTTCCCCTTTGTGTACAGGACCAGAATATTTGTCTTTCCCGCTGAAATTAAAAAAATACTAAATTTTATATTGTGGCCCCTACAATATTTCTCAACATCAGGATATGATCTGAGAATGATCCTTTCTCAACATCAGGATATGATCAGGATATGATCCTTTGAAACCATAATAAATGTCTACTCTTGTTCCATCAGGTCTGGGAACTGCTTTCTTGATCCATGTAAGATTTTCACAATGTATTTCATCTCCTTCACTAATTTCAGTCTCCGATTCAGATTCTTCCGTTATCAGAGGAGTATATTCACTTTTATTATTTAGGCAGAGGACAGCTTCTCCATTAACACTTTCATTAAAGGAAACATTACAGGTTTCGATAACTTTCTCTTCTTCAGGAATCCAAACTCTATAACCTTTTGTTTGCATTGCATATTCTACCATGTACCCTTTTTTGCTTTCATATTAAGTTTATTCCTTAACTGTTTGGGAACACCCAAATAAGCTTTACAATCAGAAGTTTTTAAATGTTTGACTGAAGATTTTTTACCACAATACAATTCAAAAGGGTTTTTTTGCCTGGTTCTTATGACAAATGCGATTCCACGTATAAGTAAAGCATAATAAAGCAATCTGACCAGAACTTATTACTTAAACCACTACTTCATAACATTGCTCTAATACCATCTAAAGCGGTATAATTAAAACGCTCACTTACACCGTTCATTTCAAACAAGTATGTATTGGTTCTTTCCATCTCAATTCCCTGAAAATCTAAAAATTTACAAAATTCTTTGAATAAATTCTAAGCCGTTATCAATCCCAATGTTAACGACTTTGTTATTTAAAAATCTTTCTGCCCGTTTCTGATATCTGGTAAAGCAATTGAAAACATCAGATTTCCTTTTAATTGGGAAAACAGTTACTTTCCTAGAATAATCATCTGTTATCGAAAGAAAATAATTATTACCATCATGAGATGCTGTAGGAATTGAACAGACATCCATATGCAATAACTCTAGTGGTTTTTTAGATCTGATTTTTGAAATTGGTTTAAACAATTTTTGCTTACTCTTACCAATTTCGCAATCTTCACACTCTACATTAATAGATTTCAACTTTGGTATTCCTCTAATACTCTCATTCTGACTAGACCTTAAAATATATTTACTATTAATATGACAAAATCTATTATGCCAAAGTTCTAAGTCTTTTTCTTCTGAAGTGGTCAAATTAGATTTTTAGTGTATTTAGGCTTACAATAATATAACCCATTAATCTTTCTAGCATAAAAGTTTTCATCCATTCCTATTGAAAATCTCAATTTTTCCCTTTCCTCCCACAAAAGTGTACCACCATTTTTATCTAGAGCTGGACCTGACATTAAATTCCTTAACTTAGGTGAGTACATTACATTATGTAAAGTGATATTATTTCTACCATTATCACTATCAAAATAAAATTTTACAGTTCCCACTCCTTCTACTGGACTAGTTATTTCTCCTATAGCAAGTGACATAGTTGTATTATTCATTGGCTCATATGAAACAAACAATTTTTTTGTTACTGCAAAAATGAGTTGAAGCTGCAGTGTCAAAAACCCAAGTATAATCATTAGTATTTACTCCTGATCAATGCAAGCTTCAATTATGAAATTGTTGTCACTTTGATATTTACTACTTTTTAATTTTTCCTTACAATTTGCAATTAAATGACCCATCTTATGACAGTTAAAACACGGTCCTATTTTATTCTCAGATTTCTTAAAGTTTCCAGATTTCAATTTTATATTTTTAGTTTTATGAGCTTTTGCTTTAAGAGCAAGGTGATTAGTATCAATTAAGTTTAAATCTTTCTTACATTGCTTCAGCCTACTCTCCTCAGTGAGGAGCTCCGATAATACGTGTTCAAATTTGAAGTCTTTATTATCTCAGCAATAAATGGATTGTACGATACCTTGGTAGCTTTCAGGTAAGTACCTGATTAACTGAAATGCTTGGTATAAATCTTCTAGAGGATGTCTGGCATATCACAGCTGAAATACAATGGTTCTTAAATGAGCAGCGTACAGTCCTATTTCCTCCTCTTCTAAGTTCGAGTTAAAAAATTCATCCAATAATCTAATAACGCGTGCACGAGTATGTGGCTGAAAATGGTCCTGAAGTTTTTTCCAGGCAACTATAGGATCGCAGGTATCCGAAATCAAGTTCCGGTACTCCTTCTCAACACTCAGATAAATTGTTGAATATGCCCGATCCCATCTGGATTCAAAATTCCAATTTTCCTTGGCAGATGCATTTTCATCGGGTGTAACTTCTTGGTCTGTTATGATCCTCCGGCTATTTCTGTCCATCAATAAAACTCGAACACTTTCTTTCCAAGTGTTGTAGTTGGTGGAATTAAGCCGTTCAATCAAAGGTTCTATTTCAACTGCGGTCTGGCCACCTGTCGATAGGATCTTTTTAAAATAACTCACAATGCTGACTTCCAAAACTACATGGGGCCCATAACCTTGTTATTCTTTATTGTAAAAAAAATTAGAGAGCAGTTTCAGCATTCATGAGACTTCCTTCTTTTTAAAAAATACTTTTATTTAAAACTATTGACAGGACATGATACAAACAGGAACAACCACAGAAACACAACGAATTAGAATATATACAAGTACAACCTGTACGGCCACCAATCAGCAAAGCAATGACGTCATTCACAAACAGGCCACACGATGACGTCATCAGCAGTGCAAACGAATTTGCATATTCATCAGCCTGTTGCAATGAATACACAAGTAAAGAAACATTACGCGACTTGCGTATTTAATTAAATAGATAGTGGACATGAGAAAAGATTTAATTTTCTAACATACACCATATCCTTATATGCTTGTCATCTGGCTCCAGAGCAAATCTTGACTCATCAGTAAACATGACATTGCCCCAGTCAGACACAGTCCAATTGCCATGTTCCCGGCACTACTTTAATCGTGCCTATCTTGATTGGACGGATAGAGGAACACAAACTCGAGGTACCATAACATACAGTCCATTCATATGTAATCTTCGGCGTACAGTAGCTGCAGATATAGCCTTACCAATTGATGCTGTAACCATAAATGTCACACGTGTGGAGGTCGCTCTGCAATTCCGCTTGGCTACAATAGCAATATATCGATCTTCCGCGGGGTTGTAACCCTTAGGGGATCACCTACAGACCTTCGGACAACTCTGTCTGAGTGGTTTGGAAATGTTTCCATCAACGTGAAATTACACAATGATACACGATGAAGAAAAGAGCAACATCTGCAATCAACTATCCTGCTTCAATGCGCCCCACAGCACAGTACGCCAACGCTCAGAATCTTCCATTCCTTTTCTGGAAGTAATAGAAACATGTATGTCTTGAAAACAAATTGTACGAAAGCTTTAACCATCTTCTATCAGCACTTACAATCAACTTCTGTAACCCTTCATAAAGCTGGCTTCTTATAAGACTGCCCTTTTTGCACATTTCTTGACAGGAAAGCACGATTGGCTGTTACCTAACATATTTGCATACTTCCATCTACCTCTGCAGCGAATTGCATCCTCTTAAATTCTGATTGGCTTTCGGAAATTAGCATTTTCCTCTCTGTGCTTAACTTTTGGAAGTGAGTGTATTTTTACTGCTACACATAACCTTTAAACAATGTTATCTTTCTACAGAAAAATTATATTTCCATATCAAAATATGAATATTATTCCAGAAAAGAATTTAAAAATTTAATATTAGTCCCTTCACAGCCATCAATGTACATATATACTTTTCCAAAGTATGGTTCTCTCTGCTCTATATTGCTACCAGTAAAACTATCTAGAGAGTGACTGAGAGTTATATAAACATCGCACTATAAAGCTGCAAGAGGGTATTGGTGACAGACCTCGTAATTCTGAATCACGGTCAAGTGATGAGGATGGCACCTGAACTTGCAACCCCCCTCTCCTAACTTCAACATGAACAGAAGGACGTTTGAGCTTTGACATATTTAATATGCATTGGCCCTTTCTGCACATAGCATGTCTTCAGCAGTACTAGGCTCAAACTCATGTCACAGCAGAAATGAGTCTGTGACATTGACCACTAGGCTACAGCAGCCCACGAAACTATTGCAATGACTTTGGAATACAATAGAAGGATTTACTTATTCATGCCTTTCTTTTTCTTCAATACACCACATAACTACACACACCAATATGAAACAGTGACACTGAGGAGCAAATTACATAACTCTTCTTCAGCAGTTAAAGGGTTAAATTTAAAACTGCTTCAATTACTCCAATATTTTTCTAAATATTAAGAGTTATAAGCTATATTCTGGGAGGGAGGTTTACAAAATTAATTTTTAAATCAATATAAGAGGTATAGTTCATTGTAAAACACATAATCTACACATATTAAAAAAGTACAAAATAAAAAAACACAAATAACCAGGATTGTACTTGTGCCAATGTATTTTTGCCAATAAAAGGCAAGAGGGATAGTACTAGGAGTATTCATAATCATGAATGATAAATCTCAACACTTTCATTACAAATTATGTTAACAATAAAATTTTATTATCAGATACAAAAAGCTAGTATAAATTATGTGTCCTCAAAATGAATATACTTAACATATTTTATTATTTAAGTTTTAACATTGTGATTAGAATATTTTGATATAAATAACCATATTATAACATTAAAGTAAAAAAACCATATAACTCAAGAGTCAAATAATACTTTGATTTTATCAAGACATTACCTTTTTGTGATCCAGCAGAAGATGAGGCCTTTGCCAATCCTCTGAAATAAAAAGTTTAGCTATTTTTAATTGTTTAAAGCAATTTTTATCTTTTCAAAAAAATAACAAATTCGGGGAAAAGCTTTTACTGTTTTTAAAGACAAACAGAAAAATTACTGAGTGTAAAAAGTTACAATACATGAATAAATACTTTGTGTAACTGCTTTTAACACTTAAATCAATGCACAGAGTTTTAAAATCACACAGAAAATATATCATTAGCAATAAGACTTCCCAAGGAAGCAATTTTTGATAGGATCCCATTTGGCCAGTCCCAAGTTTTCCCCTTTTGTTGCCAAGTTACTTTTTTCTTTCTCTTTTAAACAAGATATTGTAATTCATGACCATTAGCCATGATTGGTAATCGACATCTGTTGCTTTAGCTTTGGCAACCCCACTAACTATATGTCAGCTGTAATTAAGTCCTTTAATCTTTTCCACGAGTGATAATTACACGACAGTACTAGTTGCTGTTTAATATAAGGTTTGAGATTTTTTTTAATTCTTTAGAAAGAATGGGACAAAAGGAAATTAATTATTGAATGATGCATGCAAAAAGGTTTGATTGCTGCAAAGTACGAATGTCAAAACTTGTGGGAATGGTATGGGCAGCGAGAAAGGAAGAATGTAATTTATGATCATCATGAATGGAGATGCCCTTTGAAAGAGAAAACACACACAAGTGTGACATAAGGGAAGTATGGTTCAAAAAAAAATCCATTCGAGTATGTGTGAAATTTTGATTACGAAATATTGATTTGAAAGGATTATAATAAAAGTTGCAAATAAAGAAAGAACTTGACTGGAATGTTTTATTAAGAAGTTTACATGATTTATCTTTAAAATGTTCTTAAACTTCATAAAGGAGCTACATTTAGCAGGAATATCTAAATAAAAATTTTAAATTTTGTTTTAGAAGCTAAATTTTTCAGTAATTGTTCTAGAAGTTTCAAATAAAACTTCCATTTTTGTTCATCAAACATCCTCCATTCTTAAAAGTCATAACATTTTAATGGTTTCACCTTTGAACATAACACTATATTTCTGTTCCTTCAGTCTCAATTTTGAATAGAGAACTTAGTGCAGTTTGAAAAAATCTTCTCCAGGGAGTGGGTTTCAACAGGATTTATACATATTTTAATTTTTTTATAAAAATACAATCAATACTTATCTTTATCATGTGTAAAAGGGACATGGGAACCTGGTGCATTTTTAAAACCATTGAAAGTTTTTAAAATTGTACATTTTGACACACTTATTTCTCATAAGCCAATAAATATTGCACATTTAAATATAATTTTAACAGTTTGCGCATAAAATCCAAAGTATCAAAATGTTTTCTATAAAGGTAAAAGTGTTTTTTAAATAGTATAAAATATAAGCACACAATACATAAAAATAAAAAGTAGTTTACTTTGTTTCCCACAAGATAACTTATGAAAGGTGTAGAGTAGTTGTATATTCTTACATGTATCTTAATACATGCATTCAGTATGCTTTAAATTTCTTCATTCATCATGTTAAGAAATAAAATATATTTTTTTCCCATTCATAAATTTGAGATACACAGAATAAAGATTTATACACACACCACACAATCCATATAAAAAATATCATAGTTCTGCAACCAAAACTTGTGGGAAAAATTTGTAAAATTAGAAACTGAGAAAATCAAGTTGAAATATATTGAGATTTAATTATTTACATTAAAATAACCTTTTTAAACTTAAAAAATAAACCTGTTGTATGTTGATCCACTAAGTTCATAAAATACTCATGCACAACTTAATTCTTATTCTCAGGTCTTAATTTCTGCTCCCTTCAAGCCAGAAAAATTAAATTTAAAACCCACACATTTCATAATACCCAGGTCCAGGCGGTTGAATCCTAGCGCAACCCACTTATTTTGTCAAATTTTTGGCAATAAAGTTTACAGCATGACAACCCCACAAAATTTAGGAAAATAGTGACCCTACCCAAACTGGATTTTTGATGTGTAGCATCTTTCCTCTTGATTGCTGGATATTTGTCGGAGTGATTTCAAGAAAAGGGACGGATGTGGGAAACAGGAAGTGACGTAAGCACGCTATTTGATTTGACAAATGAGACCGTGTGGTGTTGTCTCTTCGCTACCCTCGCATTCTTCTTACCCATCCTAAAAGTTTACATTACATGTTTCCCTGAGGCCCTCCTCGCCTAGTGGTTAGAGAAGCTGACTTGAAATGAATTGTCCTGGGTTCTATTCCTGGGAGCTTGCTCCATTCAAATTTACTTTATAAATCACTTTAATTTCCTTAAAAATTATTTCTCTAGATCAAATTTAAATTTTCACGTTCTTTCCTGTTTTTTCTTTTGGTACTTTATTTTTTACTCATGATTTTGAGTGGTTATTTTAACTTTATCATTAGTTTGACAAAAAGCTGAGCCACTCATAGCTTTTTTTTTTGAATGATGAACTCAAGAACAAAATGAACACAAATCAAAATGATTCGACAACTAACAGTGGTAATGTTATTGATGCCGTTTTTGTTTTTTCAATGGTTTTTTAGTACTTTGAAATCACAATTATATGTGCCATATTTTAGTTATAAGTTTATTATCTCCACTCTTCCCCAAATTGAACAAGAATAAGCATTTTTAATAAAAAAAATTGCATTACTCCTTGTGTTAATTAAATAAAATTTCCATTAAAGATTTAGTTTTTTGATAGAAAATTATTTCCAATCATACTCATTTATTTTTTTCAGGATATAAGTTACTATTGTGTGGCTACTACGACAACATGTCAGATGTTACACATCATATGCGACTACTGTAAGGCTCGTTTCTTCATTTTTTAGTTTTTCAGGATTTGAGCAGTGGTCATCTTGGATGGTTGTGCAAGATTTTTCTAGAAAGCTGAAAATGAAGGAATGAGAGGATTTTTTTTAATGAAACTGTGGGAAGTATATTTGTTAGAGAAAAAGGGAGATGCATTAGTAAGTTCAATTTGAATGATGTTTTTACTCACTATTGCATCTTAAATGGTTTTTCAGTTTTCTTCTTGAAGACATTTTGGAAGCCAGTTTTCTTTTTTAAAGCTCAACGAATGGATTTTTCTTTTGAATGAAAGGGGTAAGTGAATAAGTGAACAGTTGAAAATATTTCAGTATGGATGTCCAACATATGAAAATAATTTGTGTTTGAGAGAAATTGAGATTTCATCAGCCTAAAGCATTTATGTCCCATTTTTTCCTCGCAGTACGGTTTTAAAAGTGACGATTTTTCAGTTTTTTTTATAAAAGCAGTTTTAGAAACTACTTTTTCTTCGTAAAAACATGATGACTCTATTTTCTGCTGAATAAAAGGCGAGAAAGTAATAATTGCTTTTTGTATGAATGGAGGATTGATAGAATCTTGGTATGGATGAATGGAATTTGCATTTAAATTCTTATTTTTGATTTGATGTTTCCTATACTGTCCATTTTAAAAACCACCTTTTTTCGACATTTTTCGTCTCTTGAAGTCACTCTGAAAACCATGTTTCCCCCTCTTGTTTTCATTTCTGATGCCATTTTGAAAAATGCAGTTTTTTCCTTGACACACTTTGGCAAAATACTTTTGTCTCCAAATACAACAGTGGGTTATGCTAAGACATTACCAGTAGCCACATTTACACAATATCAACTGTTTGGTATAATCCCGATATTTTTTTTTATCAGAACTTCAAAATGTAAAACTCAAATATTCTTCTGAGTAAAATTATATGTTTCGGTACAAATGAGAAGACAAGGAATGATCGCTATTTATAAAAGGACAGGCTTATTTGCTGTATGTTCTAAATTGACTTTTTAACTTTGCTTTAAAATGCCTATCTCTTTATAATTTTAAGATGGATTATATCATGCGTATTGAAGAATTTTACAATATATCCATAAGTTCTTGGATATTGTGACAGGAACTAAACACCAATTAAGATTTCTACAAGTATAACTACAAATTAACCTTTTTCTAGTTAATGATGTAATGATAAAAGTGGTGAATTATTTAGCTTAAGCATTGTTTAATCTTGAATGGTCATTAAAAAATAAATAAATAAATATTTGTAAGAATATTGATGGACAGCAATAAGAGAAACATGCTCAAAGGAAACATTCAGATTACATTAAAAAGTCTGCAGACTTTAAAACTTATTTAAGGTAGTAAAATGAAAATTTTGAGCAATATAACAAATGTTATGTATAGAAAAAAAAAGTTTACATTCTCTTCTAGCAGTCACATGATAACTTGAAATTTATTTTAGATAAGCATAACTACTTATATCTGAATACTTATATTTATTTATAAAAAATGCTATAATTAAAAATAATACCTCTTAATAATATCTTCCAATGATGGAGTCCCAGGTTTAACAGATTTCTGTAAAGAGAAAAACTCAATTTCAATCTAAAAAATTTAATTTAAATGCTAAAGGAAATATAGGAAATCTGAATACAGGACACAAGAATAAGTTTCCTAAATTTCTTATTTCTCATTTGATTAATAATTAATATTGTTTTTTAAGATGGCTACAAAGAAAACACAAGAATGTTTATAAGTTGATTTTATTGAAAATTTATATAAAATATTTCTTAATTGAATTACTTTTCAATTTCGACAGAAACAGATGATTAAGTCGCTAAAAATGATACATCCGATGCCTAACTGAATATTTTCACTTGCAACCTTTTACCATCCCATATTCAAAACAAGTTACAGCTTTTTCTTTCAATGTATATTAAGACCTAATATTTTATGCTCATATCTAATTATTACAGAATATTTCTCTCAAACAAGGAATAACTTATAAATGATTCTTAACATTAATAAATCCATACCTGCCAACTTCTGAAAACGAAAAATTGTAAAATAATGTTTAATCTACATTTAAAGGAAAATTCAAGATAATATGCAAAAGATATTTTAAGTAAATTCTTAAAATAATACATAAACATCTTTAATTTTATAAGGCAGCATGTGATATACCAGTATTTTAAAAATAATTCAAAGAAAATTTCACAGTTAAGTTATTTTGATAAAATGTCTCAAAGAAAGATCTACTTTTAAATCGAATGTCACAGCTTATGAAAACTCATTCACAAAAGGAAATTTAAAAGGATGTATACAGCAACAAACAAAAAAGTAATAACTTTACAGTAAAGATCCTTTTACAAAAAATACAGTGAAATAGCAGTACTTACATATTATTGCAACCCATTAGCATGGATACCAATTCAGTGTGTACAAAACAAAGAAAATTGGGGTTGCAAAGTTATTAGTCAGCAAGTTATTAGTCGGCAATTGTTGCGATAAAATGCAAGTATTGAAATAACTCATCTTTTAGATTTTATTTAAAAAAGAATTATTACACACCCAAAAATTAACAATCAAGTTAAAAATTGACATCAAGAATAAGACCAGGAGATAATCAGGAATAGATCTCTTGGATATGCTTGAAATTTTTTAAAATTTTTCTTTTCACCATACAAACACTTTGGGTATCTCTTTCAACTTTTAAAAAGAGGCTTTTTTCTGATGTCAAATGCTTTAAATCAGTGCTTCGCAACCTTCTTATCGCTGCTGATCGGTCAACATTTGATAATTTTACCGTGACCTGCTGAGGGTGGGACACGTTGATTGTTCATATTTTAGATAGTTTTGATTTAACAATTTTAATTAAGTTACATTCAAATATGCCTTCAGAATAAAATAAAGTTTCATCAAAAATGAATAAAAGTGATTTAACATGAAACATAAAATGATTTCCGTGGAAAGCTGCGCAAATCTGAGAGAAATGCACCACTTTAAATAAAATGACAATAGTTTAATGTTCTTTAGGCGGCCCGGCACCATTTAATCCACAGACCAGGGGTTGCGGATCACTACTTTAAATGACACAAGGAATCTATAACTATCCTCTTTTTCTACAGATAGGTTCCATATTTCTTTTGCATGACTGCAGCATTATCTCCCATAGATGAAACTAAATGTTCAAAGGATATCCCACACTTTTTAAATTAATTTATTATGAGTTGGTTAACATTTTCTACAGTAGATTCAAAAACAAATTTGGAATTGTAATAAGGTCAGATTCAAAATAATCACAATGAAATATATGGTTAGAGTAGAATAGGGGGCCTTTTGGTGAAGTCAATTTTTTGGTAACTGGGTTTGGTCGCCAAGCAACTTAATTTAGCAAAAGGAGTTCCGAGAATTTACAAAGAATTTTATAAGAAAAATAAAGAAATATTAATGAGAATTTTAAAAAATATTCAAAAGATGCCAAAAAATTGACTTTGCCGAGGTACAAGGTTTGCTACACTTTAACCATCTGGTTGGATTGTCATCGGCCACTTATCCCGCCAAGTTTTTTCTTGCCTAGTTGATAAGGGGTCAAAATCACCAAATCGTAAGGTTCCTACTCCAAAACACAACATGAAAACGTGCCAAATTGGCAATTTTTCGGAATTTGGCGGGACAGTGGCAAATTCAACAATTTCACCAATTTTTCTGTTTACCATTCAGTATGAAGAATGCTGTTAAAAGAAATTAGTTTATACTAATGTACTGCTCATTGCTAATAAGAATTGATGTACAAGTTGTTCAGAATTGGGTTGTTTTCCTTTTTAGTAAATCAAATGTAATAAAGGCTGAAGTACTTTTAACCGAATCCTAGGAAAAAAACACTAGAAGAAAAAAATTAAAATACTTCACTAAACAGAATAACCCCATCAATCAATAAAGAACCAAATCTATTAAGATGTACAGAAAAATTCTTTAAATTTTTTAAAATTTTCTAGATAGTATTGATTTTCATGCACAAATTAACTTATTTTCCAATTATTCAAAGTGAAAAACAATGTATAAGAGCAAAGTGAAAATATTCAAGGAATGACAGAAATTTTGTAAAAAGGCATAAAAATGAACATTTTATGCATACAATCTAAGAACAAAGCATAAAAGTTGGCAGCTAAGCAAATCTGGGAATATTTATAATATAGTGAAACCTGGCTTAATGAGCATAATTCAATTTCAGAATCTTACATGTAATGTGAAACAAAATTTTCTCTATATACACTAATATACAATAGGAAAATGATGAATAAATTACATTCCATGTGGTTGGGTCCTATTACAGCCCAACCCCATTTTTGAACTTTTTTTGTTGCCAAGCTATCTACCCTTCCTTTTCATCAAAGAAATCAAAAACCAAAGACCAATCAAATCAAAAGATCGTTATTAGTGACCATTGGGTATCTGCAATTAATAATTACCGTTAATTGCATTAACTTTAGCAACCCTTTATTTTAAATTTTAACATGCTTTTTTTTTGGAAAGTCAATGAATGAGTTTGTTGTGAATGACTTGAATGTAAATAAGAATACAGTGGATGTTTGGTACATGTTTTGCCAAGAGGTTTCTATGGTTGTTGTAATGAATGAAAGTGAATCACTCAATGGCGAAGGAAACATTGTAGAAATTAACGAGAGCAAGTTTGGAAAAATGAAGTATGGAAGAAGCGAGCCTGCAAATAGTGGAAGGTGTTTAGAAAGGTTATAAGAAAATTGTACAAATGTTTTTTAGAGTACAGTAGAACGTTCTTTATCCGAACGTTTATTATCCGGAGCGTCTAATACCCGGATCAGTTTTTTTTTGTCAACTACATGTACAGTATATTAATACCTTTCCAAACATTATGCTCAACAGTTGTTTTGTGTGAGGTCAAAAGTAACGGGAAAATCCAAGGTCAGAGATATTTGGAGAACTTCAGTTGTGATATGGTAAACATCTGCGCGGAATATTAGGTCAGTTAGTTTCCAAATTTGACTCAGAAGACTCAAAGAAAAGGGAAACAAAAATGTTGTTCTTGATTGTGCACTCTACTTGAATTAAGGTTTTCACAAAGAAGGAGCAAAGGGGACTCAATTTTGGGCCCTCTGTTGTGCAAAAAAGCTCTGGTTAGTTAAAGAACTTAAGCAGCAAAAAATAAGTGATTATTTTTCCACAATAAAGGCATAATTGTGACATTTTGCCTTTTCTTCAAGTACGTTTCCGCATGTGATGATTTTCAATATTTGTATAGTGTCCAATTTCATATACTGTGTGGATCACATTCGGTTATCCGAATGGTGTCTGGTCCCAATCGATTTGGATAAACAATGTTCTACTGTCGTTGCAAATTGTACGTAAGATGAACTTTTGAAGGTTATTAAGAAGTGGGTGCTACCAGGGTTTGCTATAATTTTGAATCGCTGGAAGGTATACAATTGCACATCTCATGAAGGTTACTAGCATATGCAGGCCAACCAGTCTTGATTTTTAAATACCCTAAAACCGGTGCCCTTTTGGCTCAGATAAAAAAAAATCTTTGCAAAGAGCTCGGCTATATTAGAAATTTACAGAACATTCTTATTATTGTAACGATATTCTATACCTTTCTTCAACTAAAAATCAGTGGTTGGATCTTATTTCAGACAGTAATTTTTTTTAATGTAATTAAATTATATGCTGGCTATCCTTCGAAAAAGGCATTTCAATTTCTATGTTTAGGGGTAA
Source organism: Trichonephila clavipes (assembly GCA_019973935.1). Lineage (NCBI taxonomy): Eukaryota > Metazoa > Arthropoda > Arachnida > Araneae > Nephilidae > Trichonephila > Trichonephila clavipes. The sequence goes on along the minus strand of BMAU01000600.1, from coordinate 9,592 downwards.
ATTTACACAAAATTCGCATCGTCAGCACTTCAAAACAACAAAATACTTTCATTAAAAAAACATCATTAACCTTAATTCGTTTTTCTCTTGACGATCGATCGATTCAAAACCGTTACTTGAATTAATGAAGATACTAAAAGTACAACAAATTTTTCAGAAGATGTAGAAACAGTACGGAAGTAATACCTGGTTTTTATCGTCAAGTTGGCAAATAATCAAATTTTAATTGCAGAGGATTTGTACGTACTTTAAAATACCTTATCCTTCAGAGAACTTTAGTATTTATGATTTCTACATCTTAAGAATGTTTAGACCACGTGTTCACTAAACTGAATTGACTTTCAAAAAAGGGAAAGGGGAAAAGAAATATAATCTTACCACTTTTGTCGTTTTCGCAAATTCTTTTGCACCTTTCGGGCAGTGATTCAGTAAATAAGAATAAACTATAGAGTTAATATCCTGATCCGATGCGTCCGCCATTGTTAAACAATGTTTAGACCTCTCTCAGCCTTCCTCTTCGGCACGGTCAAAGGAAAAGAGGTTGCTTGTCATTGGTAGATGTACAATGATGTCATTATACTGGGTTGCCTGGTTTGGCGTTATAGCATTTTTCTATGCCGTAGTGGTTCATTGAAACATAAAAGTTTTGTCCCAATTTGGGAGATTGTTTTTCAGGCAGTTTTTTCTTCCGTGTCTTGAGTATAATAGCTAAATTCCCTTGCGTATGAAATTTTCACTGTAAAAATAACAATCGGTTCTTTTTTTCATTCACGTAAATCAAAATATTTTTAATGGATTCAATTTTGTAGAAGAAATATATATTTGAGCTTAGTAAATGAGGAACTCAATTACAAATAAAAAAAAAAAAATTGTTATATAATTTTTAATAATCCATTTACTGTGATTAATAATACTTTGCAAATGAATTACATGTTTCGAGTTTTATCCTTATGTAAGAAAAAAAAGAAGTCACTTACAAATAAAGAAAATTTATGTTTTTTTTTTATAATATATATTTATTGGTAATATTAATGTACATTTTAAAGGTAAATGAATTCGTTCTTATATTAGAATGAATTTGTACAGGCAAGTGATATTTTAAATTATTAGCTTAATTTCATTTTTGTAATTAGTGATTTGTTTTTTGTGTATGTGTGAAAGACTCATTTATTCACATTTCTAAAAAAATTCGTCTAATACTCTGTTTCCTTTTAAATTTTAGAATTAAATATACTGCAAAAATTTTAGCTATTATAAACTTAACTATATAAATAAACTTATACTTAAATTTTTATTTTCTATCTTTAGTAAAATACTATAAATAAAGTGATTCGTGGCTATTGTATAAGAAACACCTCACTGTTCTAACTTCCACATCACATCCATATTATTCGTTCAAATTATCATCAACACAATTTGCAATTTTTGCAATTATTTTAGAGGTTTCCTCTTCTAACATGCTCACACATACAAATCTTCATTCAGGGTTTAAATCAAAAGTCCTGAAATAGAGTACCACTTGAATCCCTTCATCAGGGGTTTGTTATAGAGAATAGTTTGTTTTTATAACAGGCAAGTATAATGAAGATATAGTCATTAATGGAATTTGGATTCATCTTAAGAAGTATTTACTGATCGATGTTGTGTCACTCGAAGCACATCAATTTTCTCCTTTCCTAAAGTATGTTTCCTCCTGTAAAGCTACTGCTCGAGAATTAATACGAAAATATGACATAAAATAATACGTTTTCGAGCAAAAATAAAAATTAGCCATTAAATTATAATTTCCAAAAACTTATTTAGATTTTGCATATTATTTTAAAAGAATTTTCACACACTAATTATTGACTTTCTTATAGTTACAATTAGAGATAATCAAGAAAGTATAAAACGTAGCAGAAATTATTTAACGAAATCTCTCTTTCTCATTTAGAAAATTTCTTTTTCCAACATTTTCATTCTTAGAATATATATATATATATATATATATATATATATATATAAAATGTTACGAATTTAGTCTTATTCTAATTGTTTCTACAACATTTGTGTTCATTTTTACAGTTTAATTTGTCGTATCTAAAATTTCAACCCTTTTACCTGTAAATCATTTCCACTGCATTGCACGGCCCCAGGCTTTAACATAGGTTTAAATGGTAAACTCGCCAGATATTGCAACACGCCAAGTTGGCGACGTGTTTGGCGACTTAATTTTTGGCGCCAAATTTGTATATCGCCAAATGGGGCGATATTTTCGACGATGGCAACCCTTCTCCTAATAACCCTGTCTGGCAACCCTATCGCGGTATTGTAACACTATTGTATTGAATGTATTACTGTATTGAGCTTTTCTCGTACGCTCCGATTTTGCTAGATCTTTCTATTTCTCGATTATTCTGGCAAGTGCAAGAGGTTTCTGACCGAAAGGTATAAAACGGACCGGCTTTTTAGTTCACGTTCTAAACTTTCATCAAAATCGAAAATTTTTGCTTGAGAGAGGCCGATTGCATAGTGCGTGTGTTATTGCTTTTATTGAGTTCAAACCTTTTGTGCTGAGTGTTTAATTGCTTTTGTTAGTGTATTACATCTGTGTTATCAGTATTTTCATCGATTGTACGTGACGCTGCCGTTGTTCTACAATTTGTGGAGACTTTTTGGTAAAATTGTTTTGGATTCCGCTCTTCGGCTTCAATCATTTCCCCCGAAAACGCAACAATATATATACATGTGGGAGACAACAAGGGGTCCAAGACATTTATCTTTTTCTATTTTATTTTAACATTAAACAAAAATTAATTAAAAAGGTAGTGTGTTTTACAGATAAGTTTGACGATGATATTCAGAAGGTAACGCCTGCTCGCGCACCTCTCGCGTTCTCCTTTCTCTCTCTAATGTTTTAGAGTTTTTGTTTCTCTTCCACTAATTCAAAAGTTTTAGTTTTAGTTTCATTCAATGCGCCTGCGCGCGAGACTGCGTTGCTTTTGGCTGCATGCCACAACGGCTATTCTGACCATACGCTGTCCACAGCGGTATTTCCATGGAGACCAGAGGGAGAATCTGAAACATACAAAAAAACGGAACAGACAAGGACTATACGACAAATATACATAAGATTTAACATATCAAAATTTTGTTGAACTAAACAGTTTCTCCATCATGTGAAGGCACCTCTTCGACATCCGGAAGGTTCCACAGGAAAACATTGTCTTTCACAGGCATAAGAACGTCTTTTTTTAACAAGTTGATCTTTGGTTGAACGCATCGATATTTTCCTCTGTAGAGTTCTGGACGTCTGTTCAAAACGATTTCTCTTTTTCCTTCGTTTCCACTGCCAGGGCTGGAAGATCCTTCGGAGCAACACAAATCGTTTATAATTACTATTCATAGGTGAAGGGGTAGGTGAGCGGGAGATGAATTCCACGGAACTCTTTTTCATGGCACCATTGGCTTTCTTACGCAATACTATATCAGAACATTTTTCTCTTACAATACTCAATTTTAACTTAGTAATCTTAATTTTATTACATTTATAATCCTTAATTAGAGAACTCGAATCATTTCTAGTATTAAAGTCTTTAACATATGGCAAATCATAACTAGAGTTTTCTATCACATTTGAAACAGAAACATTTGGAAAAGAAATAGCACTAGAATAAGCACAAGCATGAGCACCTAAAGAGGATTCACTTTCATTCAATAAAACATCGCTCTTTGCGTGGCCTAGTTTCTTTATTTCAGAATATATACTGGGTTGTATAATAATTTCTTCGGTCAAGGTCGGTGATATCGCTGTTCGAACACTTAAGCTGGTAGAGTGTTGATTAAGAGAAAGATTTATCGGTTTAACTTCTACCATTCGCTGTTCGCCAAAACATGAACTTAATGTTATGATTTCTTCGGAAGGTGTTTGCACTCTAATTAGTGAGGAATTTAAAACTGGGATCTGGCAACCTGAATCAATCAATGCTGTTACGGGCTGATTTTCCACAAAAATGTTTACGTATTGAAGATTTGAGCATTCATCGCTATTTTGTTTTTCGCTCTCGATTTTCAAAGTATTCACGTTTATTTTATTATGGATGTGATCATTAGATTCTTTTAGGTTTAAAACGCTTCTCACAGTCTCTTGCGCAATGAGATGAATCACCGCATATAAAGCAATTTTTATTTTCTCTTTCAAGATATTGGGGATAGTTCTCTTTTTAATCTTTGGTTTAAAGTTTTGTGATTTATTTTTAAAGGGGTCTTGGGTATATCCATAAATAATAGGAATTTCTTTATGTGATCCGCTTCTAGATGAAATATAAATATCACACTCTTTAGCTAAATCAATAGGCCTAAACCAATCTTCTGCTTCTCGAATGCCAATATGAGTTGCAGTTTCCTTATTTAAAGTTTCAAATAATTTATCAGAAATTATAAGATCACATAGAGATTCAAAGGAATTAACTTTTCTTAACGAGCAATAATATTGGAAGTTTGCCGTCAATCTTGCAGCAAATTGGATGTATGTCTCGCCTGATGATTTTACAGCATTTTTAAATGAGTTTAAACACTCGCGAGGGGTTAATTGGAATTCTCTGAGTACTATAGATTTTAGTTTTTCATAGTCATTTAATTCCTCTTCTTTAATATACAGTAAGACGTTATGAGCTCTTTCGCCCAGAAGATTTATTAAAATTTCAGATTTATATTCGTCATTTATTTTCTTGGTTAAAAATGCGCGTTCTAATGATTGGAAGAACAGATTAAAATTTTCAGATCTGGTGGGAACAGGAAGAGATAAAGTTTTTATACTTTTTATCATATTTTCTATGTTAGTTTCGAACTGTTTTTCTTCGACTTTAGCTGCAGGATTTAAACTTAATGCTTTATTTTTAGCTAATTGAAGTTCGATTTCTTTTTCTAATTTTGCTAACTGAAGTTTCGCGAGCTCAATTTTTTGTTCTGAAGTTACCTCTCTTTCGTTTTGCGATACTCTCTCATCTATACAGTTTTGAATTAAAGTTTTAACGAAATCTGGATCACTTTCAAATGTACTACTGTTCTCAATTTTAGTCTTTAGTTTAACTATAGTGTCAGTACTCTCTACAGTACCGTCTAGCTTCTCAACAACTCTTATGAAATCCTCTTTAAGAGCGTTTTTATACATTTTAGAAAAATATGAAAAGATCCTACCTTTTTTTTTTTTTTCTGGCTCCCTTGTTGCTCGCACGTACGATGTATCCAATGAAGAAAAAATTTCGATTCCACTGATTTCACCTCTTCGCAGGTAATATAGTTGAAATTGTGGTTCCGGCCTCTACACAGGCGGATTATTCGTCGATGGGTTTTCCAACCTCTACACAGGCGGAATGAAGTTGAAAAATTCAACCTCTACACAGGTTGAACGAAGTTTCCGAAAAATGGCGGCACGTCTCTCCACGGACGGCTTTTTTTTTTTTTTTTCACGTTCCAAATTTTGATCAAAATCAAAATTTTTTTTTTCAATCGCCTCTACACAGGCGGAATTTTCATGCTGAGTTCAAACCTCTACACAGGTTGAACGAAGTTTTCGAAAATGGCGGAGCGTCTCCTTCACGGACGCTGTTGTTCATTGTCCAGACTTTGGTTCAAAATCGAAATTTTATCGATCCCGGCCGAGCCCCCATAATTTGTGGGAGACAACAAGGGGTCCAATACGTTTATCTTTTTCTTCTATTTTATTTTAACATTAAACAAAAATTAATTAAAAAGGTAGTGTGTTTTACAGATAAGTTTGACGATGATATTCAGAAGGTAACGCCTGCTCGCGCACCTCTCGTTCTTTCTTTCTCTCTCTAATGTTTTAGAGTTTTTGTTTCTCTTCCACTAATTCAAAAGTTTTAGTTTTAGTTTCCATTCAATGCGCCTGCGCGCGGAGACTGCGTTGCTTTTGGCTGCATGCCACATACATATACATATACATATAGTAGTAGTAATTTAAAGTTTATTTTAAAATATCCAGAAATGGGCTTAATTTTCGAGAAATATATATCTTTATATTCACGTGTGTTCTGGTATCGTTTTAAAATGTATTTGTACTTTCTTTCCATTTTATTTCGTTATTTATGAGCACAATGGCGTTGGAAGTATAAAGTACGCACTCAGTAAATTTTCGAAACACCACTAATATTATACGAAAATGTAAGAATTTTTTTAAAAATTATTATTTGTCAGTTATAACCCAACAAGCTAAACATATATGTCTGAAATAAAATAACCGTAACAGTTATAGAAACAATTAATTACCGTAAAGCCGGCGTATAACGCACTATTTGAACACAGAAAATAAGATCGAAATTCATGAGTGCGCATTATACTCTGGGGAAAAAATGTTAACTTTAAAAATAAGAAAAAGCTCCTGGAAAAAAATTAGACTTCTACATATATCGAAATATTGTTCAGTTAAAAGAAATCAAATTCTTTATCAAATGTAGATCTGGAAGAGTACACTATTTTTTTTTTTTTTCTAATTTTTTTTTCTTGAATAATACTTTGAATAAGTGATTTCTAAACATATAGAGCCAGGACTTCGAACCGTAATTTTTTTTTTGTTCCAGTTCAACTATAAAAAAATATCGTTTCTCTTCCGGTTTCCGTTCTGCCAAAAATAATGGTTTTCGGTTCAGATCTGAATGAATAATTTTACTTTACGTATATTCTTATTTGTACTACAAATATAATTCTATCGTAAACAAAAATTAAATTCTATCAAAATTTGGAAGACTTTTTATTTTTTTAAAAAGTCATCAGCAAGTTTATTCAACTGAATTAAATTTGATTTCTACAAGTAGGTGCATCAAGAACTGAATCAGAAAGTACTAGTGAACTCAGTGGCGCACCTACCATGGGCTAAGCGGTGCCATGCACCAGAGCCTTCAACCTCAAGCGGGGCCCTCGCACCCTGACCAGCAAGCAAGTCGAACTTGCGATAATTTCTCCCACATTTACTATATAAATATAAAAGGTTACAACATAACTGTAATCAGGCCAACTCAGTTAAAATTGCACAGTAGTGAATAAGTTCAAGCTAATCAATCACTTAAAAACGGCAGATACCTGTGGAGGCCTTTTTCACGTTTTGAGTGTAAATTATTGGAAGAGGGGATTGATCTTAGATTGATTTTCAAATGTAATGGTTTTTATTGCTATGTTAATAAAGAAAATTCGATTATTGTGAATTTTTCGATTTATTTTTGGACTGGGGCTAATTTTTTTTTTCTGAGCTGCACATTTTGGAAACTATTGTATTACCATACGTCCTAAAAGGGAAGATTGTGTTTAGAATTAGAATGACGCGTGCATTATATTTCTTAAAATATTTTTGAAGTTTATTTATTTTCATCACACAGAGATCAGAGCATTTATCTTAGAATTTCAGCAATGTTATACTAACTGATACATCAAAAGAATTATAATTTATTGTAACTTAAAAATAAGAAGCTAACAAATTTTAACTTCTATCCATAAAAACTAATGAAATAACTTTTTTATATGAAAGATGAAAAAGTAAGAAATAAATGTGTTGTAATTAGTCATAAAAGAACAATTAAACACGAATAAGAATAGTTTTTTCCTTATATAAATAAGTTTACCAAGATACATGAATGATTTGCTCCTTGTTGACTTAAAGATATGTAGTCATAATTTTGTCTTATGTCAACTAATTGTTTACGTTTACTAATCAAGAATTTTTCTAAAAATTCAAAGGATTTGATATTTTATGCTAACGAAAGCAGTACATTACAGTTGGAAAAATTTTTAATTTTACATTTATTCACTTGTGTATTTAAAGGATTTATTTTTAAGAACATGCAAATAAACAGTCGCTAATAAACACGGCTTTCCGGTTAATCCGAACGGTAAAAAAAAATTATAATTTTAAGTCGGTGAATATTTCAATATAAAACAGTATAAACATTAATTCAAACAGATTTAATATTCACGCACTGTACATCACAAATGGAATAAACTACAGAACAGAACACTAATGATATAACCCGTACTTCAATTCAAATAGTGATTTCGCTGTTAATTCGGCTAATCCGAACAATTACGTAATCCGAACAGGGGTCGGTCCGATATTGTTCGGAATCGGGAACTGTAAATCGATAGTTTATTAATGTCTCATTCAGAGAAGCATGAGGGATATCGCGAGACGGACCTCTGGAATAACAATCAAGTCGAGGATTATCCGACCTGAACCCAGCTATGACGGCAATGAAAGTACTTTAAGCATTTAGAAAGTTAACGTGTATTAGAGCCCTGCTAAATGATGGAATCCTCAATTGTGATCACTCGGCTACCACAGCTGTAAAAACATGTGGAATCCATACCGATACTGTTTAACAAGTAACATTTATTTATGATTTTGAGATAAAGTATTAAGTTAACGCCACATTCCTGCCATTTATCACATTTACCTGTCATTGTTAATCGATTATCATAATTTTCAGCATACATAGGAACAATTAGATCAAAGATGAACATTATCATATAATTTTTAATCCTTGAAAATGCTTGGTGTAAAAATCTAAACTTAATCTTTAAGATTCAATAATTATTATGAAATCTCTATGCATCAAACAGAATGAATTATCGAGGCAATAAAAAAATGACATTTATCAATGTTTTTATTTCTTTTAAGAAAGTAAGTATACAAAATTCTTAACAGGTGTTGTATAAATAACTAGTTAATTCTCAGAGAAGCAATTATAAATTGATTAACCACAATATAGCTTAGTTGAATATTAACATGTCTATTGGTATACAGATGTTCAATAGTTATAAGATTTTTAACTCACATATAGTTAATGTAATTTTGTTATTTGTTAAAGAATTATATATGTGTCTTAAAGCAAATATTTTCCATTATAAAAGATAGAGAGCTTCAGAGTACTATATGATTATAAAATAGCCCATTATCGATTTGAGACTTTACATTATGACATAGAGAGACAGGCAAAATTTTGCGTTTTCTTTCCATTTTTTTAAATTCATTGTATGTATTAAATGTTCAAATAATTATATTATTATTTGTTTTTTCAAAATTACTCAATTTAAGAGTTAACACGATAATTTGAGTTTGTATGTACGAAATTACTGCGTTTAACACAGAATAAAAATAAATCTATAACATTTTCAACATTTACTGAAAATCAAAATATAAATAAATTTTACCTTGATAAATTAATTTAAATTTGCTTTAGGTTATTATACCTTTGACTGAAATGAAATAAGCGTTTCCTTTTTTGTGCAATAGTTATCATTGTGATTAGTGTTTTTATAATATAATCAATGTTTTACACTATTTCATTCAATGCCTTTTAATAATACTGAAAAAGAAATCTTGGTGGAATGTGGTTTAAATTCGTAGGAAATGTCTCATTTAAAAGGAAAAGAAATCTTTTGAACTGAAATCAGTAGAAATTATCACAGGCGATTTCCAAACACAAGTTTCTTAAGAAAAGGAAAAAATGGGGACTTTTAAACTTAGAAAGTTCTACAGAGTATTGATAATTTAAAAAAAAATTATCCAATCCAAAAATATCTGAAAAATAAATATAATCTG